>CM073777.1:25936960-26536960 GCA_037158775.1 Hetaerina titia | reverse complement strand
CTTGGCTTTACTGTGCCACTATGAAACCTTGGCGTAGATAGGGAAACAAGGTATTGAATGATACCCATCTCAGTAAAAGTGACGTTCGATTTAATTCGAAATGGACAAAATGTTAGGAGTAATTTTTTATTTATATTTGAAATAAAATCACCCGTCTCGTTTTGTAGGCTTCCCAAAATTTTAATTGATAATTAATTTCCCAGCAATGGTAGATGAGTGCGGTACTTGGTAAATATGTATTCAGACAAACTTAATTTTCATAGTTGCTATTTTAGTTCTTAAGTTAACAATTAATAAAGAATCTTATTTGATCCCAGATTTAGATAATTGCTGAATTTTTATTCACATTTATTAATACAGAAGTTGATAAAAGGTGTTTTTAAAGTTTTAACTCAAGAATAGCCATATTTGCAAAAATCTGATGAAGTTATATCTTGAGTATTTGTTCAAAATTAAATTAAATTACACCTTATAATACTTAAACGTAGTTTGAGTTTGTTCAGCGTTGAAACACGTATGCTAGCTAATGAGGTCATGGTATGACCCTCGCTTTTTATCTCTCAGTGCCGCAAGTATACTTCTATACTATATTTCCTTTCGTAATCAATTGCCTTTACTTCTTCGTCTTTTTTTGTTTACCTCCGAGCGAGTTTCGTAACAATGAGAGAGCTTTCTAATATCCTGCCTCACGCCTGATTCAGATGGGCCGAGATTTTTCGGCGCTCATGACTCAACACGGCACTTAAAAAAAAAAACGAAAAATAACGCGAACGCTCACTGACGGTTGGTGAGATTTATTTGTTTGGCCGAATGGAAATGAGAGAGCGATGGAGCTGGAAGGAGAGCCCTTTCCCCCCGCCTCCCTCTCCCACAACCGATCCACCACCAAACCCCCCAACCTTTTTGACGAGCCATTTTTATTTCGCACTGGGATAAACAATAGGCATCCTGGTCCACTTGGCTGGTCTTGCTCACTTTTGATGGCGGACTAGGCGAAATGTGGGGCAGTGTTTTGCCGGGCAATTGGACTCATTTCGTGATCGCCTCATGGAGTCCCACAAGGTTGCGGTTGGGGTCTACTGAACCTTAATAGTAGCGCTACGTTTCTCTTTTATTTACGCCAGTAGCTACGGCTAAATCGTGTCATCATTTAAATAGCACCAGGGAAAAACAAAGCATTCACATCCCAGGCAGGAGTCGAACCAGCTACCTTTTTGTTGTTATGCAGGTTAAATTATCGAAATATCTCCCCTGTATGCATGCTTTAATGTTCCCTAATGTGTGTAGTTGTGTAATAAATAGTTTCATGCCCTCTTTATAAATTATTAACTGTAGGAAAGTTTTGGTAAATCGATATTATATTTAATATCCTTACCTCCCCCCTAGTTTCTTCGTGAAATTTTAACCATAAATATGAAAGCAATAACAAAGCAAATTTCGGGAAATCTGGGAATATTAAAACCCAGGAATATTCCAGGGAATCTTGGATTAATGTGTAAATTGATATTATGGAGGAAGTTTTTCCATAGATCGGTCTCAATCAAGGGTTCCCAGTCATTTTTGTTTTGACATAATGGCTGTAAGGGAGTAATATTAATTTTTCCATTTGGGTGCTGTCTTCCAAATCCCTCTCCAGGTGTACCATTTATAGCCGAAGACAAATCACGGGGTGTTCGATAATTAGGAATAAGCTGATAGGCCGAAGGTAACTTAGCGATGCATACTAGTAAAATAAATAGGCAGCAACAGCAATGACAATTATATCTCATCTCAAGAACCATTCTAAAAGGTATTTAATTAAGAAAAAGTTTAAGAGCATTGGCTTTCCTTGTTTTGTCGGCCAAATAATTCATATTGCATATTTCCATTCTCTGTATCCGTTCAAGCTCTCCAACGGCAAAGAACTTGTATATTTGCATAGAATCTTAATGGGACTTCTATGTTTCTTAATTTTCAACGAGTGTTTCTCCTTTTATTTATTACAAAGTAAATTAGAATTGAGTGGGAAAATGTTATTGATTATTCAAAAAATGACGCTAGAAAAATTTCAATTATATTTGTCAACCTCGCATTCACGATCTCCTCCTCTGAATATATTAATATTTCACGAGGCGGAAGGTCAGATGGCGGAAAAGGGTCGTATGGTCTAATTATGGTGTTGTCATTACCGACATATCTGTATATTCTCTGATTCTTAACCCTGTGGTATTTGTCTCCGTGCTTTGAACAATTAGGATCGTCTTCGAGGTAGAAGGGGTGCCAACATAACAGTTACTCTGAGTTAATCGTGTTGTCATGTGGAGGATTTGTGTTTGACTCTCTCCGTTACAAAATTCACTTTGCTACCGGAATCAACTTCGGATTCTGTACATTAAAGATTTAATATTTTGATAAATGTTTTTCTCATTTCAGAAATTATAGAGTTTTATTTTTCCACTAAGAACACTGATGAGAAAAAACCGTTTTGTTAGCAACGGAAGAGTTAGGTGATAGCCAAAGTCCTGATAGTTGAGGGTGACTGGCCGAGCCTGTTATTTGTTTAATGTTCGCGGTTATCTACTGACGATTATAAAGAAACTCCATCGTATTTTGCGGTGACTCTTGGTCAAAACAGTTGTTTCAGTGCTTTAAAAAGACGAATCTAAGTTAGGAAAGATTTACAGGGTAGGGTAATTATATTTATAAATTCCTGAAAATGTTGCCAGTCAAAGCGAACATTCCGTGTAGTTTAATTTATGGTAATCGAGATTTACATTCACCAAAATATGGTGCAAAACCGTAGTGAGCAGATGTAAACGTATTCTGGTGAAATATTTCATGTTCCTATCGAACAGATGAAAGGCAAGATAAACAAAATAACTAAAAGAACAGTGGGGCGGCGAGCTGCATTTTGGCGCAGATTTTATTTAAATATTCCATTATGTCGAATCAACGTAGGAAAGAGTTGAGATAAAACACTTAGTTCCTTTCGCCGAAGATTTATTTGAAGAGGTGTTAAAGGCTAGTAGTACTATGTACGGCGCGGAAACGTGGTCGCTGAAGCAGGAGGGTGGACGTAGATTGGAGGCTTTTGAAATGTGGGTGTGGAGAAGAACAGAGAAGGTGAAATGGACCGAACGGGAAACAAATGAGGAAGTACTAGAGATGGTGGGTGAGGAGAGGGGTTTGTTGAGAGAAATCCTATGGAGGCAGGAAAAATGGATGAAAGGCGTATTGAGCGGTAGTGGAATGTTGAAAAGGGTAATAGAGGGGAGAATGTTGGGCAAGCGAGGTAAGGGCAGGAACAGGATAGGGATGTTGGACGGGATGAAGGGAGGAAAGAAGTACACAGAGATGAAGAGGGACCTGATGTAGAGTAGGTTGCTGGATTGGGTTTTGTTTGGAGTTACAAAGTATTTATTTGATAGTTATGTCCATCCAAAAACCTACCTTAACCGGTAGATTACCTAATAATAATTAAATGAGTTTTTGTGACGAAGAACTCGCTGTTTTGTCTTTAATCAAAAGTGCCATCCTCAAAGTTGCGCCAACCACAAGCGTTAGTACCAGTTAAGATACTTTAGTGAAAAAATACTAAAGTGAAACGGTTACATAGACGATGTCAAGCTTTCTAATGATGAGTTCATATTGGCAGTATTATCCATATATTGTCATTAATCGCTTTAGTCAAATGTAAGAGTGCATGTGTCAATCCCTGAAATTAAACAAAGAGGGTTTTGGATCCCGACCGTTGATTTTCATGGATAGTCGTCATCAGCGATGACTATTAGATCTTTGGTCTTGTGTAGTCACGAGTGGAAATGGTTTGGGTTTTGGAGAGAGTGGATTGGCGGGCGCTGGGGTAGAGATAGAGTGAAGGAGATGCAGAGAGGAGAGAGTAATTAGTTGATGCTGGAGGTCTGTTTGAGGTGGGCGAGGGGAAAGACGAAGACCCAATGTTCCCTATAGATGTACATGAAGATGTCGATTATTCGTTGAAACCGATCGTGTGGAATGAAATTTTACAAATTAAATTTCTTGTAATTATCATGAAGTTTCACAAGGCAGAATCGGAAAACTTCTTAAGGCCAAAATATTCCGAATATCCTTTGGATCTGCCACTCTTTAAATGAATGACGAAGGCCATAGGGACACCAGAAATGTGACCTATGTCAACTACGGGTGCGTGGGTGGATGTTTGGCGATCGTTTGCAGGAAATCAAGATGTGGAATTAAATGTGCGTGGTGTCGGAAATGAAAGGTCAGAATCGGAGTAGTTTTTTTACAGCTCAAGCTAATGGTCCCTCGCTACCGTTTCAGCACGGGACCCTCCACGCCAAAACTTAACCCTCGGGCACTTTACCCTCGGCCGAAGAGCCCAGAGACTATTCGCCCACGCTCCTTTGACTCTTCAAAAGGTCACTCCATTACGCTCCATCCCTCGACGGGAAAGTCCGTCGAATTTGTTTAAATTTTATTCTCGTGTTGTCCTGCGTGGCAAGTAACTTCTGAGTTCAAAAGCAGAGCGGTCAAAGGACGATGCCACTTCGTCAACTTAATAGGTCTCTATTGAGTGGGCGGCAGTCGTGTGGGAATATTTGGGTGATTTGCCCCTGATTACTTTTATTGGCACTCCGCAGGACACAAAATGGGAGAGACTTGGTGTCAGTAAAACCTTCGTTGAGCACACCATTTTGACCAGCCGCATACGTAATTGCATTAGGCAACGCAAATAATGAAAACGGCCATATTTAATTTAATTGCATAATAATAAAATGTTTGAATTTGAAGAGATGTGTTTCAAATATCGAATTGGGGAATATATTAATGATATCATGAAGTTAAAACAATCTCATTTAAAAATTATATATGAATAAGCAAAAAGAAAAAAGTAATTATCCGTTATTTTTTAGCATAAAATTGTTATGTTTTGCCTGTGGTGTATTGTACCTTAAGTACTCTCTTTGGATATTATCTTTTACCGCATGTGGTTTTGTGAATTCTGTGTTATTTTGCGTTTATTTATAAATTCAGTTTTTATGTGAGGCACCACCGTTAGATTGCGTTTATTAAGTTGGTTGTTGCCTTCTTTCTTATGTTTTTACTTCAGACAACATAATGCAGATGAAAATTATATTAAGTATTGTGTCTTTCTGTTTTTATGACAGATATATTTATACCAATACAGCCGTTGTTGTACATCTAGTTAAGAAGTGTAAATGCCGACTGAAATGCTGTCTGTTTTGACAAGGCAAGCTGTAAAATTCGAACATTTGGCTTAGTCAATTCTTCCTTTACCAGTTAGTATCTGTACAATGAGATACTCCCTTTTATAAGGTGAGCTCAATGATGAACATTTGCATAAAATATTAAATGTGTTCAATATTTAATAAATCACCTGGTTATATTCTTGAAATTTCATTACGAAAATACGACGTCTTGAGGGAAAGGGAATAAACTTACGGATGTCATCCATAATGAAAGAGTGACCTCAATTATACCGCGTTTTGTGTTTATCCTAATGATAGTGGACATTTCAGACTCTCGTGGAAAACAGGCCCGAAAGTTGACGTGTACGCTATTGATTGGGAATTCAAGATACTCCCTTCCTTTTCTCAAGACTTGTTGACGCGTCAAGCTCTGCGAATCAATATCGTTTTTCTTAATTCTGTAGTAGAGTGAAAAGAAGTTACACTAAGTGACAAATGTCAACGCGACAGCCTCTATATTCCGGCGGCGACGTTGATATATTCGCCGACGGTGGAGAAGTCCCTAGTATAAAATCAAGAAACGTCGTAGCTTACATGTCACGCTACCACCTGTTAACACTCCCACGGTCTTCATTTATTAATCTTGGGGGCATATTACGTTTTTCATTGGACCTCTGGTTTTTATATCCGTAATTATTATGTGCTAGCCTAGACATTATATCCATTGTTCAACATCTTATACGTCCATGTGTTATTTTCCCATTTTTTCGTTTACCTTAGTGCATCAAACAGTTCTATGTGATAAATTCTCAATTTCCAATCTTAAATTGGCATCGCTTCTTTATGTCGTGCCTGCGCGTTGAATGCACTCATATCGCCCTTCAAGCCTGTCTCCATACCGAAATGAAACAAATTAAAATACCGTTTTGACATTTCAGGTGATTTGCACCTTATTAATTTTTTGACCCGCCCACTCGGTTTCAAGTTTCACGGCATCCGTCTAAAACAATTTCTCCCATCTTAACTGGTGACGTTGGTAGATTAAAAACTTGAAATGCAAGTTCATTTTGGATCGAAGGGAAATATTTTCACTCAGTCAAGGTAACGGCCCTAATCGACCGATTGTCAAACGACTTAAGGGAAGTGGTTTATTTAATTTAATGGCGTTCAAAATTACAGTCCAAATATCCTTTGGGATCATGATTTCCTTGTCCACTGCTCTAGTGCTGACAATATTCCCTGCTTTTAGATAAGCCTATGACATTCCTTAGACATTTGGTGGTCGAAACATGGTGATTTTTTATTTCGCTCTCAGTAGACCTGTTTTTCTTTGCTTTTCATTGTCGAAAATGTTCACCAGTCCTAACGAGTGGAAGTTCCAGGGTTTATGTTCGTGAATGAGCTTTGTTGCGTGTAAAGTAGGGTATGTGAACGATTTGTTGGTGAATGTGGTTCAATACTTCGCTCTGGAGTAAGTATCGTCCTTGCGAGTAATGAGAAACTCTCCACAGTCTATGACGAGAATGACGGTGAGTAGATCCTAAGAAGAAACCTCAGTAGATGCATCAAATATGCATGCAAAAAGGTTTTCATTTGGAACTCGGATAGGGGAAGGACTACTGTGTGGGAAGCGAGTAATGTTTTTTCGTTCTCCCATCATCCCCCACGGCGCTCAATAATTGATTAGTCGTGACGTCAGAAACGGTTGTTCTTTCTCGCATAGAGCTCCCCTAAGGTATTATTACTCACAATTCTATTTTCGTTAACCTCTGAAAATCGCCCAACAACCTTGCTCAATCATTTACTTCTATAAAAAGCCCATATCCGGACGTAATTCTTTCGTCTTCTTCGCCTGAGGGACACTAACCTTGCCGGTCTCGAGGGAATCGGAACGAGTTCGTCTTCTCCGTTAATGTTCGGACTGTTTTTTCTTATTCGCAGACTGATTGCGTATTGCTTTCTGTGTTGTTCGACGGAGATAACCGAGTTTAGCTGGCGAATGTTTCGTGACGTTCCCATGTCAATGCGATCCTGGCATTTCGAATTTCTTGCACTAAGTGGACAAGGTTCCAAAGTGGATTGACTCTTCCCTTGTCGTTTCACAAAAGCCATACTTCTATAGTCTTTTTGAGACGAAGGAGAGTATCGCCGACCACGAGGTTTTCAGCAATTTCACGGTACAATTGCTAACTATCGATTTTTCCCGTGTATATTGTGATGAGTTATCGACGAGCGCTCATGTTACACTGGAAACAATTCGTGAATGATATTCGTATTTCAGCAAAATTGCTGGGAGTTAAAAGGCTAGCCGTTATCCGTAACTGAATGGTGTCTCATTTCATGGACCATTGGCGAAAAATCTCCAAGCAGGATGTGTCGTGGATTTGCGCGTGAGTGGAGACCAATGTTTTACTGTGGCGGAAGGATAAGACGAGTGGCTCTCGTGTCCTTGGCGTGGTACGTAGTTCAGTGATGTGATCAGGAGACGACCATCAGTACTGAAGCCTAAACCGCCACGTCGTATGTTTCCGTGTGACAAGGTGCTTTTTACGATTGGGAAATGCTAGTGTAAGATGGGCATTCGCCTGATAGTTGCTATACGTAGCCGTATTCATTTTCTGATATAATTGAGTGACAAGGGCATCTTCCTTTATCAAAGAGGTGGACCCAAATAACAGAAGCCTAAAGCGAGATATTTCGGTAACAGAGGCATTAAAATGTACGCTGAAGCATAGCTGAATTAGAATCTATCATAAAATAAGTCTACTCTTGTCACCAGCTGATGACAAATAGACCAATATGAGATGTGCTAAGGAGCTCGGTGTATCTGAATGTGTAAATAGAGGAAAAGGCTTAAGTAAGACATAATGCATAAGTCGGTGACTGAACCAGAAATTTGACATCTTCAAATTGGAATTTTTTTAATTGAATTTGAAAGTAATTAGTTGAATGGACTCGTCGACCGAAATTGTTCTGGTGATCTTGCCGAGTCATTCCTTAGTGCGCGCTGCGAACCTTGCGTTTTGTGCCTGGGTACGATATATGCTTACGTGCCTTTCACAGTGGCTTTCCATTTCACCTGTTGTATGCTTCATCACCTCCTTTTGTTTCTCACGCCTATTTCTCGAGGCAATTTGGGAGGTTCTGTGCACTCGCCATGACAAGGCCTCAAGGCGGTGTTGTCGCTAGTCGCAATTGCCAGGCTGGATACTGGTTGCCATGGATTCTGAAATCTCCACTCAGGCGGATTGTCTTATGGTGAGTCGGTCTTATTTTCAGTGTGCCACGCCGAATTTCCTCTCTGATATTTGTTTTTCTGTTTTATTTTGATGCATAGGTATCTATGTTTTAATATATATAGTATGTATATGTCAGGGGTTGAACGTTGGACTACTAACCGGAGGACCCGGGTTCGATTCCCGGACAAGCCTCTGGACACTTTCAGATCCACCCAAGCTCTGTGATTTTTCGGGCCCCAGATCTTCCTGAGAAACCATAACCGGCACAAGGAAAGGCACTGGTCCCCCTACCCTGATGTGTGAATTTCACACGCCGTCGGGCTTAGGACATGGTGAACTCGACAATCCATCACCTACCCAGGCGACCTTCGGGTTGAATACTGTGTTAATGGTTTGTTTATATCTATACAAATCTATGAAATTAGAACGTTCGTAATTTCATCACATTTTTATTTAATGTGATTACGTTTATCACTATTTAAAGAAATGTTAACATATGAAAGATAGCCCGTGCAACCGAGATGAATCTTCTGCCATCAATCTTCTCAATTTTTTTTCCTCGGATTTGACTAGTACCTTGTTTTTTGGGCTTGGAGGCCCCCACGAGATGGTCCATTAGGTGCGTGGAACGAAATCCTATTTCACTCCAATAGTATTTCGTGTGCGAATAAAGAGAATCGGCCCGTCGAGGACCAATCGGGAGAGGCGGGGGCTCCTCTCTCTCTTTCCTTCCCTCGCCCGTGAGGTAATCGAATTACACCCCGTTCGTTCGAATGCAAATGAGCCGCCCACTTTGACGGGGGCGGCGTTAAAGCCAAGCCGTCGAACTTGCAAATAAGCGGAATTCATTTCGTCTCTCAAGAATTCTCGCATTTCCAATTCCCCAATCGGTAATTCATCCATTCTGATCCCACCTCACGTGTTCGTTCATTTGCATCATCAGCGGAAATATCATAGCCGTCCATTTCGTACCCACGTTAAACACGTTAATATCTTTTTAATTAAGTTTTCTCCATCCTCGTGTTCAATGCGCTGGACTAGTAAGATTGAATCTTTTTTTTTTCAATTTTGTGAATAGCGATAACTCTACCGGGCCATTAGTCGGAGGTGACGTGGATTTTGAAGTCCCTGTCCGCATTTGAGGGGGGATCTCTAGGTTACTTGCTTTTGACTCCTGAGGTCCGAATTCCGGTTGACTTCGCCTTTCGATCGTCATCTTCAATTTCTTATTGTCTGTGTCAGTTTAGCACTTTGGTGCTCTTCCCCTTGAGTCCGGATGGGCAGTGTTACGATGAGGTGTAAGGCAGGGTTGCCCATTGTCACCGGTGCTGTTCAACGTATATGTGGAGGAAATGAATAAAGATGTATGGGAAGAACTGGAGGTAGGAATGAAAGTCTGAGGGGAATTCGTAAAGTCGGTTAGGTTCGCTGATGACCAAGAGTTAGTTGCTCAGTCAGCCAAGGGGTTGCAGGCATTGCTGAGTGAATTGGAGGTTCAATGCAATAGATATGGGATGAGAATCAATATTAATAAAACAAAAGTTATGCAATTTTTTATAAAGAAAAAGCCTGAACTAAACATTAAAATAGGAGGGCAGAAACCAGAGCAGGTAGAACAGTTTACGTATCTAGAAAGTGTTTTGGACCATCACGGTCAAGGTAGTAGGGACGTAAGGAGAAGAATTGCGCTATGCAAGGAGGTTTTTACAACGAGGAGGGAGTTGATGACAGGGACGTTGAGTAGGGAGGTTAAGAAAAGACTCGTAAAAACTTTGATATGAAGCGTAGCTATGTACGGCGCGGAAACGTGGTCGCTGGAGCAGGAGGATAGACGTAGATTGGAGGCTTTTGAAATGTTGGTGTGGAGAAGAATGGAGGTGAAATGGAGCGAAAGGAAAACAAATGAGGAAGTATTAGGGATGGTGGGTGAGGAGAGGGGTTTGTTGAGAGAAATCCTATGGAGGCAGGAAAGATGGATGAAGGGCATATTGAGCGGTAGTGGGATGTTAAAGAAGGTAATAGAGGGGAGAATGTTAGGCAAACGAGGAAAGGCCAGGAATAGGATAGAGATGTTGGACGGGATGAAGGGAGAAAAGAAGTACACAGAGATGAAGAGGGACCTGATGTGGAGTAGGTTGCTGGATTGTGTTTTGTTTGGAGTAACAAAATATTTATTTGGTAGTACTGTCCATTCAAATCCTACCTTGCCCGGTAGATTACTTAATAATAAATAAACATAATAGTGTTACCGGACAAATTATATTCATAGTTTGCCTAACTCCCCCGTGTTCGTTTAACTAATATAGCGGTGTTTATCGAATGACGCATAGAATTGATCTCGCCGTTCGTCAAATGGGGCTTTACAAACTTGACTCTTGTCTCCTTATCAATTCTTTACCGTGAATTGACTTTTTCTCCCCACATAATATTTTCTCTTTGTTATTTAATTTCCTAGTACTTTCCTCGTTCGTTGTCTCTGGCACACCTTTGCCGTTGGCAGTTCCGTGAAAGTTTGGCAACTAAGCCCTTTCCGTCCTTTCCCTCGTTTGAGGACAACCACTGACTCTTTTGAATTCCTTCATGAAACTCTCAGCTTGAGGCGAACAGAGTGTAAAGCCCGTATTTGTAGTTGTTTCCAACCTCAGGGAGACTTCCAAGAGGTCACCGAACTTCCCTTTGAGATTTCCCAGCGCTTTGAGTTTCTGAGGAGTGAAGATCTATCTATATTACAAAGCATGACTTAGTACATGGCACCCTTGCCGGCAAATTAAAAGCTTGCTTTAATTTCTGTTAAACTTGGCTTCACTCTGAAATAATTAGTCCCGCAAGCTGTTGCTATTTTGATGTTTTTAATACACACTTCAGATTTTAAAATGATGCCGAGGTAACAATTTTAATAACGGTAACACTTCGGCTGGCTATGGTGTCACGCGTAAGGTTAACCATACTTTGTAGTATAGAGCTTTATTCGGGGGTTTCGTACGATCAATATCGCAGGAAACTTTAGAATAGGAGACGCCTACATGCATCTATAAATACGGGCCTGAGAGAAGGGGACACGACATGTTACGCCCGCCTCCAATGTTTTTCTAATTTTCCATAATTATCCTCCAATTTTTTTAATGTTTCTCTGGGCTTTGATGTGACCAATCTCCCAAAATAACTCTCTCCTTCAGTTTTGAATATCATGAAAATTGTCTCACCAGTACTACACGGTGCATTCAAGCCCAGTGGTCACCAGATGTTTTCCTCGAAATTGTTTTGTGAATAAAAGATGTAATTAAGGTTTAAAGTGCGCGGGCACTCTTTAGTGATTAAAGATATAGCATATGAAGTTTCTCAGGGTTACTGTTTTTGCCGCGGGAGTGGTAAGCGTTACTTAAAATGGCGTCGTTGAGTGTACAAGCACAGAGTATACTCATCTGTTTTCTCCACTTAAGTGGTTTAACACCCATAAAAATTCATCGTCAATTCAGGGAGGCATGCAGTAATGGTGTCATGGATATGAAAAATGTGCGTTCGTGGCAGTTCAAAGAATGCCGATCGTCGTGTGACAATTAACCCATGAGCCACGGGCTAGCAGGTTTTTCCAGTGGGCAAAGATGGCTTCTAAAGAATCGTTGTAGGCGACCATGGAATTATGACGTAAACGGTGCGAATAATGTATGCGTACCCCTTCTTCCCGTTTGTTGGGTGGTGTTATCATTAATGTATCAAATAGGTATCTTTTGCCAAAAATAAAGATAAATGTGAATTTAGACTTACGAATCCTCACTTCTCAGCGCTTGTTAAATTAAATTACGTGTTTGTAATGAAAAAATTTCACTACGGTGAATGACTTGTTTATTTAATGTACTGGTATCAAAGTTATTGTAAAACTGTTTAAGGTAGATTTCTTTAGATCTCTTTGTCTGCTCTTATAAAATACACAATCACTATACTTCCAAGGCCATGTTTCCGCACCGTACAAAACACGCTCCAGACGTAAGTTTAAACGAGACATTTGTTAACATTCTTACCCAACGAACCTGTCATCAGTTTGTTCCTTTTGAAAGCTTTTTTGCCTTAAGCATGTCTTCTTGTTATATCCCTACTACTTTGAACCCTTTCGTCCAAAGCACTTTCGAGATACATTAACTGTTGTAGCTGCTCATATTATTATGAACTCCTCTTTTAATAGGTAGCTTAGCTTTCCTCTTCCTCGAAAACCTTACAATCTTTATTTTGTTTAGATTTTTTCTCATCCCAGATCTATCGCACTGGCTTTCCAATCGCTCATCAACGCTTGAAACCCCTAGGCTGACTGGCAATCTGAAGCTTGATGATCCCGAAACTTAACTGATCTTATGAAATTCTCCAGTGACTACCATTCCTACCTCCAGCTCTTTTTATTCCTCTTAACAATTTCCTTGATATATACGTTGAAAATCACGGGTGATAAGGGACAGCAGTGAAATGTATCAAACATTTCGATGGTTCCTAAACAGGTTCATAAATGCTCAAATAATACTGAATTGACTGTTTGATCAGAAAATCATTTGGACAGTATGATCCTTGGTGATCAAGGCCAAATAAACTTCTTTCCTTTTAAATAATTCGTGAAACATGCAATAATGAACCTTGCTTAGGATTCCTACTGAATCCCCAAACACCACCAACAAGTACACTTAATGAAAGTCACAATTCCTACCCTCTTCAAAAAGTTACGCATTTAAGAGAGAGAGTCCTGAATATGAAGACGTATTTCCTTTCTCCACTGCGGACAGCGGATTTTAGAACATTCCTTTTCCTACACAGTCGCGGTCCAACTTGAGTTTCACTTGTGGAACGTCCAGAAACATCACTTTGATTCGAACCCCGAATCCATAGGCCGAACGCTCTACCCGAGGAGATATGCCTCTTGGCACCGGTGCTGTAAACCCGTTTCGGAAGGGAAAGACAGCCACCAAAACGGGCGAGAGGGTGGTATTTGTGTGCGGACTTCTTCCTGCTAAAGGGACTAGTACCTCAGATTTGAGAAGTGGCAGAGCTAGGGTTTTTTTTTGGTTGGTACTTCTGCTGGTCCCTACTTCCCCTAATCCCTTCCATTTCACTCCCCATGCCCTCGTGCCTCTCGAGTGCCACAAGTTTTGGTTCATGCCACGTCGCAAAATTTGATTCATCTCTTTTTTTTTTGTAAGTGTCCTCGTGTCTATTTTTCTCGGCTTTGACGCGGTCGATTGGGCCGCGCCACTTTTGTCACCATTGCAGGATGTTGGCGATGGGCACTGGCTTTGATGACCTGCGATTGGCGATGCGGGTGGGTGGGGTGAATTACACGAGTCGCCTTGAATGGCGTTCATTAGTGTTTTCCGTTTCTTTGACGCCCGTGGGAGTAGCGCGAGGAGCCATGGGATGAGATGTCACTCGGGGATTGCGGCGAGCGGCGACCTTGTCACATGTCGAACGTGTCGCCGGCGGGAGAACTCGAGGGGCGACAGACGGTGGCAAAAGCTATGCAGGGCGACTTCGCTCTTTGACCATTGTACTCCTGCAGCACGCAACCGATAAAAGGAAGCACGAGTCTCGTCGCTGATTGACTCGAGATTAATAATTTTTTACACCGCGTAACCTATCGCCAGAAGATACCAAAGAAATAGCAGTAGAGGAATTGGTTGTTTGGTTTCCTAATTGTGAAGATACTTGGGCTTCCCTAACGTAGATTCCAGGGTCCATATCCGGATGATACACCTTAAGAATTCATCGCCGAACGTAATCTTTGAGATTTCGGTCTACCAGAATTTTTTGGGAAATTGTAGATGACCCGGGGAAGGGACAAGGTCGAATGTGAGTGTCTCAAACAGTGAGAACTTCGATCATCTTTCGCATCAATCTTTGGTTTGAATATTTTATTTAGTGGCTATAAGGACTGAATTGTATGCTACTAAGGTAGAATGTTAAATTTATGTTCACCCTGAAATAGGAAATTAATATTTCAGATTAGGATTTAAGTACAATGTACCAAGAAATATTTCATTAACAAGTGAGTGAAAAAGGCGAATGGGCAAGCATGCCGGATGGAATTTAATTGAAAATTGCGGTCCATTGAGCCGTGATGAAAGACGTGGGCACTACGGGCGAAATGTAAGTAACGGTGCATTTCCTCTTTCTATAAAAATCTCTTGTTTAACATGGAGCGTCTTGAGTTCGGTTATCACTATCCTTGATTAATGTTAATCGAATCTTTCACAAAGAGTGCTTGGCAAAGGAAGTGTTAGTGTTAAGACTATGCTTGAAACTTCATTTCCGCCCAAGTTCGACTAGTTTAATTTTGAGTATGAGTGTACAGTAATGTCCGGTGACATAATGCTTTTGGTATCGCATTTAACGCTGTAAATATTCGATTCAGGGATATGAGATTCTAAAATGAAATTAATAGTAGTGCAGTTTTGATAAATTGTTTTTTGTGGAACTTGACACAGTTTACTGTTTACATTCTTCAAAAAGTATTTATCATTCTATGCTCCATCCTCTCTGAAGACAATCCTGGAGTTAACGGAGTTTTATATTTTAATTGAAAATGCTTCATTATATAATAATGATGACATTGTTCGTTATCAAAATATTCCTGCTACTGCCGGGGCTAGGACTCCGAAGTCCATGATCAATAATATTCCTTTGTATACAAACCGTAATCCATTTTCCATGCATAAACACGAGATATCCATGAGGACCTTAATGGAGTGGTTTCACCTTGCCTTCTCCATCCTATCCCGTTGGCCATCTTAGTGATTCCTCCGCCTTAAGGGGCTGTTTCAGGTCCTTAGGACAAGAGGGCGCCCGATTCTATATCGAAGAATGGAGGAGAAGACTTATACCGGCCTTCATTCGGTCTCCAGTGCCACGTTAGCCGCCACCATTGGGTGCCCATCCCCCACCATGAGGGGGTGTGGTTGGATGTATCCCTTCATTGAGGAATGAGACCTGAACGGCATTTCTCAAACCCTGTAGTACTTTCAGGGACTGTTCCCTCTCAGGTCGTCATCCAGAGAAATCCCTCTAACAAAAAGGAAAAATGAAGGTATGATAATAGGATCCTAGAATGAAGGTGAATTAGAAGAAACAGAGAAAGTAATGCAAGACAATTCTGTAGATATAATGTGGACACGTGAAACCAGGTGGTTACTGAATGGAGAATTCAGTGGTGATGCTTTCTAAGTAATATATAGTGGAGGTGAGAAGAGGAGACAGAATGGTGTAGCACAAGTTAGAAATTCCAAGTGGGCAAATCAGATATCTAGCTCATATAAGTTAAGTGAATGACTAATGATGATTAAAATTGAGAGCATATCCACTGGCTTGGTGATTAAAAGAACAGACTTCCCGACATCAGTTCCGGAGATTATGTTATTGTACGTAACTCAGGATATCGATGAGTTGATTAGGATGACAAACGACAAATATAATTATAATGAAATATTTTAACGCTGTTTTCAGATCTCACAATGACATGAAAACCAAAAGGGAAATTCGGTCTAGGAAACATCAACGATAGAGGATAACGGCGGCTTGAACTCGGCGATTAACACAATATGGTCATCACAAATGCATTGTTTGAAATACCGTTGCGAAGAATGTACACTTGGGATGCACCAGGAAACATTAAAAGAGATTGATTACATCATCGCGAAACGGCGGTTCAGGAATCCAATAAAATCAAGCCACATTTACCCAGGTCCGGATGTTTTATTTGTTAAATTTAAATTTGGTAGCTACCGTGCCAAGTAGGTTTTGTGGGGACACTTTCTGAACATCGCTGCATTTTTTAGCTTCTTCTAACTAGACCCAATCCCACTGTATTTCAAATTGCTTCTTCAATTCCTAATACTCGATACTTCCCTTCATTCCCCCCCATCCCTATCATTGTCCTCCTGCTATCTCACCTGCCTAATGTTCTTCCCTCCGTCAAGTCTTAACGTTGCATTACCATTTGTAATGCCCTGTGACCACCTTTCCTGCCTCCTTTGGATTTCTCCTAAAAAGCCTCTCCCTTTCCCCATCACGTCTACTTAATTTTTAAAAATTCGTGAGAAGAACTGTAAACTATTCCGCACCCTGAAAGGTAATTATTTGCCCATTCCTATTTTTGAAAGCGGTATCGCATTGGCAAGTGTCCACGTTGAGAATTTTTCGCTTTTTGGTCGCTAATAACTCATTTATTATTTATGTCTCATTTAAATAGTAAAAAATCATTCTGGACGTAGCCGCGGAACGAAGTCGATTGTCTCTTTAATAACTATTGAAAGTTTAACGAGAGACTTACTTGTCCGTATCGCGATTTACCCACCATATCAATACATAATTATTTTCCAAGCCTGTCTGTCGGAGCAGGATATATTCAAGAAAGCTTGCAATAATCAGCACAAAAAATTGCTATCGTAAAAAGTAAAATAAATGTTCTCCTTGGGACGAATTTCCGAGAAATTCGTGTTCCGCATGCAATCCTGAGACATTGTTTCCCAAAATACAGTGAAAACTCGCGACTAATGAAAATATTTCGACCAATTTTATGCGAATTCATCCGTGGTTGAATTCACGTTGCTCTCTAAGTACTGAAGCTTGTGCCTCTTATAAATACCAATCCTTACTCCCTCCCACTCCTTTACTTCGATATATTTCGCAAATTCCTTAAATACCTCAATCCGTGCCCTTTCCGTCTCCTTGCCTTCCCAAGGACCTGCGCTGGAAGCCGTCCAGAGAGTCAAATGATCTCAGTGGCGATCAGCTGTCCGACGCCGATTAACTCCCAAGGGAGAGAGTTTTCCTCATCTCACGCACACTTCCAACGCTGTCTACACGTGCTAAACTCCGCTATTTTCTTCGAATGTCCTTTCCCAGGACCGCGGGTGGCAAATCTGTGGAACCCGTGCCACTGCTGGCATCACACAAGGGTCCAGTTTAGCATGCCATTTTGGTCGAGTTTGTCCAACTGCCACCTACAGAATACGAATGAAAAACGCCCCTGTCACTGGATTCCAAGCGTGGATATAATAAAATTATCACAATTTATTGAGCCAAAGAATTCAGGGAATGCCATGGAATTCATTAAAAATATCATTTAGTTTTTCCCATTTGCTTTGAATGAAATAATTATCCTAATTTGGTTGAATGTTGTAATGAAATGTAATTTGTAATACAGTTGTTACGGAGTATTTTTTAGATATTTTACCCTGGAACGTGAAAGTCTAAACAAAGACATTTTCCCATCACTTTTATTTGTACCATTGCATGACTGGTGATTGGGTAGTTAATTAAAAAACTGCTGCATAGCTTTACTTTTCTGATACTAGGTCCATGTGTCTCAGCAGCGGTAGGGCAATACCCTCGCTTGCTGTTCGAGAAATTGCAGATTAGGGGTTTCGATAACCGCCGTGACGAGTTTCTTCCACCATTTTCTTGTGGTATTTTTGATTTTCGTGGTTAATTATTGCGTTGCACATGTTTCAAAATCCTTTCTGAAGATCTACGTCATAGTTTTTGGGTTGTGGTAAACAAATGTTGGAACTACTCATTCTCAAATACGAGGCGTGTTCATAAAGTAAGACCCGTTTGGTCACAGGAAAAAATATACTTATATGAAACACATTTTATTGGCACTTTTAGTTAGCTACAAACCTACTTCACTTATCTACATAATCGCCGTTCACTTCTAAGCATTTTTCGTACCGCTGCACCAGCCTCTTTAACCCCTCTGCATAGAAACTCGCCGCCTGAGGGTTGAACCAATCGACAACGCCATTCTTGAGTTCCTCTTCGGTTTCGAAACGTTGTCCACCGAACCACTGTTTCAAGTGCAAGAAGAGGAAGTAGTCGCTGGGTGTAAGGTCAGGACTGTACGGTGGGTGGTTTAAAGAGTTCCCAACGACCCAAAAACTCTCGTCCACTGGACATTCTTTGCTCTTTGTGGTGGTCGGTGAGCATTTTCGGTACCCACCTTGCACGAAATGTGTGGTATCCGAGGTTTTCCGTAACAATATTGTAGACAGTAGTGCGTCCAAGTTGAGGAAATTGTTCAGCCAGGCCATTAATTGTCAATCGACGATCACATCGCAGTTTTTGTTCCACTTGCGAAACAATTTCATCCGTCAGAATACTGGGCCTACCACTTCGCTCTTCGTCATGGACATTTGTTCGTCCATTTTTAAAATCACAGTACCATTGTCTAACCTTTCCTTCACTCATAACTGTAGGTTTATAAACTAGGTATAATTCCCGATGAATTTCAGCAGCCGACAATCCTTTTGCATACAAGAATCGTATGACAGAACGCACTTCACAGCTGGCGGGATCAACGATTTTCGCGGACATTGTTGCTTGCATGCACGGACAAGCAAACGACTTCTAAAACAAAACAAATGCTGCTATAGCTTCTCAATGAATCAGTAGATGGCGCTGCAGGAGCAAAACTGTGTTCTGAAGCGCCAATATTTAAATATAAGCAAACGGTACTTACTTTAAGAATGTTCCTCGTAACTGCATTACTATTCGAGGTTGCTTCTGTATATTTCTACCATTGTTTGCCTTATATAAGGGTCATGATTTCTGAATTAAATGTTTCTTCGTCTGCACTTGAGCCTGTATTAATATTTGATCGGCCATTCATTCAATTGTATTAATATAAATTGCATTCGTAGAATTCCTATAAGTGCAGATTTTTGAGATCTTCAGACAGTCATATTACATTCATGTGTCGGTGTAATAATCCCCTTCTATCTCCCATTTGTTCATGTTGTTTCCATGAGTTTATTTCCATAATTTGTTCTAATATTGCCATGCATGTATCGTTGTTCAGTTTTATAGTCTGTGTCCATCCAACAAATGCCGTAGAAAGTAGAATACCATGTCAATAATACTAATAATTATTGCCATATACGGTGCGTGGTAGCCCAGTTGCTGGACCTAACTTTCGGATCCTTAATAATAACAATTCGGATTTATTCGGTCGAGATTGAGACTGTGGCAGTCCCTTCTTCCATTTAACCCATAAAAATTAACTTTAAATTGAATCGAACCTAGGACCTTGCGTTTATTAATCCTATACCCTTATACCACCGAAACCCCCTGGAGGTCCTTAACGGAGGGTACCGAGTGAAGAAGCTTTTGGTCAGCTCCATGTACGCACCCAAACGCTGCGAATTTGCGACTACAAATACCTATTGGTGAACCGAATATTGTCACCTGGAAAGGTTCTTGCTTTTCTATCCTCAATGCGCTAATTTCACAAGTCTTGCTAATAATGAATGTTACCTCCAATTAGCGCAACCAACCGTCCGGTTGATTACCTTGGATGACTACAGTGTTGTCTAGTTATTCCTCTTATTTCTCGATAAGAATTACCACGCCCACCCAAGGCAATTCGATATTCGTTTTTCACTGTAGGTCATCGTTAAAGATATGTCGACGACGATATTATGTTGACGTGGCTATCATTTCGGCTAAATCCAGAAATGTTAACAGTATCATACGTATTGGCTATATCGGCGATCATACACGTGTATATATTCTTGCACCCCCTGGAGAAAATATCCAATGTATTGTTGTCATATCTTCTCTTAATACACTGCCGTAATACCACGTTAAGTGTACTCACTAAATGTAATCTCATCCCATCTTTCATCGCCATTATGGGTCATATCATCGTTGTATCAAAATATGGACAATAATTACTGAAGATCAAGGTTCCTTTAAAAGATTCCAATACACTAGCGAATTTGTAAAAGAGCTTTCGACATGTTGCTGTTAATTTATGTCCTTCGATATATCGCACCCCCTTCTATGTATGCATACTTGTTTCAGGTCAAATGTCAATCTCCTCTCTTTATCTCTTCCGCAATCAAGGTCTTCGAGCAACCTCAGCGCCAAGTCAGCCCCGCCGACACCTTTGGACGACCGCTTGGCCCCCGTCGGGGGCCTCCTGGGCCATTCGCCCTCGTTCGCCGGGGGCCTGTCGAGCGGGGGTGGAAGTGGGACCAGCTTAGTGCCCCCGGGGTCGCCGTCCATCGGAGCGTCGACGGCATCCAGCGTGTCGCCCGCACTGCCTATCAGCCCAAGTCACATCTTCTCGAAACATGACAGGTAAGTGACGTGGGGGAAACGATTTTGGGTATTTGATGCTGCATAATGAACGAGAATCGATTCGTGCCCGAACGAAGCACGTCACGGGTTTACACGTAGACTCTGTATGATCTGCAGTGTATTGAGTGATTTTTGCTACACTTCACAACTCCATTTTTCACCGCCGTCCCTCGACATGAAAGTCACGATCTCTCTCGAGAGCATCTCGCAAAATAAGATTACTGCAGTGTTGCATTAACATCATTGCAATACGTTGGGCGTTAGGTTGATACGGGGGTAATTTTTCTTTTTTATTAATCTAATATATCATTGTTTTATCCTATTATATGCAACTTACAAAAGTACAGAAAGGCATGTTTCTCGTTTATTCGAATGCGTTCTTACTGCGCTATTGTATAAGTGTAAGTAGCGTCAGTACATTGAAATATCTCCGAGTTATCTGCTTATTCCAAATGAAAATACATTATGCGTGGTTCATTCAATAAAATATTAGGAAAAATAGAATAATTGGGTAGATTTAAAAAATTTTTTAAGCATAATCTCCTTTTCAACTAATTTTTAGCAGAACACAACATTATTAGGTAAATAAGGACATCATTCCATCGCAGGCTGCGCAAATATTAATTACCAATATTTGGACTTAAGTAATTGTGGGAAATTACAGGAAAGGGTGTAATTATTTGCTATTTGGAAGTTTTTTTAACTAATTAAATGGTTAAACTTAAGTTTCTGAGACCCTTAAATTTATAAGGTGTAGAGTAATTGTATGTTTTGAGAGGTAAATGTTATTTTTTCGAAGATGTCATGTCGAATTATATTATTAATTTAACCTCCTAAGTATTATGTTTTTTAAAGTTACGTAACTTATCTTGATTATTCACCGTACAGTACTGGTGAGCTCTTAGAATAATTTACGAATCAGTGAAACTAAATTTCATAGATCCAAATAAGAAAGTGTGAGAATGTTCTCATTCCGTGGTGACACAAACAAACAGTCGTAAAGAATGAATGACTAATTGTCACTAATTTGATCCATAAATACGGATTTATTTTCTCTTTTTGCGTGGATTATCTGTCCAAAAGATAAACAAAAATACCCGTGGTTTGTTTTACACGGGGAGGTTAAAAAAATTGAAGAAAAAACTCCCATGTACTGGAAAACTTAACGCCCGTACGCCTGTGCCTGTCCATCTCCGCCTTCTCCAAAACCATGCTATTCCTGGCCTCCCGCCACCCCAGTGGTGCAGCAATTAAGCCACCGACCGCTATGGAGGTATTTTCCCCAGGCCCCCTCTTTTGGTGAAACGACCGAATATAATGTTGGGCTTGCTGCTGTTTGGACTTACGTGGTGTATATATTTACATGTCTCGGTTGCTGGTCGACATTCGTCGATGACATAATCAGTATGATATTCAACAAAGACATTTATGATACCTAGTTACTTCATATTCATGTTAAAATCCCATTTGTAGTTTTAAAATAATTGCATCGTGTAGGTAATGTGGAGAGGCACTTCTTCAAACCCTTACTATTATCAAATTGTGCCTCATCCTACGGAAGAAACACCGACAACTTTAATTGACCATAAAATAAATCGCTGCACACCAAAAAGGACAGTTGTCGCAAAGCTAGACATAAAATTTCGTGTATGAAGTGTTAAGAAAATTTTCATTTGCAAAACTTACATATTTCTGAGAAATGATACCATGATACTGGAATGGTTTGTGGCAGGGGGTGTGCCTACACCAGATATGAACAATTCTCTAAGGGTTACCGTCATGTGCCGTGCATGTAAGACTATTTATATCTAAAATAATCCGTCGTTTTATGCAATGAAAAATATGCGTATATCAAATTTGTGGAGAAATTACTATTGACATTAACATGCGTACAAACAAGAAAGATTATGTATACAGAGGAGAAAAAATGCTTTCCTTAAAAATATACTTGTAGTAGGTATATTAAGCAAGAATAAAACCAATATGAAATACGTTAAGAAAGAAAAAGAAATATCGACACTTTCGAAAACAGACAATTCCGCGGCTTAACAGAAGAAGTCCATCCGGAAAAATGCCCTAGAATATTGGATCTGATATTTTTAAAAATATTATGCTATGGGATTTTGAGCTTTGCTTCTTCCTTAAATTTGCCAATTCTTTTGACGTCTCCTGACGTAATTCCGCGCCTTCCCATCGGAATCATCCATCCCACACAATTTCGGAATCACTGGCATCGAGCATCAGGCGCGTGGCAAGGTCCCGGGTCACTGGCCCGGCCAGGCCCACCGCCGCCGCTTCATGCGATCCAAAATACTCACCCCCGGCCCCCGCCTCCTCCCCTCTCGCCCCCGGCAGTCTCACCTCCACCACGTGCCCCAGCATAAACGTTTGCAATCTCACGAATTCATGTTTTTGTCAACTCGCCATAGTTCACCCACTTTCTCTCCACTAACAAAGACATAACCCGATGAATAAACTTACTATTTTTTCACACGAAAAACTTTATTATAATACTACCGGTATTGACGCATAGGCGACATCATCAGGTATTCATCATCGTACGTGATGATGTCGCCTATGCGTCGAAACCGGTAGTAATATAATGGAGTTTTTTGAGTGAAAAAATACCAAGTTTGTTTGTTCAATGATCATGAATTTTCACACAGGAGAGCCTAAAACCATCAAATTCATCAAAGACATGACCATTTCCTATGCCCAATATCAACCCACAAGTGATGTAAAAGAACTCACGCTCGTGAAGATGTCTGGGTCATTCCTCCGTGTCCCGACTTTCGCATCGCCCGCCTTGACTGGTGACCCATCACTTCTACTCTTGTACCTTTCTCCTTATGGTCACTGTTATTCATTCCTATCTCTTATGATATACTCCTCTTTCCGTCACTATGTTATCGTCGTCTTAGTGTCTTACTGCTCCCATATGTTGAATCCATACTTCCTTAAACTTCTCCAGCTTATATGAATGGTTTATTTGAATTGAAAATTTTGTTTTTCTCAGAAAGTTATCATATAACCGATAGTATATATGACTGATTAACATATATGACCATGCCAGTTAATCCCTTAAAAAACCGTTATCAAAATATTTTGACAAATGTACGTGTTAATTATTTCCAGGTAAAGGTAGGTTCGTGCGGGTCTTCATGCTGCCTACGTAAAATGCTTATTCTCTTCCCTCTCCTGCCTTCTTCTCTTACCCAAATTGTTATTAGGTGATCTACCGGTTAAGGTAGGTTTTTGGATGGACACAACTATCAAATAAACATTTTGTGACTCCCCACCTAGCAAGCTAATCTATATCAGGTCCCTCTTCATCTCTTACCCAAATATATCTTGAAATTCAACAGATGACTTTCCATACGACGTAAGCATGATATATGAATATTTATGATATACACTAATCAGTTTTACATTAAGTAGCACCCTCACCTTTATGTTACAATCACACTGGGTGAGTTAATGCGGTTGCAGTCTTAAAAACAATTAAAGTATTAGTACGTTATAGAATAATCATGGATTGATTTTGGATGGACCCCAAAAAATATTTTGCATCTCAAGCACTCCTGAGTAACATGAACATCTATCCTCATGTACTGCGTTCTTCTTCGGTTTAAATGTGTATTAATTCGCATTAAATCTTTGAATTGTTTATTGAAACCTCTGATATTTCGGGGGAATATCTATGGGCTATCGTAATGACAGCGGGTATTTTCAGGATCAAGTAACGTCATAAAGCGTTATTTCGGCTAAGAAGTCCTGCGAATTCGACAAATTGCCAACGCTCTAATGTTTTGGCCCGTGTTCTACAAGATTGTCGACCGCCATTTCCAGATATCGCCGGCCCCCTCTCCAGAAAAACCGTGCGTTGCAGCGGACCCTGACGGCGGCGTCTCTCTTCTCCCCGTGTGGCACTCATTCATGAGCTAGACGGGAGTTCCTTTTTCATTCCATTTTCCTTTAGTTCCTTCCTCAAGGGCTGCGTCAGAGGCACTGAATGGGTGAATTCTTCGGTCCCGAAAGAAAGGACCGAGAGAGCGAAGGGAGTCTCGGATGAATTCGCGGGCCACGAAGGAACAGGTGTTAGGTGTGGGTTAAGGGACGGAAGGGAGTGATGGAGCGGGGGTCAGAGGGGTTGCGAAACGCTTTTGCAACACGCTCCCGCCTCCCCTTGGCATCGCGTTGTGTTGGGGAGAGTTTGAAGGGATTGGACAGGTTGGAGAGGAGGCTGTTATGCCACTAACTCACTGGAAAAGAAATCTCACACTAGCTTAAATACATTTAGGTTTTGCCATGGGACCGGGTGATTTTTCTGTGTTTGAACCGTTTACCGGTTACGTAGAAATATAGGAGTGTGTTCAGTTTGTCCCATGGTTGGAAAAAACACGGTGTTTTGGTTTCCCAATTTTCCTTTTGTTTTAATAATCGCATCAGCTGTTTGCTTTGTGTGTATCTTCTCGCATCAAAAGTAATTAATGAAAAAATCAAGGTGAAAGAGGGTAGAGAGTTGTTTATATAGCTAATTTAGAACGCTGAGTAATTATCAGTATTCACTTTTTAGTTGAAATCTGGGTCCGTAAATGAATCACGGTGCATCCTATCTCATTTAATACTTATTGGAGCTTCATGTTTCCAAATTCTGAAAATGTTAACTAAATTCACCGAATATTAAAAAAAAACTAAAATTAGTTCCAATATTTTAATGAACATTATTAGATTGCTCCAATCCCCACTTATTTTTGCCATAATCCTATGTGGGGTGTAATTAGAGTCGGTGTCGAATTTCGTGTCATTATTGAATGCACCTTTTTCTCTTGAAATTATTTAATTATCGTTTAAAACCTAGTTTTTCCTCCATTTTTGGGCCTTAATGAATAGGCATACACTCTATGGAAGAACCTTATGCCAAAATGTTAACTGGATTTTCCACTCACATACAAACAGCTGTGATGAACACTGGAGCTCCATCCCCAACTCCATTCACCGCCTCTAATCAACAAAAACTCTCATCCCTCCCAAAACCCATACTCCATAATCCTGGGAACTACCGATCTTAAAGCAAGATTTTTTAACCGCAATGAAGCAAGAATTGACTTAACAAAAGTATGATGTGTATTCAATAAATAACGTGAATTTGAATTTATTGGAGTTTTATTTACTCGTTCACATCATTGTTATGGACCGTTATCCCCTTCAAAGTAGTTCCCATTAGATATTATACTCGTACGCTTATGCAAATGCATTTGCCAATCCTCGACACATCCGGAACTGGATCTTTGCGATAGTTTTTAGCTCTCTAAGCGATGAGTTTTTTTATTCCGTCTATGCTTGTTTAACCCCTTAATTTTGTGTCAGGTTCTATTTATTTTTGGGAACAGAAAGAAGTCATTTCTGACGAATGTGGAGACGAGGACATCATTACAGTGCGGTTTTTGGCAAAATATTCGCGGACAGTGAAGCGAAGAAGCTTTACCGTTGTGAAAAAGCAATGGATTATTTCCCCGCAAATACGGGCGTTTTTTTTTCGTATTGCCTCAGGCAAACGAGGTTGAATTTGTAAGTACTACTCATTTTTGATATTTGACCTTGTGGCGAGAACTCGTGGTGCACTACGCGCTTTGCGAAATTACTAAATTTCCGTTAATGTTGTAGCACACCTCGTGTGCGTGTGTGTTTGTGGGGCAGTTCTAGTTGGCGCGTCTATGTAAAAGAGTTCTACCCTGTTCATCCCACTCTTCCTGAAACTCCCTCGGCTTGCTCCCTCCCACTCCTTTTTCATCCTCTCCTCCGCTCCCACCTGGCCCACGTCCTACTCCGGAGACCCCTTCTCCCCCTCCCTCATCTCCGCCCACCCCCCTCCCGCCCCGCCATATTCCCTCAGGGTCGCGAAATTCGGATTCGCTTTATGTTAGTCGTGGGGAGGTGGTCGCCCACGTAAGGCGGCGGCAGGGGATCGGCCGAGTGTGTGTGTTTGTGCAACCAGGATGAGATTCGAAAACCTTTTCTTGACTTGAGTCGGCCTCCGAGATTTGCCGGTGTCACGTGGGTCTTCTTGCCATTTTTTCTTGATTGCTACTCCTTCTTTCATTTAGTATCGCGTTCATGAGTGACCTTAAGCTGAACTTAAGACTACTCTTTAGACATAGTTGTCAACCCAGACCTTTTTTTTTCATTTATTCATTACATCCTGTTGCCATAGAAAGAATGTTTGCACCCATAGGACCCACGTTTTGATTCCCATTAATTATTTGTAATCTCTTTATCTGATGCTTGTTGTTTTTGTCGTGTTGTTTTTCTGTGTGGTTTTCCTTTTATTTTACCATTTTTACGTAGATTCATCTAGCAAGTGTTAGTTGTGTCTGTATACACTGTCCGCCGAACGCGAAATATTTCTATGATGCTAAGCTCTTCGCCCCACGAATGCCGCCTCAATCGTCAGCTCAACCTTACGGACAAATTCGGAAAAATTCTGTTTGAATTCGGGAAACGGAAAAATTAATAGAAAACGAATAAATATATACTCTACAGTCCACTAAAGAGTTTCATTAACCCACATATGTTTCGACACTTAAACTTATTGTCGATGTGGTGAACTAATGCTGAGGATTTTTTTCCTTAGTCCTATCACAATTTTTATAACTTTTAACTTAAACGTTTAATTAGACCCAACACTCCTTAAACCGGATACTCAATTTAATTTAACCTTCAAAAATGCGCATTAATTAATTTCTGGTAATTGAAATCCACTCATAGACGCGGAGTGGTGGACATAATCGTAGTGGGCCCAGATTTGTCGTTTTATATTATCACTTGTCGTTTTATAGTAATCACTTGGTTTCTTCTAAGGATTAGCGGAGACATATTCGAATGAATAAGTTACGAAGAGTCGTTATTTCGCATTGGTTAGATCTCACCTTGAAGGCACGTGGAGCATTTTGGACCCTACTAAGAAGGTCCTAATTTCGGAATGAAAAAAAGTAACTAATAAACGCCTTCCGTTTCCTTATAATCATTGCCAAAGAATTCCTTTCTTCCACAATCATATCCGACATTTTTCTTTGCTTTCTCTCTCCAATTTATTTTCCCCCATGCCTGTCCTTACCCACTCTTTAAAAGACTCAGAAGTTCTTGGTGGGTAAACATTTAGCAGCCAATGTTTTGCTTTCTCCGAGGATCAGACACTGTTTATTATTTGTGGATATCGCGTGGACATGCTTTCACTTGTTGTAACTCGCGGAAAATATGTTTTAGTGCAAATTTGTGTAAATGGAAATTCCTCTTCTACATAATGTGCAGAACATGTATGCACAGAATCTCAAATTATAGGCCTTGATCGTGAATTTTATTCACTGCAGTGTGGTGGTTTTCTCGGGTTTCCCTACAAGCTCATTAAATCGACCCCTGTTGTTAATTTTTCTGTCATAAACAAAATTCGCATAAGTTGAGAGAAACAAACTCACAAGACCTACTTAATGGTTGTACGTAGAGTTTCGATCTTGCTTGCGGGGATGTATGTTGCTAGGATAGAAATGCAGTTTTATTATTCGACGTAGCAACATCAGGACTAATCCAACTAATGTGTCCGATATCAAAATAAATTATTATTATTTTTGGTGTTATACCGTTTAAGGCAGATTTTGAATAGCCAAAGACTATACAAAGGTACAACGATACAGTCATTTGGCTCACCTGGAAAACAGCCTGGCAACTGTGCGTAATACAGGTACACAATACTTATACGTCTTACTTATTGGAGACTTAAAATATACGACTCAATTGGGCTTTGTTTTGTTGTCTTTTTGTTTGTTTGAGCGTCTTTTAAGAGACGGTGTTCTTGGTTGATTCATGTTGACTCTCGATTTGCTTCTGATAGAAGAAGAAACGTTCTTCCAAGTGAGTGAAACAGTATAGTAGCATCTAAATCTTAAAAAACAGTTACACTCTTATGAGTTCCACAATACGCCGGTGTTTTTTTCACCAAAACATTGATTATTCGAGGTTTGTCCCACGACAAAGGGACAATGTAGTTTCTGTAATAACGCTTTGAGTTAAAATTTTTTTAGACCATAATTGCAGTAAAGGTAGTTTCGTAAGTCGTAAGATAAGTGTGGACATTTTAAGAATTACTGTGAATGTTCATGAGATGCGAACAATCGGGGGCTTAAAGGCATCTAATGTGGTCTTCTGTTTCCGTATGTAAGCTTATGTCTCTTTATATGTCCCCAGCATATTGTGGCGCTCAGATAGGTCCGAATTCGTAGCGAAGAAGCACAGCAAGGCAAATCAAAGTGGGATTTATTTTTTGACTTTAGGATCAACCGGCGAGTTTTAGGCCCGACTAATAATACACCATAATACAATTGTAATGTAACTTTTAATTCGTTGTACATGGATCTTTTATGAATATAGAGACTTCATTTGGTAAAAGAAAATTATTTGAAGGTGATTTTCTATTCAAATTTAACTGCCTTAATTTTATACTTTCAAGGTGAAATGTTATTTTTCAAGATTAAATATTTTTTTGTTACTTAATAACAAAGTTGTTATCGCATTTTATTGAATTTAACTATAATTTCGATAATTTAATTATAATTTGTATAATCTCTTTTAATCAGTAGGGATTTTTAATTGTATGAAATTGTATTCAAATGTAATTCAGAATGAACAACCATCATGAAATCCTTAAAAACAGGTAAACACAGGAAGTGAAGAATTCTTTGATATAATCCTGGGGAAAAACCTGGAGTTAAGCAATCAAACTTGGAATTTTGGAGAATAAATTTTATTTTAAAGGAAAATATTCTGGACAGTAGGAGTAAAAATGACTTTTTTGAATTTAATACAAATGACTTATCTGAATACTTTGTTTATTAGTGGTTTTTTATGTGTTATGCATCTGCAAGAAGATAAAGAATTGGGTATCCCATCTGTGTACCCACATTGAAGTAAGATTCGTGTAGTTGAATGGGCTCGGTGAGATGCATAGGGGTAATCGGGTTAAAGCTAACAGTTTCTGGCTTAACCTTGTGGCATTCCTTCTTGATGAGGGTAAAAAATAAGGAACACTTCACACTTCCACACACTTTTAATGCAATACGACCATGGTTTCGATGCTGCGCAGCATCAAAACCATTGTAGTATTGCATTAAAAGGTTTTTGTTATTATTTACCCTCATCGTAATCGGGTTAATTGAGTGTCGCACAAGAATACAACTACTTACTCCCTGCGGCTGGTCTTGAACTAAGTAGTATTTGTCAGGTGGATTTCTTATTTCTTTGAGCGGGAATGCCATAGTAGGTAAATACTCAATGTAATAGGGATAGTTTTTCTCCACTAACAATAGGTGCCTTTAGGTATTCTCAACTTATATATTTTGTTTACGAATTAATGTTACCCGAGTGCCTGCAACAAAAAACGTTATAAGGTGTTATGTCACGGTTAAAGTTCGTCTAGATGCTTAAAAAAGTCGAAAACTCCATTGTAAGGCTCCAAAACTGCAAGTGTGATGAAGCCTATCGTAAGTGGAATTTTTTATTTTGGTGAGGTTTAAATATTTTAAAACTATTGAAAAATGAATGTACACATACATGTATTTACGTAGTTAATAGGTCTTCGAAGTGAAATATTACGTTTCCTGGGCGAAGAATGAATTAGATGGTTCGTATAACATTTTATAGAAGTGTTATTATTGCATGTGAATACAGATATAAAATTCAATTTATATATTTATGCACATAAATATAAAAACGTTTCGTAACTAAACATCATGGAAAGACAGTGGGCAAACGGGTAGCTTTGCCCCTCCAGTGCCCTCGCATGCTGACCACTCGTTTTCGGCACAGGCATGAAGGGAGTAAGAGCTTTCCCCACGCGATCCGTAACAATAATAATGGCAACCCCATGTCATTCGGTTCCCCTTCATTCACACCACGGAGGCCGCAGCTAAAGAGGCTCCGGCATTGACACACTTTCGTGAGGACCGTTTGTGAGGGCGTTGTTTCGATGGAGTATTATTCTATTTTTTGCTATCGGGCGGAGCGAGAGGGGGCGGGGTTCATTCACAGCAGTTCCCTTCGCCATTGTTTTCCTCCTCCCAATTCCTCCCACCTGTCATGCAGCACCCTCTGCAATCTGGCTGCTTAGGTTTATATGTATCTTGAAATTTCGGCGCCTCCTTAAATAGAACGCTCCCTGCCGGAGCTACTCCCATATGAATACTGGTGACGTCTTGAACACAGCCCTTTGTTTCTATCGGCAACAACACAACGGGGGACGCTTCCCCGCGGTCGATTGTGTTTTCCACGTCTCAGGGAAGGTTTGAGTCGAGAGAGAATGTCAGTCGATTGTGATGTGGGCGGAGCTAATTAATGGTATTTGGTTCGTTCGTGTGCTCTGCTCTGTTGGGAGTTTGCGAAGCCTGGTGACGCAGTGGCTGGTTTTGAGTTGGAGGAAACTCTTCGTTCGTCTAACGTTCTTTTGAGGAGGAGAGTCTAATATTACGGACGGGAGAAATTGTTTGAACTGCTTGTGTGTGGAGTGAAGTACATGTTGGCATTTTTCTGAAGAACGTAGTTTTTGAAATAGTTTTCACATATCTGCGGCATCATCAAATCAGATAAATGATTCGGCCCATCTATTTCTAGAAAAATAATGAGATATTTTATATATGGATGAAGATGGACTTTCGGTTTCTTTCCACTTCCGTTATCTTAAGCTGAAGACCTTTCGATCGTCATTGTACGAAGCACCTTCAGGTCGAAGCCCTAACTTCACCGCTGGGCTGAGTTCCATGTTTGTACCATCATAATTTCGTAGGAGACGTAATTAAATTCATTCCATTCCACATCCGTACTCTGATTCGGTCGTCTTCTACAACTTCTGTGCTAATGCTGTCATCGATTTTGCTTTGCAAGGATTTCGTGAAGTGACGACCACGGAAGCATTGTATCTTCCGCTGCCGGAATCGACACACCAATTTGGGCCGAGTCCCGTAGTTGCAGGACTCATTTTCATTATTCTGTCCATCCTTACATTCTCTGGATAAATAATTGAGGTGATTTCCCGTTGCTCTACTCAATAGTGTTTTTAACGTGACTCCATCACTCATATGACCACCCCACTGGGGTCAGACGCCTTTGCAGCCGCCCACCTGAGGAAATGACGCTTCCAACCTATCTGGCTTCTACCAGTAGCAGTTACCAGCGACCCTGCCAGTAAATTTCTATGGGTCATCAAAACACGCAAGTCTTTTTACGTCGTCAAGGTTGTAGTCCTTGGTGTACTGGCTCACAAATTAAATGAGGGAATCTTAAAATGGCAAACACTATGTGCATCTCTAAATCTGTTAAGTAAGTATTTATTAAAAAACTTAAATGATGGTATAAATCGATTTCAAAATTCTATAAGGATAATTATTACCTGCTACTTTGTGAATACGTATTTTCAATATTGTATTATATTGTCAAATTTTGATTTCTCTGAGTAAAATCTATCTCTGAGTAGAATCAATAAAATCTGACATTAGAATGTGAAACTCCATTTTCCATAATGAGTCTTAAACGAAGGTTTTTCCTTTAACTTTTATCCCAAATGGATATCCAGCTTGATAATTACGACGTCAGTCAATCAAATTTACGTGGAATACCTCTGGAGACACTCAGTTATTCAGGGAGTGTTTCCTTATAAACGTTGAATAATTTAAATTTAAGTTGGGCGTCATGTTCATTTTAGAAATATGAAAAATGAACCACACCCGTTTTGCAGGCCCGAATGTGTAGTTTGGGCGGAAGTTTCTGCATTTGAGTAAGATATTCGTGGAAATCCAACCCCCTTTTTTAGTCTTTAATGAAATTTCATTCCATAACGTCTTAATTGATTCCACAGAGTCGGCATTTTCGTGGAAAGTTACCTAAGCCTGAGAATGTACGGAATTGATGGCTCTCCAACCGATATCGCCACCTCAATTGAACTCTTTTCCTGATTTTTTGTGCTCATGTTTCTTCGTATGAAGTAATTAACCTGATTTGAATTGCCTTCGGGCACGTAGGTACCATAGGCATTTTTTAAAAGACTTAATGGCATGTAATAATAGAATATACTTAAGCTTAGAAAAAAAAGGTGTGACTAAGCTGTTATAAATCCTTGACGAGATCAAAAATATCCTAATATTTTTTTCGAGACTTTTATTATCTTATTTATTATGAAATAGTAATTAAATTTTAGAGTAAACTTACAAATTACCCCAGGATATCTAGTTTTATCCATTGTTTTTTTTCCCTCGTAATTACTTGGTTCTAATTCACTGGCATGTGAGCAATCAAGAACTAGTCAAAGTGGGAAGTCGGCAGGTTGTTACAACTGAATAGTGAGTTGTGCTCTTTGGCAGTTATTTGTAAATTTCGTCTCATTTTCCCGGTACAACAGGGACCACAAAGGCGCAGTTCCTATTATAACGAGATTAATGTTCGCGTCTGAGGCTGAATCGAGGCTGGTTGTAATTGTGGTACAGCGCGCAGTGTCCCTAATTTCGCTTTCATCTCGTTTCGGGCGAGTTGAGGGAGACTTTTTCTTTCCTCCAAAATGCTTCCGCGGCGTGATATTGCTTTTTTTGCGGAAATATCCGTAACTCATTTTCCCACACCCCCACTGCAATCACTGTTTACCCGAGTTCTCATTTCCTCCTTTTTGAGATGCGTAATTGACGTTTTTTTTTTAAATTCGTCGTCCCTCGACTACAGAACCACTTATTCGACCATTTCTCTTCCTCCATATCCTATGGTTCATGTCGTGTTTTTTTCATATTTTTCTGGACAGCTCTCTTTCATTTTTCTCTATCCAACCACGAGAGGGCACGAGCGTTCCTGAGGCTTGTGTTTCGCCTCTCCACCGCGTGGCGGCTCTCGGGTAAGGAAAAGGGATCTCGCGTTTCCCTCCTCCTCTCCATTCCTCTTCCAAACACCCCCTCTCTCGCACAGCTGTTCGCGTTCGCTGGCCCATTTCCATTAATTTCCCTTTTTACTCGCGTGGTGACGTTGCCTCCACACGTCGGGCCCGTGTCCACTCGAATTCACGAGTATACCGCCGTCCCCTACTCATTCCCCTTCTGCCCCGCACTTCTAAAACCACCCCCCTCCTTCTCGTGCTTCCACCCTCGGCGGGTCTGCTTCCACACTCCTTTTAATCACTCGTGAAATTTTCCACTCTCTTTCCACGGTTTTGGTCGTGGAAGAATTGTGTTCGAGAATGAGTAAACACTCGCTTCGGCGAATATCTTCCGCATTGGTGGATCACGGTGAGCACACATCGCTGTCGATCAATCTTTTCTTTTGACTGTCGGTGAGTGTTGTTTGGATGTACCCACAAAAGTGTCATTGGGCCGATGTGTAAATGAAAGAGCATACTTATATTGACCCGAATAGTTTGTTTCTATTATATCCCGTTGATATTATGCGAGTTGCTGTTATGAAAAAGTTTATAAATAAATTGATTCACCATGGGAAGGCCTCAAGCTGGGATTAAAATTAGGTATCGAGATGATTAAGTCGGTTATGTTTGTAAATGATCGAGCATTACATCGTGAGAAAGCCAAGAGATCGTAGTTAATTTTACAGGGATTATGAGAGAGGCATAGGATGAAGAGAGATAGATGGAGGTTAAACACAAGGAAACGAAAGTAATGAGATTATCGAGAAGCAGGAAAGGTAAGGTAAACATGAAAGCAGGAAAGATTAAACTTGGGAGGAGGTGGAGGTTCATGTATTTGAGCTGTGTTTTGGAGGAAAATGGATTTAGTGGTTTGGACACTGGGCGTAGAATGGTACTGATGAAGGAAAAATTAAGAAGAAGCGTTTTTTATGACAGATCCCCAAGTAATGATGTAAAGAAAAGTTTATTAAAGGATATATTCCACTGTTTCAGGCGTCACTTCGTGGAAGTATTTAATGTCCATAGTAAAAAGACTTTTTACTTTTCCACAGATTTTTGTTATTAGTTACAACGCGTTTCACCGACTTGCGGCATCATCAGGTACCTGATGTTTATAAAGGCTTTAATATGGATGGACTTCCTTGATGTGCAACATAATCTTTTGAAGAAAGAGGATGAGGCTTTTTTGATGGGATTATGGAAAAGAATGAAGAAAGTAAATGAGTCTTTGAGGAAAGCAAACGATGAAGTTTTAAATATGATGCGTGAAGATAGGAAGTTACAAGAGGAATTTCAATAAAGACAGAAGAAATAGGTAGAGGAAATATTAAAAGTTAGTTGGATGTTTAAAGACTTGATTCAAGTGAGAAAGTTGGAGAGTAAGTAGATGAAGGCAGGGAGAAATTAGGATGGAATGACGAAGGAAATATTTTAATACGTACGAAAGGAAGTGCTCTCAATTCTTAAAAATCAATAATCGTTAGATATCGTCGACAGCCTGGTCTTAGTATTTACCTACATACCTATGAATGACTGGAACAGGGAGCAAAAATAATGAACTAATAATGTTGCTCGTACGAGTATGTTAACATATTCCAAAGCTAATTATAGTTCTTAGGGTCTTGCATTCATCAGTCTACATTTTTAACTTTATCGATACGTCGTATCTTAAGTATTTCATAGCATATTTTATTACTTTAAACAGTATTAAATATTAGTCAACTTATTGTATTCTCCCTATTGTGACTCAGTGCATGCAATACGATACGTTTTAAACCGCTCGAAATGCATTCGAGAGCTCCCGGATTTGCCCACTTGCCAGTAATATAAAATTTCGGGATCAAATTTTTTGATGAAGTGGTGTGTTAAGAATTGAAACAGATGTTAATGAAAATAGCAAGCAAATATCAATTGCAGCGAGTTCACTACAAGGACTTGCAAATTGGTGTGAAGCTCCATGAAACAGCTCGGTTGCGAGTTTCATACGACTGAAATAGGTGTAAACACAATCAAAATATTTTCCTCGCTCCAGCGAACGGACATTAGCTTTTGCCTATGTGACAAAAATAATCCTTTATGCTCGTGAATAAATCTACTAATACTCACAGTAAAGTTTTAAGATGAATATTATTGAAAAATAAGGTGATTAAGTGTTTAAAATCTGACGTTCGTTAAGGTGTTGCTATTTTCATTATTCTTTGCCAGCGATTTCGTTAAATAAAGCCATCTTTTTGTGGTGAATTAAATGCGGTGTACCGTAATGAGTGAGCGATTGAAATAGTTAAAAAAAAAGAGCAGCTACAATGTGAAAATATTAGATTTTTTTCAAAAGATAGTCCTTCCCTGTTTTTCATTTCATATCGTCAAAAAAGGGAAAAGGTTTGCTTTTTATTTGTGAGCACAATCTAATTAATCCAAAATGGTCCCCCTCATAGTTTTCCTCTCACAATTTATGAATTTAGAGAATCTAATAATCAGAATCTTGAATCTAATACATGACCTATAGTTTCATTACTCGATTTCACCATTTAATTTTTGAGTGATTTATCATTATTTATTATTTCTGAAGGATGTCATTTTTGGCAATCGTGCCATCCGTGATAGATTACTTTAAATCTTCCTCTATTTCTAGAGTCTACTCCAAAATAAAAGTCCGTTTTTCTATAGTCACCCGTGTGCCAAGGACTCCGTCCCAAAATTAACAAGGGCTTCGGCTCGGAAGACATGTCCTCATTTCTTTCCGAATATAAGCGAATTAGGAAACTAGCTCGCTTGCGGTTTGGGTTGTACGCCGACGGCGGCTTCCCTTTTCATTTCCACCCCGCACGTATGGTATGAGGTTAGAATCCAACCTTGACTCCTTAGGTCTTCTGAGGCATCGTCTGACATCACACCCCCGGCGTGGCCGTTGGCGCCACTGTAATTGCTTTGATACGTTTTAATTAGTATTTTCATCCTAGACCATCATTGCTTTGGCTGGATAGATGATGAATATCAATGATAGATCGTGTGTTCAAGGTCTCTGATTGGAAGTCTCGTCATATCTAGTCCGGTTCCGAAAGCAAATTGTTTTGTTGAGTTGCGGGGCATGCAACGGTTGAGGGCGTGACCCGGGCGTCGCTGGGTCAGTGGGCGAATCGATGGTCACCTCACGCAACAGCCATCGCCGACTGGGTCATTGCTCCCGGCGTGGTCTCAGATGAAGAGGTCGCCCTCTTTGTCATCTGTCGACCCCGACTTTCATTGCCTCGGTGGAATAACTCGAGAGCTGTATGGCACGCTCCGTCTCCCGGGGCCGATGGGAAGTTTCTCCCCGGAGACGTAAGTGCGGGGAGGAATGGATATAATGTGGGTCGAGAAATCCCCGACCGTTGTGCGGAGTTGAAAGCCGTCACGTGAAGAGGGGCGGTTGAGAGAGATTTTCGAGAGTCGTGGTACCAACATAGCGGAACGAAATATGTTCGCAAAAAAAAAGGGGCAGGTCTAATTTCGATAATATACGTATGCATTTATGGGGGCGTAGAATTTCAACTTCCTTTATTTTGTCATTTGAAAATATGTCTTGCAGTTTCCCACGCTAATATTCACACGTACTCCTCACTTATTTATCCAAAAATTATAATTTTAATTATCTATTTGACCCTTGGGATATCTGTAGTAAAAAAATATTAGGTGGTAGATATTAAAAAAATATGCACAGAATTGGAAGTGGTCCTTGTAATAATTACTGTTTTTAACTCAAAATAAGGATATTTTACCTCATAGTTTCACTTTGATGTAATAATACAACCATTATCATGTTCTATGATCACATGAAGTGGTTTACGTCGTAAAATTCTTTTAGCTAAAAACGCCAAATTTACTCTTTTCGATATTTTCAAATTATTAGAATGATCAGAAAACCATCTTACGGGTTTAATGACAATTCATTTTTACTTACCATGTTAGAAAGCTAATTATCCTTGAAGGGTCCAAATGGACACCAATCAGTAATATTTCATGAGCATAAGAATTAAAATTGCGCATTTATTGTGGGATAATATAATCAATGGATGATCATATTATCAATACAGCAGTATCATCATTATCATACAGCAGTATTGCTAAATAGAAATAGCCTGTACCAAAGACAGCTATGACTATTTTCATACTTATCTTATTTTCTTTACGGTTTTGCTGTTTTTAATATTTAGGGTACACAGGAATTTACCTTCCTCAAGCTCCCTTCCCATTGAACGAAAGCAATTGAGTACAGTTTGATGGAAGAGATAGGAATGAATTTGTATTGGATGGTTATAAAGGAAGCTACATGGGTAATTCGAGGAGGGAGAAAAATTCCAATTCATGATTGAGAGGAATTTGCTGGTAGGATGACACAGATAAGTCAAGAAGTTTTGCCTAAGACTCGGTGATATCATTTAGGATCATATTATCCGAAAGTTAATGAAAGGAAAGATTTTCGCGGATCGGGATGGTGCGGTGGCTAACATACAGGCTTCCCACCGTGAGGGTTCGGGTTCAAATCTCGGGGGCAGCAGATTTTTTTCAATGGTATCCCGATCCCTACTTGCGGCGCTTCGTGGAGAACACTTTGAGTGAGTACGACGTCCGTCGGATGGGACGTTTAACTGTGGACCCCTTGACGCCTTTCAACGAGAGTAGGCAAATGCCGACGCCGGGTTTCACTCCACCCTTCCTTTCCCATCCATCCCTAATGGTGCAAATGACCTTAGCTGTTCGTCGCCTCCCTTAGAACTACTACTACTAGGAAAGATTTTGTAATTGTCTAGAAGTACGAGTGCATTTAAGTACTTTAATTGAACTCTGTTACTTTGTTACCCAGGATGGTAAAGCAAAGTGATAGTCTCTGCAAAAACAGTTTATATTCGATGTTTCATAATTTTCCCTACTCCCCGGAGAGGATCTATGGATGATAATTCCATTGAGTTTTCTGACCTGGGAAAATATATTCGCTAGATAATTTCTCACTGCATTGTAATATTCATTAAGGAAAGAATTGGAATCGAGGATTGTATATGAATCAACCTTGAAGGATTAGGTCACGTTCTGAGTAGGCAATCGAATGGAATATATTTTTTATTTGCGCCGTCAAAACAAAATATGCCAGAGCAATGCTATGGATTCGTGAAACCCCTTCGCTGCAATGATAATATTTGTCTTAAAAAGCAATAAGTGTTCACTGGAGGTATGTTGGAACATTTCAAAGTACCTTTGGCCATGAGGAGGAATAATTAAGAATTTCAACTTCTTTCAAAAACCTGCAAAAACCCTTTCAAAAATACAGTACCTGAAAATCTACTATGACACATGGACGGTAAATTATTGATCATTGTATGAATAATTTTGTTAAAAATTTATAAGGTTTTTTTTAAGTTTGCTATCCTATTATTTCATCCGTTGGTCTCTTACTCTCCATTTTTATCTTTGCCTCCATTATATTAGCTGAGATTAGAAATAAATTCAATCCTTACTGCAAGAATATGCAACTGAGGAACCAGACAGTATGTGCATTCTCGATGCTCAACATGATTTGATGTTTTCATCAAATTATTTTTACTTGAGAATATTTTTGTGCTAAGTCAGTTATACGGAGGGGGATTTTTAAGACACCCAATCAAATAAAAATAAATCTTTCCGTGAATTGCAATGAAGTATATTTATTTCAAAGTAAATAGTTTCATTGCATTTTGAAATGAAAACACCGTAGTATCTGGAAACTAATTGGTATATTAAAAAAAAGTTTAATTTTTTACGGAATTCGGAAAATCTCCTTTCTTCAATCATGTGAACACGAATTGAATTTTAACCAATAAAACATTTTTTTTTGCTGTTAAATGTTTTCAATCGTCACTTCGGTGTTTGTCTACGTGTGGTTGTTTATTAAGGCTGCCTAAATTATAGATGATGATAGGTTTTTTTTTCCTGTTAAGAATTTTCGTTATGCTCGAATTGCATAATGGATATTTTTGATTCATTTCCAATAAATTATCTCTGCGTCGCTAATTATAGTTCTTCTTCAAGTCATAAAATCGGGTTGTACACGCTTTTACGGTTTTGTTCAACCTGTCGTGTTGACGTCGAAATTAAGGGAACGTCGTGGGCTTCAAAACGCCCACGATTTTCGTTGTGAGGGGACATATTTTTAGGTTCTCATTTTCGAACCGCCTCAAAGTTCCGCCCACCATCGTTCCACTTGGTCAAGCATTGCTCTCTTGCTATTTGTTGCTTCCATTAACAGTCAGGACGGCAAACTGTCTCTAGATTGACGGTTTTTAGAGTCGATATCTGAAAATAAACAAAGTAAGGGGTTAGGTAACCCACTGAGAAGCTGTGTAAAATTTCACGAAAATAATTTTAGCTGTGCGGAAGAATGGTATTCATTTCACAGTGACTTTATGCTTGGATGACTCGATATGGATGTGTGCCTGAAAGCAGTCAAATGATAAAGATAGAAATAGTAAACCGAAGATTAGGTGTAATCACAGTAAGTAATAGGAGTACATATCAAATCGCCTGGAATTTCGCTAGCTTTTGTATCCAAGTACGTACAACTAGCTATATTTATCACAATAACTGCTCCGACTTTTCCATGTTATGTGTCGTAAAGTAGTATCGTAATCAGGAATTGTATCTTAGCTCAGTGTTTTTCCATATAATACAACTACATTTGCAAAAGCAAAGTATTTACATCCCGCACACCGTGAAGGAGTTTCTACACAAAGTAATGCCATCCGCCATTACATGCTACGGTTTCTAGAAACAAAAAACTTATTAAAAGGGAAATAAATATGAAAGACGGCCTTACTTCAACAAATTAACCTCACCTGAATCTTTACCAAGTGTATGATGAAGTCCTTATTTGTTGGACCAAATTATGGAAGATAGAATGTATGCATACAGATTTTAAGAACAGTTTATTGTAGTGTGGGGTGTCATATTTTGTGTTTTTGGGGGAGGCTAACCAATGTCAAAGGGTACTATTTTTGTCCATCCAAAATATATGTCAAACTGTAGACTACCAAGAGCTTGATCTTCCCCGAAAAGAGTTAATATGCTTGAAGCTGAAAGTGAATTGGAATGCTCCCAAGTGCCATCACTTCTTCTATCATTCTTTATAACTTTATTATTATCATTTGTCATAACTTTATTCCAGAATGGTACTGTAGTTGAACAGTGTGTTTACTCGTTAATGCAAAGTGATTGGGTTTCCCTCCCCCCTCGACCCTAGTCTTTATGTTGTCATGTTTACCCATCCAAATGTTTCCTCTCTCAATTAATTATTTTATAATTGACAATATCCAATTTACTAATACCGCAGTTACATTATTATTGTTAGATGTTTTCTACAATTTACTGATATGTTTGCGAATTACCTATAAACCAAGCGCTGCTACACTTCTAAGCCCCGCCTAACGAAACACTGAATATTACGTTTCAAATCACAGTTGATCCTTTCGTAACTGCACATAGATTCTTCCTCCCTTTATGACTTCCAAGGTTAAATCCTCCCTCAAATCTGTTTACACAATGAGAGCTGCTTTCTTCTATTCCTTAAACAAACATTCGGAAGCAAGAGTCCGAAATTAATTACACTGTAATCGTACCCGAAATAAATAGCTAGCGCCATTGCTCTGGAACGATAATCGTGGCATGTCGCATGTTATGGTGTGCGAAGGGTATAATGTTTTGTTCGGCCATTCATTTTTTCGTGGTTCTTAAAGAGATTGGAAACGCGACAGGATGCTGGCGTCCTTTCACAAACTATTCGGAGCTCGCTAACGCGTGTGTCCCGTATTTCCGCTGATGTGTTATGGCGAGGCGAGCGCAGCGAAATGTCGGGATAATCAGAGCCGGAATCCGCGGAACAGCTGCGCGTCCCACTCGCTCGTTTCCATTCGCTGCCGATTGGCAGTGGGAAAGGCCGATTTAGGGTACGGATGACACGTGCCGAGGTAGGGCCTCAGTTCATTACCCCCCCAACTTTCTCCCCTGCCCTTACCATCCCTCTTCTTCCTATCTGACACATATTGACCCCTACACACTACCATGCACCTTGGCCTTCATAGATCCCCTTGGAATAGGTAGAGCTGACCTCTGTTGGGTGGAAAATATTTTACTTATTTAATTTAAAACATTACTTGCATTCAGCAAGCAGTAGCAGCATTTTACAGTGAAAAATATAACACAAAACAAACATTTACCTTAAAGAGAATCGAACTGGGAACCTTCAGCTTATCGTTCTTACCAAAAAATACCTTACCCCTCTTCCCCAATATGCGGTTAATATGTGGACAAGCAAAAAAAAGCATAGTAGGGACGTAAGGAGAAGAATTGGCGCTAGGCAAGGAGGCTTCCTCAAGGAGGAAGGAGTTGATGACGGGGACGTTGAGTAGGAAGGTTAAGAGAAGACTCGTAAAAACTCTGATATGGATCGCCGTGAAAGTACGGCGCGGAAACGTGGTCGCTGAAGCAGGGGGATAGTATTGGAGGCTTTTGAAGTGTGGGTGTGGAGAAGAATGGAGAAGGTGAAATTGACCGAAAGGGAAACAAATGAGGAAGTACTATGGATGGTGGGTGAGGAAAGGGGTTTTTTGAGAGAAATCTTATGGAGGCAGGAAAAATGGATGAAAGGCGTATTGAGCAGCAGTGGGATGTTGAAGAAGGTAATAGAGGGGAGATTGTTAGGCAAGCGAGGAAAGGGCAGGAACAGGATAGGGATGTTGGCCGGGATGAAGGGAGGAAGTATACAGAGGTGAAGAGGGACCTGATGTAGAGTAGGCTGCTGGATTGGGTTTAGTTTGGAGTTACAAAATATTTGTTTAATAGTTGTGTCCATCCAAAAACCTACCTTAACCGGTAGATTACCTAAAAAAACGCAAAGCATTAGGATGTATGAGAAGAGTATTGGCGAAATTTGACTAAAAGGCTAAGGAGCAATGTAATCTTTCGCTGGTAAGGCCTGATTTAGAATATGCTGCTTTTAAATGGGATTCTCATGAGTTGGATTCATTGCCGAATCAGATCTCCTGTAGAGGAGAGCAGTTAAATTTTGAAAACGTTGGTATGGTAAACTTGGTAGTGTATCTAGATTATTAGAGGAACTAGGAGTGGAAACACTCGGGGAGAGAGAGAAGTTCAAATTAAAGATTAAATCTCTTGCATAATTTAGAAGGATTTCTCTTTAGCGACGAGGTGGAAAATGTATTACAAGCCCCACCGTACTACGGCAGGAGAGATCTTACAATAAGCTAAGACGAGGATCAAGTGTAGAAGAGATATATAGTAGGTATAATGTCATTTTTCCCACGGACGATAAGGGATCAGAATAACTGTATTCAACCGCGCTGCGGGGAAAGTTATTTTTCTTTTTTTCATTCTTAGTAGCCTAGTAAGCTGTCATTATCTCTTCTAGATTTTGCGATTGTCTTTATTGTTACCTTCAACCCCTTTCTTTTGCGTAGAGTAAACCATATCTCACTTACATTGTGTGCTTTGTGTACCTGTAGTTATCGTGGCCAACAACATTTTAATTGTGTATATCAGTTAAAAATTGAGAAAAACTTAATATATGATGCTACATGTCCTTGGTGTTGGTTCACCCCCTGCCACAAGCCATAGCGGTGCCTTCCAGGATATCATTCAGATGTCAGCTGTGTTCAACTTCGTCTAAGCAGCGTATTTCAGCCTTTAATGAAACACTTTTTAAAAAATCGTGATAAAATTAATAAATAAATCGAAATAAATAAATAAATAAAGTGAATATGGATTTAAATGCGATTTCATGTTGCTATAACAATTGCCTGGAGAAATTTTCTTTGCTGCAATGAAGACGAGTAAGTTTAAGCGGTCGTATGTTAATTCCTCATAATATTTCTGGCTGTCATTGGATATCTTGACTCTTTGCTAGATACACCCGTATTTTTGCGAGGACAAGGATTTCGCCCATAAAAATAGCTACTAAATAATTAAATTCATTACATATTACGGATTGCTAGACTGCTTAGCTAAATTAAAAGATTGCTCCATCCCTCTTTGACTTAAATACTAACGTCTGAAGTGTGCAACCAATTGCTGCGTATCGAATTCGCACGACTTTGAAGTCAATTTGATAAGCAACGTTTTATCATTTAAACCTTAGCCTTTACCAAGTCAAGGAATTTAAGTCCTTGTGGAGGACATTGGAGAAGCAATATAAGTGGAATTTAATTAAAACATCAGTAAACAAATGTTATGAGAGTCTCAAGCTAAGGTAAGGTCTAAAAAGGTAAGAATATCTTTAACATGAAGTGAAGGCATTGAGCTGGTGGAACGTTACACGTGATTGATCGGGTATTGGATTTGCAGCTCGGGGTCATGAGGGGAGAAGTTATGTTATAAGTTATAGAAGAATGGTTCCTATTAAGGAAGAAATTGATGAGGGGAGCTCTTCAAGTAAATTTTTAAGGGTAAGGGAATTTAAGGCTTCGAAATAGAAGAAAGAAAATGGGATTAGATAATTTCGACGGAAACAATATATACATATGTATGTATGCATATATAAATATATAGAAATATATATGTATATATACATATATATATGGAAATATATATATATGTATAAATATTATATGTATATATATATATATATACATATTTATATATATATATATATATATATATATAACTTAGACTGTAACACACAGCACGAGAACACATAAAAAGAACACTCACAATAATATCTTGATAATTTCGACGGACTTGAGCTCAAGTCCGTCGAAATTATCAAGATACGAGTATTATTGTGAGCGTTCTTTTTATGTGTTCTCGTGCTGTGTGTTACAGTCTAAGTTTTTTATTCAACACTTCCGTGTTACTTCGAAGAAATCATCTATATATGTGTATATATATATATATATATATATATATATATATATATATATATATATGTATGTATTGCATGAAGATGTACAGAAGAAGGGAGAAACTTAGTCATGCAGAAAAGTTAGTTTCCAGGTAGCTACATATAGGACCTTCGCGTAAGTGCAAATAACGTCGAGAGAGAAATTATGAGCGAGTTAAATAACTCGGGAGTCTCTCGGACGATAAATATATTCTTTTTTTTATTTTACTAAGCTTTTACATCTAAAAGTGAGCCTCTCAACGCAGATTTATAGCGACCTCAACGACGTCCTTGCTGTTTTATCACGTCTTATTTTCTTCCTTGGTGTAGACGCTGAAAACTGGATCAAGCTCGGCATTTAGCGTTCAACGTTGAGGTTTTTCTTCCCCCAGCTTCATTTTTATTATTTTTTTTGACGAGCCTTGCGGAGAAGAGTATTAATGGCTTTGTGACTCTCGTTGCTCGCGGGAAGCCTTCAAAGTGGCAAAAGTGTTTGCCCCCCTCCCCGCTTCCCTCGTCCCTTTGGGCCCCTCTTACCAGTAAGTCCCCTTTGGGAAAGTGCCTTGAAGAGAGATTGCTTCTTTTCCCTCCCTCCGCCCTCCACAGATCCCCTCCCCCACTCCTCGATCCGCAGAGCTGACATCTCCCGGGAAGCCAATGCAATCCGGTGGACGCGGTAGAAAAAAAAGGACGACTGGTAGTGGCGAGCACTCTCGCAAAAAAATTTCAATGTATCTTCATTTGCTGTCGTGACTGCACGCACCACAAGCTGGGAGTTAATTATCGCGTGTTTCCTTGTAATTTTTCCGTAGATGCTTTGGCCGGGAGAGTGCTGATGTCTCCCCGGAAGACGTTTATTTTTATTGGCGATGCCATATTGGTCCTCCTTCAGCTTGGGGTTCTCAAGGATGGTTACGTGTTAAAGGAAATATTTCTTGCCAATGCATGGACAGGTATTCTCATACACGTAATCCGCTCCGGGACGAAAACGCGTTCTCGTTGACAGTTGATAAGGAAATGGCTCGAGAACACACTAAAGGACAAACACAAGATTAGAGGGGATGGTGAAATAAAGATTCCAAATATAAAAATAAACGTACTAATCCGGGCATTGAACCGCAAACATTGTTTTCCGGACCAATCCCCTGGCCAAGTTGTTTCAAATGTAAATAGTTGCAACAAAAGGGTTATATTATTATTATTAGGTAATCTACCGTTTAAGGTAGGTTTTTGGATGGACACAACCATCAAATAAACATTTTGTTACTCCCCACCCAGCAAACTAATCTATATAAGGTGCCTCTTCATCTCGGTGTACTTCTTTCCTCCCTTCATCCCGTCCAACATCTCTATCCTGTTCCTGCCCTTACCTAGCTTGCCCAACATTCTCCCCTCTATTACCCTCTTCAACATTCCACTACCGCTCAATACGCCTTTCATTCAAAAGGGTTATAATGGATTAATAAAAACATCTAACTCGCGAAATGTTAAGAGTTCATTGTTGTAGCAATAATTTGAAACTAGGGGTCATTATTTTATTTACATATAAGTATAGTTCAAAAATCTGTGTGATTTATGTACGATATTTAGATAATGATTTTCCTTAAGGCTGTTCTCGACAGGTTTTCGCTAAATTTCTGCTTTCAGGATGCGAAAAACGATCATTTATCGGAAAAATGAATTGATGAAATAATTTTCGTGTTTCTATTTACGGGCTGACCAGGTGAATGAACATTCCAAAATTTAAATCAAGTTTTGAATTGATATTTGTATTATACCGTTTAAGGTAAATTTCGGATGGACACTGACCGATCATCCCTACACTTCCCAGTTCTGTCCAAATAGGCACACTACTCTACACCCCACGCTGCATTAAACTGTTCTTCAATGCCGAATACTTTCTATCTCCCTTCATTCTGACCAACATTCTGCCTTTTCTCTTCCTCCATCTTGGATATGGCTTTAAATTTCGTTCTTTTTGGCCTTCGGTGAGTTTTAAGTGCGTTGAGGATCATGAATCATTGTTAAAAAACCAATCATGAGTGAGTGTAAATACTGAAAGTAGAGCGGTTCCCTTATCGTGTGCTTGAGAAAACTACTTGACGGCGAAATGAAATGTTAGCGCGTAGTTAGGGTGGAGCTGAATACTAGGAGCTGGTGGTGATTTTATTTCGTTTTGGTAGTGCTTTTACGAGATTCGCCCCAATTTCTTCATGTATTTCATGTCCCAAATTCCAACGCTAAAGAAAGAGAGATTACCATGACGGATATTATACATGCACGTTTTAAATTTGTATAAATAATTAAAGTGAAACTTGACTCGATGATGGCATTGTGTAATTATTCTTGCATCTGTAGAGGACATTCTTGAAGACATTTCCCCCTTTTTAAAATATTTACTGTCATATATAGTACTTGCATATAGGAACTTATTAGTTTTGATTTTTTTGGTCCCTGGGTAGTTAAACTATTTTTAAAATCGCTTGTTATACTGGAACATTGAGGCGAATAATTTGGACAATACTACCACTAGCCTGTCATTAAAATACCAATGCCTAAAATATCTGTGAGTTGTTGGATGAGCAAATGCTGGAAATTCTTTATGGTTTCGCATTTCATTACCATTTTTTGTCGTTTGAATGGTAATAGCTACAACATTTCTAACCATAAAATAACGATTACTTTTCTTAATAGGAAGTGCTATGAATGACCATATCAGGACTAAATTGTAAGAGTTACCTGTCAAATGTTAGAAGTTGAACTACTCACGCTTACCTGATTCACTGACGACATTTTGCGTCCTCTTTTCGTGCCACCTTTAATTTCTTTATGCTTATACCTGAGACAGCCTCAGGATGTAAAAATGCTCTGAAAGCTGAACTACATGTAAAAATTACATGAAATTATTCCTACCGTCATAAGGCTACTCCTCAAAACTCTTAGAGAGGCGTAGTACATTTCGACTCAAATTATCGTATACTTCCGCTCCGCTTGAATTATTTTAAATTATTATATGGAATTATTATTATCATTAGGTAATCTACCGGTTGAGGTAGGTTTTTGGATGGACATAACTATCAAATAAATACTTTGTAACTCCAAACAAAACCCAATCCAGCAACCTAATCTACATTAGGTCCCTCTTCATCTCTGTGTACTTCCTTCCTCCCTTCATCCCGTCCAACATCCCTATCCTGTTCCTGCCCTTTCCTCGCTTGCCCAACATTTTCCCCTCTATTACCGTCTTCAACATTTCTATGGAATTATAATATTTATTTCTTTAAATATGAAAGTATTTCTAACTAAAATAATGGTATATCTCAGAAATGCAGCAGTACCCTAATAGTTAATTACCTTGAAACACTTCCAACTTGAAAATGATGACACCGTTTCCAGTAATTTCCCAAATTGGCATAAGTAATTATCGCATATAAATGTTTGCGCAGAATTCAGTGGACTGATTTCCTTTATTAGATGACAAGGTCTTAATTAATTCTCGGTCCGTAATATACGTCCATGCTTCCATGAGGGTAATTTTAACTCACCTCAGCAAAAGATAGGGGCGAAATCTCATCAAGCGAGCCAAACGTGGAACAATTCTTTGAAGATTCCATTGAAAGTTGCGTGGAACTAAATTCATGGGCTTCAGGTTATGTGACCACAAAAGCAACCTTCATTTTACGGTGAGAATCTGGTGTTTGTCATTTTTGGGAAATGAGCGTATTGATATTTTATTTCAGTAGGGTCGTATGGGTGCATATAATGTAGGTAGAGCTTTTCGATATATCGCATGTGGTATCCAATGCCCACACAATAACGTATTGCGATGTCGAACCGCCAAGCGAAGCGATACTTCACCTAGTGGTATGCAAATGTGATATTTTCATGCGAACTCTTCAATAACTCGATTTTACAATATCGAATTGATTAAGATAATAGACGCTTAATATCACCCTAAATATATTGTGCATAATAGTATCCTCCAATCCTATCACGATGTCGTGCTCATAGGAAGGAATTTGGGGGCAGTGTCAATCGTTCGCACGTTGAAACATTTCCGAAATGTGATGTAACAGCAAAATTTTAATTTCTCGCGGTCCATTCGATGAGCACTTTTAACAATCTGAATTGGGTTTCATATAGATTGCGTGGAAGGGATTGTGATCATTACTTAGCTCATTGTAGAATCAGTGTATCAATGGGGTGAGACTAAATAAGATGAAAACGAATGTAATCGGGTTGTCAAAAAATCAGGCCTAAGTTTGATAATCATTAGATTTTTAAAGTTAGTCTAACAGTACAAAACCTGATACCTCACAATGAATTATATTGTTTTTTCAATTTCGTATACGTCCCTACATTCCGTCCTAAACGCCCATCCTTTTCGTATTTTTTTATCTCTTGCCTGACTTTCTCCTCTCCACCACAGTCTTCAACGTTCCATACCCAATTAAAATACCCTGCATCAACCTTTCCTGCCTCATTTGGATTTCTCCGAAAAATCCGCTCTCCTCCGTTATCATTCCTAGTACTCTTTCCTTTGTTTTCTTTTTCGTACGTTTTACTTTTCATTCTTCTCCACATCCACATCTCGAAGTTCTCGGGAAGTACGCAAGTTCTCAGGAAGGGCAAGGAAACTTGGTCGTTGAGACAGGATTAGCGTAGATTTTGTAGAATTTTGAGGTGTGGGTGTGACAGCGAATGGAGAAAATAAAATTAATGGAAACTAAAACAAACGATGAAGTTCCAGGAAGGATATGTGAAGAGAAGCGTTGTAGGAAGCAATTCAAAGAACGCAGGTCAAGTGATTTCAGGAGATACTAAAAGGAAATAGGGTACTGAAAACAGAATTAGAGGAGAGAATTCTGGGAAAGCGAGATAAAGAGAATATAAGAAATGCATTTAAGATGGAATCGAGGAGGGTAGAAAGTATGTAGAGTTGAACGAGTAATTTTCATATGCATATGTATGTGGTATGGGGTTTAAGAATAAATTGTGTCTTGTTAGTTAGGCCTATTATTACATTAGTTTGTAGTCCCGGGGTCCATCAAAAAGCTACCCTAAGCCTGTGGGATACTGCTATTAAATAAATCTTAGAAGTTTGGTGAATGCTTGGAAGTTAAACCGTTTGGTATTGTAATGAACCGGAAGGACCTCGAGGTCCCCGCGAATGATACGTTTTGAATGTAAGGTGATGATTGGTGTTTAGTGATTTTTGCTGTCGTGTTTGGAAAGTTTGAAGTTGTATATTCTACAAGCAAACGATCGCCAGGCAATTCTGTATATACTCTCTGCCATTCCTGTGATGGACGTCTTTACAGTTACGTTCCGATCGATGAGGAGCGTAGTTTAAATGGCTTCGGAACTTGGTTGTTGAAACCAGGAAAAGAACGTAGGTTGGAGGTAGGTGTGGTATGATGGCCGGTATGTAATAAAAGGGGATAGAAAGTGTCAAGTCTGATGTTTGAAGCCTTATGAAAGTCAAAACCGTCGCATGACTCTTCTTCCTTCTGTGCTCGTCTTTAATCTGTGGACTTCTGAACCCCATGATCTTTCGAGACGGATAGAGTGCGCGAACGCAACTTCATTGCAACCTTGTAACATTTTCTATCTTTGAATCTCATAATCGATGTGAACTTTTGACTCCTCCTACCACTTAACGAGCAGCGGGTGAAGATATTAATATTTATCCCTCATCTCTGACATCTTAATGAGTTGAAGATACAAATGTTGCACTTAGCTCGTAATATCTCGCTGTTGAAAAGTGTGCTTTGACTACGAGACCGTTGGGATGCTATCGGTGAAATTTAAAATCTCTGTATCCCCCTTCTAATGCTTTTTTTAGAAAATAGTGAAAAACATAGGTGACTAAACTGGTCGTACCGCAATGAAGTTTGGCGAAATCTAAACGCTTTCTCCAAATTCCTCCAAAGATAGCATTTTCGCGGTTGAACCTAATGCTATTGAATTGTAGGAGTTATGTTTGGTGTGGCATTTTTCATATTTCTTTCCATTTATCTTATTATACTGATAATGTAACTTGTTGTTTGTTTTACCAACTACTGTAGTATTCTCTTGTAGAGATATTAAGTTCATTATGAGGCGCAGTGGAAGAAATACTGGAGGAAAATAAACCTCTTTTGTGTCTTGCAGAAAAGTCATTAAAAATGGTACCTACTAATAACCTGCTGTAAAATGATGAAAATAAATACGCCCACCAAATAAAAAACTCGTCATTACCAATGGCGGAGTCTCTATAGAGCTAAAGTAAAACAAGTTTCTGGAAATATTAAATATATCGATGAATGAAACCATCAATCCTTTATTTAACAAAGATAGTGTTATTGTCCTCCATTTCTGTAGGTAGGTTCCAGCTGACGTTTTCGAATACTTTTGACCTCGGTGGCTAGCAGGTTTTTTTATTCTAGTGCGTATAACAATAATTTTTAAATTGTGAATCCATTTCATGAAATTGGTTGATTTTATTGAAATAATTACAATTTTTAATGATTATTTTGTTTTATTTTAAAAAGCATAGCTTCTGTAAATTTGACGAGGCGTCAGCGTAACATTTATGTTAGTCGTTTAGTGATCAGAATATAAGTTTCTTTCGTTCCTCGTCATCAAGTATCTCTAAGACCGAACCCCCAGAGATACCTGTAATACACCCGTGTAGTATATCCATGACGAAATGACTACGCCGTAAACTTCGAGTTTGCTTTCGACTGGGCTACCGTTAACCCTGCGGCAAGTGGCAGTTTTCCTTCGCATTCCCAATACCAGTGCTAATATCCGATAGTTTTTTTGTGAAATAAGTGAATTGGAAGTGTGAGAAAAATCCACCTCACCCACCAACAACTCAGGCGCTGAAGCAACCCATTTCTTGCGTCGTTACGCGCCGTCGACACCTCCGTTACGCGATGGAGGGATCAATCCCGTGGATCTCGTTTCCCTTTCGCCATCCTCCTGCTAGCATCATTCCCCCTGCCCCTCGCGTTTCTTTTCTAACAACCCCCTTCCGCCTTCCAGTTACCCGCTGAGCTGACGTAATGTGCCCGAGACATGCTTCCTCCATCCATTCCCTGCCCCCCTTCCTTTCGTCCCATTCGCCTACCCCCACTCTCGGGTTACTCCTTCGCCTCATCTTTTAGTGTTTTTCCGGCGGAATGAAGGAGAGGATGGATGGAGCGCCTTAACCGTGTAAATTGAAGTGGATATCTTGTACGGCAGGGCCAAAATGGTACCGGCCTTCCATAAGCTAGTCCATGGATGGCGACTTAACTTCGTTCTGATGAAGTTGGCCGCTGCCGTTCGAACTTCCGTGACAGTGGCATCTGTCGGTTTAACCAGAAGTATTTTTTACATAATTGTCCTCTCTGAGGAAACGAACCAATGTGCATATGAGGAGACCGGGCCACCTCAAGAAAATGAGAGGAATTGAAGTAGCATATTTGAAGAGCAAGTCTTTCCCTCCCTAAGGATTTCTTAAGCAATCGCCGTGGAGTTATAAGTATTTCTTGGACGTATAATTCGGGGTAAGTTGAGTAAATTGTTTCAAGGGAAGGAGTTTCAACCGAGTACTACTATCAATTGGTTTTTCGAAGGTCTCGTGATCACACCGCATAATAATCTCCAACTTTGGAAAACTATTCTCAACCGGTAAACATTCACGGAACTTGGTGGCAGCCCTGTGGAATCCAAACATATTCTATGCAAAAAGCCCACATTTCTCGATAACTGCCTACAGAATCCATCGTCTCGGAACCTTAATTGAACACACCGACATCAAGTAATCGAACTTTGAGTCGACCCAGAAAATTTATTCAATATATTTTTTATGGGGGCGAGTTTGCGACTTAATTTTTCCATCCAGTCCCTGTACAATACATTGAATACATTATAAAAAGCCGGTAAAAAGTCCGAGGTGGAGGATGTAAACCCGCCGAGGTGGGAATCGAACCCGCGAGAACCTTTCCCAGCTGCCACCGGGGCCCGCAAATTTGGCACTATTAGTCAGATCTTGGTACCTAAACGATCAGAAAAATAACAAAGTTTGTATTTGTTGACTTTAAGGGGTTTTAATGCTCGATTTGTTTTTATAAAGTTCCACATCAAAAGCATATAATTTCATTAATTATTTGTTAGTGTTTGATTTATAATAATTTGTGCCTCCACCATGTGACTTAAAATGCTGCTAAAAATTGTTGTGTTCTTATTCTCTTTTTTGTTTTCTCAAACCTCCATGGAAAAGTGCAATAAATCCTTTTCAAACGGGTGTTTGTTAATGATTTTTTGTCTTTTTGGTATAAAAACCATGGCCGTGCCATTTTTATTCATTTCGATTATTTACTACTGAATTTATTTCAGCTTACAAAGAAATTGATGCACTCTGAAATCGCAGTGCAGATATTTAAAATTTTATCCATTGCTTATTGTTCTTGGTCATCGTATTTTGTGTCGTTAAATATATTGTTTTGTAAACCTATACTTTATATATATATTTTTTTCTAATTTCCGCCATTTTCATAGGACATGTACAGGTATAGGAGGAGAGGTTAAGGTAGGTTTTTGGATGGACACAACTACCAAATAAACACTTTGTAACTCCAAACAAAACCCACTCCAGCAACCTAATCTACATCAGGTCCCTCTTCATCTCTGTGTACTTCCTTACTCCCTTCATCCCGTCCAACATCCCTATCCTGTTCCTGCCCTTTCCTCGCTTGCCCAACATTCTCCCCTCTATTACCCTCTTCAACATCCCACTACTGCTCAATACGCCTTTTATCCATTTTCCTGCCTCCATAGGATTTCTCTCAACAAACCCCTCTCCTCACCCACCATCTCAAGTACTTCCTCATTTATCCCCCACATAGTATTCCTTATAATATCACCTCTTCATAATGATGCTAATATAATATAACCTCTTATTAATCGATGGGGGTATTCGAATTAAAAGGGACGAATAATCATATGTGTGCGTTATTATTCAAGAATCCATTAATCCATCCAGTAATGCGTACTCTCGTACTTAGGCCTAGCTAGGGAGGTCAATAGCATCGTGCGAACCATTTACCTGTTTCTTCGGTGAGTTTTCGTTTAGCATAGATGGAATCTTCAACAATAATGCCGGAAACTGTTGAGAGTCTGCGTCGGAATTTGGGACAGCTGACATGAATAAACGAATCTTTTCCACATGATGTGAGGGTATTCGTCATCATGAAATGTTCGTTTTAATTGATTCAAATTTAAAACCATATATCTCGCGTTCAAATGGATGAAAGGTGTATTGAACGGTAGTGGAATGTTGAAGAAGGTAATAGAGGGGAGAATGTTGGGCAAGCGAGGAAAGGGCAGGAGAGAAGGAAGTACACAGAGATGAAGAGGGACGTGATGTAGATTAGGTTGCTGGAGTGGGTTTTGTTTGGAGTTACAAAATGTTTATTTGATAGTTGTGTCCATCCAAAAACCTATCTTAACCGGTAGATTACCTAATAAATAAAAAATCTCGCGTTTATTTCTTAGCCCAGAATATCTTTAGACTCGCAAGATGTATTCGATAAAATTTGAATGCCAAGGGCCTGTTTGAAGAACATTGTGTACAATTGAATTAATTTATATTTATCTTCTGATTTTTCTCGTTGACGTCTCCACTGTATGAACTCTCCGCTCATACTCTTTAAGACGTGGATGATCATTTTTAGAATTTTAAATAGGTAAGTAATAATCATTACGATACATGGTCATGAGCGTGTTAAAAAAGAGATCTATACTGCCAGCAAATCACAAAGAAATTTCTCGATTGTCTGGAATATCTCCTTCCACTGGCCCTTTTCTTGATGTAATAAATATCTTCCTATTTGAGAAACTCAGAAGCTGCAATTTTGTGTAGTTTCGTTAGATTTTGATGTAGCATGAACTTCAGCAACATACGTTAACTTAGTCTTACACTTAGTCTTACATTTGACTCCTACACTTTAGTGTTGCCAAATAGAACTTGCCAGTCCCCAATTAAGTGGATGAGGGTCGATAAATTTCATATTTTTTTAAGAATGCACTTCCACAATGGCCACTCATTGATTTTCTTTAAGCGGTGTCTGTTGCGCATGAGCTAATTAGTCGAGCTACCTCTTGGAATCTGCATGAGACTAGTTCCCTTTTTGTTTCATTAAGACTCGAACTGGAAGCTATCCTTGGGGATCTGCATATCGTTTGAAAAATTGGTAAATATATACACGAGAAACCGATTAGGGAAATATTGGATAGATTTACCTACTAAAGATGAAGTGGGAACGGGGAGACCGACGGAAAGGAAGGACATGTAACTCATATTCTGTAAAAACATTACGAGATTTTATTTGGGCTTTAAATATTAATTGCCCCAAAATTGAAACAAATTTCCCGATTCTTATCGGACGGTCCAAATTGAATAGAATTGTTACAGTAATAATTGGAACCTAGGACTCATTATGTAACCCTTCTTCAAGTCCATTGTGATTCCTGCCTCGTCAGAGAACTTCTAAGAATGGAAAAGAAAACAGGTTACTAATCCTCAGATAGCGAACTAATAATGATGATTCTCCCGAGTAGCTCTTCATTCCCTGTCGACCAATCACATGCTCTGCCTCGCTTCCATCACTTCCTCACAGCTGCCTCCACCTCCCGGCGGAGATGGAATACTAGAAAATTCCCTCGCTTCTGGAAGACGCCCCTGTATCCGCTGGCCCTTTCTTCACTCCCCGCCCGTCTCCTACCCCTTTTGTCTGGCCCCGTGACATGACGCTCCGCGATGAGGAGGGTGGGTGGATCCCGGGGTTGCTCGCCGTTGAGGGGTGAGAATTGTGAATACGCCACCTCAGCCTTTCTCGCCCAAGATGCTCGCTCCGCGTTCACCCTCCGGAGTGCTCGCCCTATTAACCCTTAAAGCCCTAATCTTCGCCCCGCCTTCAAAAAGCCATTTCCTACTCTTCTTCCACTTCCCACCTCCTTCATCACCCACTGCGGCGATCCGAGGTTTAAATCAGGTGTCGTCTGGGCAACGTGACGCGACATCATCCTCCATTTTAATGACTTCGTCTCTCCCGAAATTATGTCATACGTTGGCATTAACGTTTAAATTTATTTGCATGGGTATTATCATGTAGTTTTTTAGGCTCAAAGCATTTGACCGAATCAAACTGTGCTTTGCGATTATACTGCTGGCATTTTACAAGGAATTAATGCGTGTATTGAAAGTCGTATTTGTTTAAAAGTGCTTATTTTTAAACAGCATGACTATTTTATCCAATGACTGGAAAATTGAATTTAGTTAATATTGGTTGGCTGAACTGCAAAAGAAACTTTTTTGCCATCCAACCTGAAGTTTTACTTAGCACAAAGGTGGAAATAATTGTATTTTATAGTATCTAGTGTGATAATTTTACTCTTCAACGTGGCATTCTTATATTATTTTAACTCTTTAATTCCTGTTGTGTTCCTGCGATCACAGTAAATATTTCAGGCATTCTCTGCAATAGGGATAGTGTGTACCGCTCTTTGTAGGCGGAGTCACTAAAGATTTATCACGTAAAATCAATCCTAGAGCGCTCCCCGTGAATTATGATAATTTATTGTTTTAGAATTACGATACCGTCTGCAAAATTCGGGTCAGGATTTCCTTCAGTGCCGGTTAGTATCGGCATGTAACAAGTGTAAATGAATTCGGAAATAATGATGATATTTGAAGAAAGGATTCGGGGGTAGTAAGTAAAGAATTTATATTTCAATCTCATTCTGAATATCGACTAACAAAACACTAGGCGAAGAAATTCCTTTTAAACCTATTTATGATTTAACTGTGGACTTGCGACGACCGTGCTTGTATTCGTGGTCATTCGAATGTTCTCCGCCGTAAATCTTTCGCCTTTGAAAACGTATTTCGTAACTTGAATGAATCATTCTTTCATCCATGTTCATTGCATGTCTGTTCAAATTTTTATGTATATTTTCTCGGAAAGTGCCATCCTCGGAACCTTAGTGCATCAATACCTGAGGCGGTAGGTGATCAATAGACCGAATCGGCTGGATCCCTTCCCGTCTCTCTAGGCAAGCATGATTGATGCTTTATATCCCGTTGATGTCTGTGCACTGGTGAATACGTAATATCTACGCACTTCTGATGGAATCATTTGCGATAAATCCTTCGATTCAGTACTAGCGGTTAGCTATGCCAAAGTGGGAAGAGGCCGAAGGCTAATAATTCCTCATCATGCGGCAGTGATTTCTCTTGCTGTCTCTAGTGCGTTATTACTAGGATGGACATCCGTCCATCTTGAAGCGCATATCGCCTTTGAAATATTCCTCAGTCATGTTGTAACCCCCCTGAAAAAGAGCACAACGCAGTGCGGTAAAGGCATTTGTTAAACTTTCCCGTTCACTGTCCAATACATAAGAAGCATATTTTACCCTTAGATGATGCCAGCGAATAAAAAGTTAACAGCGCACAAAAACAGAAAATCATGCGAGAGTCGATGAAATTTTAGTTGGCACAACCATCTTCTTCTGTGGAAGGATGGAGAAGACTCTTTTTCTAAGGACTCTTCTCCTGAAAAAGCTGTTTTTTCCATCGAAATTTTCATAAATTCAGAGTTATCAAATCATATTTTCGAATTGTTCGGTTTTATAAAGCTACGGAAACTAAGCATATTTGGATGAGTATTTGTAATTTAAATCTGGGTAAGGGCTTGCTAAGATGGCTGGAAGAGGGGAAGTGGTCGAAGAAGCTGATTGACGGAAGAGTGTTAAGCTAAGCGCCAAGGTGGAAGAAGAAAAACGCTGCATTTTATTCTAAAAGAATCATGGGAGGTTTTGTGATGGGCTTAATGTATGGTTGTACACTTGTTTTCAACCGGTCGGAAGAAAATAATGAGAGGTTGTGGGATGCTTAAGGCCCAGATAAAAATAAGGTTGTAAAGTAAGAAGGATAGAGGAAAGAAGACACTTTTTAGACAGCAGAAGGCAGGTAGAGGTTATATTATCTTAAACAGAAGTAGAAAATAGAGTGGAGCGAAGAAGAAGATATAGCCATACGTAGAAGATAATAATCATTAGGGACCGTCCAAGACCTTTAGATGTAATACCCCCACTAAATGATTATAGGCATTAACATTAGATGACGAGCGTTGTATACAGTTATCTATTTCAAAGATAATAGCATGTAAATGGTAAATCCTATACCTTACAATTGTGCCTGTTTTCAATCAAATGTGACATTTTCTCTGTCCTAAGAGTTCCTCGCAAAAAATAAAACCCTTTCTCCTTCCTGAACACTCTGGTTTTCTTTGTTGCAGGTGAGTGCTGGTTGGAAGAACCGATTAATTCGCGCCTGATTGGCGTGGCGAATGGTAGGAGCGAGAGACGACTGGTAAGTACTATTGGTGATAAATTCTCCTCCTCCTCACAAGATTCGCGATTGTCAATGGGCTGTTGCCGTTCCGTGCCGTGCGGGCGCTTCCCATCAGGCGTGGTCTTGAGGGGAAGCCTTCGGTCTAAGCCGGTAGGAAGATGACCAAAGAGATCCATCGATACATCTGATTTGACCTACTTTTCGACTGGGTCGTGTGAATCAATATATAGACAACATCCATTCCTCACTTAGATCCGACGTCGATGACAAACCAGCGTATTATCCCATTGACCATGCTTTGACATCTCTCTTCGTGAGGCATGTCAACCTCCCAAGGTCATTATTATCATCTCACTGGCGCCATGCGCTGTACTAGAGAACTTTATAAACTTGAAGCCATTAAGTGCCAGCCGCCCGGCATTACTGTTTTTTTTCTGTAAGGGAACCCCATTAAGGTGTATAGCGATATGGAACCATGGGTCACGATCAAACGGGCAAACCAGTTGCAACAATCAGACTTGGGGACAGAGGCATATTTAAATTTTTACATGCTAGTAAAATTCATTAAATATTTTGTTTTCATTCAAATACTAAATATGTATTATTTTATTTATCTTATTATCAATGTTCAAATTCCACGTGCACAAAAATAATGGAATATTCGTGTTGATTTTTAATTCAACCAACCTGAGTTACGTATTTCGCTCATTTCATTAAGGAATACATACATACTACATACATTTGTAATTTTAACCTAGAATCAGCGTCTGTTTTCGCACTGGTATAATTTTCGAGAGAGAAACGCGTGACTCCCACGAAACTCGAAGCCTTAACCTTACTCGCCGGAATCAAGAAACGACCTTAATTGCGAGCCTCTGAGGTCGGGATTATTATCGCGAAGGGTCCGAAACCGTGTTCTTATCTTCGGCAGTAAAAGTCTAAGAGGAATGTCATTTTTATGTCTACTCGACAGGTACCTCAATGTTTGTGTCCGGACTTGGAAAACAAAAGGATATGTACGAGTTAGATTTTCAGAGTTTCTTCAAAGGAGAATCGGCAGAGTATTCTTCCACGTTTACCTTGACCCTGATCGGGAGTGTATACGATTTTTTACTTTGGGAAATATTTTCATTTATTCCTTCGAATCCTTTTTTTTTAATCGAGTGAGCACAGTTTCCTCAATCCGCAAAGACGTTCTCCTTTGTGCCTGCCACGTGCCGAGTTCTGTGAAGCGCGCGGTAAGGATTTTGTGCGAACGGATAATGGATCTCGTTGTGAATTGGGCTGCATTTTCCTGTCGAATTGGCCGAGGTGGATGATTGAAAGGGCTGGAGTAGCGCGGAGATCTAGTTTCATGACGGCTTGCTTGTGTATCCCACACTTCGTGTTCGCACTCCGACTGATCGTCCTTTGGAAATTTGGGGTGGGTTCGAAACCCTCTTCCAACCACATTCATTTAATGAAGGAGGACATCGGCTATTCTCCTCTCCGTTTGCAGCGAGAGCCTAAGTTCGAATCTGCGCGAATCAATCAGAACAGAAGTTTCAACGGTGAGCGTGAGCTTAACGGCCAAAGGTCGAAATGGAAGCCGAGCGTAAAGTAAAATGTAGTTTTAATCTGAGAAAACAAATCGTCCATTTGTGTAGGTCATTCTTGATGAAAGAGGATTGAGAATTGGGAGCTGCTCAACAAATGAGATGCGCGTTTTTGCCTTCAAAGCACCACAAGAATTCCTTTGAACTGGATACGATCGTGAAAATGGTTAACTACAATATTTGGACATTCTTTGTCATTTATTACGAAATCTTTTCCTATATTTGGGTAATGTTGAATGTATTGATGTAATATCGTAGAGGATGCCCTGGTAGAAAAATACTGTCCCCTGAGGAGGGTGCGCAGGCGCAACACAGTAGTTAAGGGCGGAATGCTAAATATTTTCGAATAATTTGCTGATTTATATGTATCGCCCAAAACATTTGTGGAAGGAATTTTTTGTTCGACCTGTGCTGGTGGTTTGACGATAAATTCAATGCCGTATTATGTATGAATAGTTTAACCATTATTAGATTAATTAACCACATATTTTTTCTGATTTTTTTATTTCTTCCTTTTGGAAGGAAGAGTTAAACCTCCTTCACAAACCGTAATTTTGAATCTTCAAGGCAGCTAAATTAAGTTGTAGGTCAAGCCATGGTAATTTGCTAACGACAGGAAAAAATGAATGATAGGAAGAGTATTCGCATTTCAGGAACTCTTAAACATATTTTCCTCCTCCCCACCCACCGGAGATGTAACCAGCGCTGCTATCTTGTGATGAGGGCTTGTTAAAGGTGACCCCATGACCTTTTCACTCGTCGTCATTCTAAGCTGGCCTCTTTCGCCACGTAGTGACTGGCTTGTCGTCCGTGACAGAGCAGAGGGGGATCTTCAAAACTCCGTTCTTTGTCATAGCTCAAATAAACATGTCCACTGGACTGTGGGGGATTTGGCGCGGATTTTTTTTCACAATGCCGCTTGTTTCCCGTGTCAATTGGTTGACCTTTCTAGGTGTTCGATTGGCGTAATTTCTATTTGAGACTCCTCCATCTAGAATGCGTAGGTGAATATTCGTAATTTATTACACCTATCACTTATTCATGTTTTATTTTAGGGGCGGCTCCTGACGTTATCTTTTAGCAGTACGCCAAAAATCCTAAATAAGAGAGAGAGAAAGAGTCAAGTCAGTATACTAAACTTGAATTGTGAAGTTATGGGGGACTTAAGAATCGGTTCTACGGAGTGTACTTAACCCCTGTTTTCTTTGACAGCTACGGTTACGCGAGGGAATGAAACTAGTAATGATTTCAGTAATTGCTGGTCTGTTTTTAGGCTTGTCTTCTCTTTAAATAGAGTGAGGTTTAATGGTTTCCATTTTGACGCCAGGAGTCAAATGAAGGTTGTAACCGCGTTGAATGGTTTATTAGTGCACCACGATGTAAACCCACGGGAGTAAGGTCTGCTGCGAAGGATGATAATTTGGGGCTGAGGACGGTTGTTCGTTGGTGCAGGGGTAGGAAAACATTTTCCAATCATTCATACTCTTGTTCTCATGATCTGCATCAAGCAAAATTCACAATTATTACAAATGGCGTCCATGGAATATTTGCAGGAAGATATGTACTAAGCTTTAAAATTGGGGAAATTCTAGATAAGTTTCTTTCCTTATTTAGATGTTGTTCGGTAATACTTTTGAGCTTCATACTTCGTTGAGCTCCGGATTGGCATATATTACTTGTCGGAGCAGCTACAAAAGAACGTTAAATCAATGAAAATTTTACGAATCCCTAAAACTTATACTCTATTCCACTGGCTGTCAGGTTGGATGAATTATTAAAATTTTTGTCACAATACGAATGATTGTAGTGTACGACTCTGTTTGCAGGACGTGATGACTATATTTCCTTTGAGGCAAAAAAGCAGGGGAGCGCTGAATGTTATGTATTATTGTATTTATTATTATTAAAATGTACATGTGCAAATAGACAAATGTCCGGTGGCACTCAAGTCTCAAGCATTACAATAAACTTGCTTTGGAAAAATAACATGATTTCTGAAATCCAATCAATATCACAAAATGTAATAAATAAATTCAGTCAGAAAAAATACACTTTAAGGAAATTTCCAGACACCAATCTGTAACACATACAAAAAAAAAGAAAATCCCCATCTCATTCACATATGTATCGCAATCAACAAGAAAAAAAATTAAGCTGTTACATTTAATTTTATACAACGCATCAATCAAATGATTACAGAAGTTGTTTACATCTTTTCTTAAAAGTTTTCACTCTGTTAGGAAAGGGTTTAAAAATTTTTGCAGGTAAATTGTTCCAATCAACAATTGTTTTATTTAGAAAAGAATTTTTTTTTATTCGTTCTTTGTGCCCGTCATTTTACCTTAAATTTGTGGTCATTTCTCCCTATAAAATTCGGGTTCCCCGCCTCTTTCCTTAGATCTGCCCAAGCTTTCTCCCCATTCAGAATGCGGCACATTCCACAAAGTCTGCTTACTTTCCTTCTAGTTCGTAAAGGTTCCCAGCCCAGCGTTTTTAGCATGTCAGACACACTATCCATCCTCCTATGCTTTCCCAGTACATATCGGGCAGCCTTTCTTTGCACCTTTTCTTATAGATTTTGTATTTGTTTTTCGTATTGTTCGGGAAAGCGCATTACGTTGATATCAACGATGACTAATCAGAAAATTCTGAAGGAGCATCAAGAGTTAAACAAAATGGCTAACCAACGAGCCTTCATAATGAAATGAGAGTGTGCGGGAAGGAGTGCAAGAGCATACGTCCGTTTGAAATTTTAAAGGGTATATACTTAATTTCAAGATATTTCCGTTTCGGTTAAGTTGAAATTAAGAATGATTAATGTTTAATCGATTTCTCAACAAAATACTTCTCCCTTTAACCCTTTACTTGACAGGTCTTCTCATTACGACCGTAAATTGGAAGTAGAAAAAACAACTCTTTTTGTTATATAGTCTTTCTCATTTAATCCGGATTGCCTGCTCATCCCTCATCTCCATCACCATGATGTGGGGTTGAATTTTTAAATTCATATTCTAAAGTAATCCTGATTTTTTTGCAGCGCCTTTCTCAAAACCTTGCTGATAATCCACCATTTTCTCTTTATTGTCGGAGGGACACTCGCCTTACATTTCTCTAAAAAATGTGCGCCACTGAGATTTTTATTTTCATAATCTTCTTTAAATGTACTATTTTTCTTATAAATTTATGCATAACGTTAAACATCAGTTTATCTCTGCGTTTTTTTAAACAACCGGTGAAGATCTTTTTAAATTTTTTTTTACTTACGTATATGTTTTGAAATGTCGAATGTGACTTGAAAAAAGGAAATTTTACTGTCGGTATTTTAAAATGTCCCCTATTATATATAAATATATTTATATTATATATATATATATATATATATATATATATATATATATATATATATCAGCTGGTTCACTATCATGTAACTCAAGCACCCATGGTAGATTGAAATATTTCATTAGAAATTCCTTCGTACTGGGAATAAGGCAAAAATATGGTGTTGTTAATCCTAACTTACATACGCACAGTTAATCTTGCCTTGATATGTTTATGACTTTGACGAATATCTGCCCGTTTGTGAAACCTGTCTGACTTTCAAATAATAACTCTTTTCCCTAGATGTTTGCTTTCTCGGAAGAGTTAGGTATTTAACTTATCGGTGATAGTTTGTATGGTCATTTATAAAAGGATTTCATTACGACGTTGAAGAAGGGGCCGATGTGAGTTGGAAGTTGATAAGATAAACCACAAAGTTGGAGGTTACTTTTTCATGGTGATTTTGTGCGGAGTTATTTCGTGACGGTGTTGTTGAACGGATGAGGTAATCTTGAGCAGAGTTGAGAGATGCCTAGTGGATAAAATTATTTTCCCAAAGGTCGTTGGGTATAATGTTGTCGGAGGCAGAATGATTTTGACGAAGAAACTTTTAAGGTTGATGGATGGTACAGTTTAAAGATCCGTGGGTGTGGTTAAGTGAGATGAGGAAGGGATAAGGAGGACAAAGGGAAAATGGGAGAGAAGGACGGGGAAGTCATGGTACTGCGGCAGAAATGATACTTAGGCAGTTTCGATGCTAATGACATCTTCACCGAGCAAAAAGATAAGGCTGTGGCCATAAAAGTTAGCTATGTTACATTTTTCTGTGACAGGCAGGCTTTACTTTATTAAAAACCAAGTTAAGGATGATCTCTGTCTATATTTGTTTTTTATATTTAAGAGAATGAGCGAGGATGAGCTCTGTCTATAACATATTGAAGAGAATGAGCGTGGATTGCAGACTTTTGAGGTGTGGTTGTAGAGAGGAACGGAGAAAATAAAATGGACGTGAATGAAAACAAATGAAGTTGTAGGCATGTTGGGGGAAGAGAGATGGTTGTTTGGGAGAAATTCGAAGGAGACAAAACAAGGGACTGCAGTAGATACCGAGGACCAATGACATAGTGGACACTGAAATATATATGTAGTGTATAGACGTAGATTGGAGGCTTTTGAAATGTGGGTGTGGAGAAGAATGGAGAAGGTGAAATGGACATAAAGGAAAACAAATGAGGAAGTACTGGAGATGGTGGGTGAGGAGAGAGGTTTGTTGAGAGAAATCCTATGGAGGGAGAAAAAAATGGATGAAAGGCGTGCTGAGTGGCAGTGGGATGTTGACGACGGTAATAGAGGGGAGAATGTTCGGCAAACGAGGAAAGGACAGGAACAGTATGGGGATGTTGGACGGGATGAAGGGAGGAAAGAAGTACACAGAGATGAAGAGAGACCTGATGAAGAGTAGGTTGCTGGAGTGTGTTTTGTTTGGAGTCGCAGAATATTTATTTGATAGTTCTGTCCAACCAGTCTACCACAACCGGTAGATTACCTTATAATTATATATATATATATATTTATAAGGTATATAACCTTATAAATATATATAACCATAAACACAGTTATCAACCCGAAGGTCGGTTTAGTAGGTGATGGTAGAGCTCACCCATGTACCAAGACCGACGGCGTGTGAATATTCACACATCAGGGTAGGCGGGCCAGTTCCTTTCCCTGTGCCGGTTATAGTTTCCCAGGAACATCTGGTACCCGAAAAATCAACTAGCTTGGGTGGAGCTGCAGGTGCCCAGAGTGCCTCGCCCGGGAATCGAACCCGGGACCCTCCGGTCAGTAGTCCAACGCTCTACCCACTGGACCACCGCGACCCACATATATATATATATATATATATATATATATATATATATATATATATATATATATATATATATATATATATATAGAGTTTCAACATCCCTATATATATAAATATATATATAGAGGGATGTTGAAGAAGGTAATAGAGGGTAGAATGCTGGGCAAGCGAGGAAAGGGCAGGAACAGGATAGGGATGTTGGACGGGATAAAGGAAGGAAGTACACAGAGATGAAGAGGGACCTGAGGTAGATTAGGTTGCTGGAGTGGGTTTTGTTTGGAGTTACAAAATGTTTATTTGATAGTTTTGTCCATCCAAAAACCTACCTAACCGGTAGATTACCTAATAATAATATATATAAACGCATATCGACAATGTGGAAGCACTCACGAGAGCAATATAACATTCGGCCTACTCCGAGGTCTTCTTCAGGTCAGACTGACCTGAAGAAGACCTCTGAGTAGGCCGAAAGCTTAAACAATCAATGTGAGTGCACTTTTACGTATTGTCTATTTTATTTTAATAAAATGTGTGTGTGTCTGTCTTTATTGACACATTGAGGCCATAAGGTCCCTTCATCCATTTAACCCTTCGTTAAGCACGTAATGCTATATAAAAGAAAAGAGTGGTAAAGTCATATATATATATGTATATATATATATATACATGTTGATATATATATGTATATATATATATATATGTATTTATATATGTATATAATAAAAGCAATAACCACCAACATATAGAGAGGAATGCTGAGAAAGCAAGAATACAGGGAGGAGAATAATTGGTCTTTGATGAAATTAATGGAAGTATACAGTACGCTGAGCTAAAGAATGAGTTAATGCAACATATATTATAGGGCTTAAGGATTTTTGTCATCTTAATTTGGGCTTGCGAGTGCAATAGTGTGTTGTTTCAAGGCCGTTCATAAGCCTACCCAAAGATGGTAGACTACTGCAAATAACGATACCTTTTATTTCTCCAAGGCTCCACATAATCTTTCGTTCAGCAACAATGTCGAAATCCGCGAACCTTTTTCGCTTGGGTGAGCTCTTTTTTTTATTACAGTAATTGCTAGGCGTTCGAAAAAAAATGCAAGGTCATATGGTTTCATAAGCCATTGGAATTCATTCAAATTGCCCCAAAACCTTCCACACGCACCGTTGCATGACATCTCCGAGGAATGAAAAAAATGTTAAAAAATTGAAACCGTAGTTATTTTGCTTGCTTTCGACCATTCGATCGAAATCAAAATAGATTTAATTCCAGAAAGGTTTGGAAGACCTTGGAGTTTTATATCTCTCGGTCTTCTACTGGTAAAACTTTTTGGGTAAATTTTTGTTCACTTATAACTATTTATGAAGATTTTTGTCTTCGTTTTTTTTTATTGTTTTATTTTTTGGGGGTATTTCATGATAGCCAACTAAAATAACTTATTTTGAGCAACAGTGAAATGTAGATGTTTTGTGTGTTAGTTGTCTTTTAATTTTAATTATCAGTTGATAATGAAGTTAAGAATTTGATTATTGTAGTGTGAAGCTTGCGCAATCTTAATTGATGTTGTTCATTTTTTATTCTGGTATCTGTTCCATTGAATGCCATACCCCTTCTTTTTTTATTTTGACTAAAGCCAGTGTGATACCTTACAAAATTTCACATACATTTTTAAAATCTTAAATTAGATAAATAGGTACCATTATTCATTCTCCAGTGAGGCTTGGAGTGTGAATAACAATCTATGGTATTGGTAGAGCAGTATGCATTTCCATACGGTGCAAATAGCAATCCAAGAATTGGTGCAGTATCAAACATATGTAGCTAAATATGGTGATTAAACGTATTTTGAGGTATGCGCTAAAATAGAAAGCAATTGCAGAGGACAGGAAAGAGTAGACCTTCTAGTCGGCGGGAAGGATTATAAAAATTATTGAGAATTAAAGGGTTCAGGCGGATAAGAAGTGCCTCCAATGTTTAATAAGGAGTTGCCATAATTAGGATAAACGTCTCATAAAGTACAATTAATTCCTGTCATCACTAATTTTTGAGTAAGGAAAACAGTCTTCTTGACGGTGTAATTATATTTTTTTATTAACTATTTGTTTACTGGAAAGTAATATTTCCGTCAGTTAATTGGGCACAATATTAATTAGTTGCTCTAGTAATGCATGGAATTGGTGAAGGAGTAACGTTTCCTCTCTCAACTTAAACTTGGTTGACTACTAGGTAGGTAGATTCGCGTATAGAGTGAGCGGAATTAGGGTCTATGTCTAATTTTCGTTGGTCGTGACGGGTACGTTTTCGCGCGTTTGCTCCGACAAGATGCGGTGAAGTAATTTCAGAAGGAGAATAAAAATCCGCCAAAGAATATTTTATTCCGGGAAGCAAGTTGGTCTCGCACACGTGACTTGGAGGGAAGTTAACGCCCGGGTTCGTTCGCCCTGGTTCCCCGGGAGGGAGCGTGCCCACAATGTCCTCCGAACTCCGGAGCAACCCGAGAGTGCATTTATTCGTCGGCGCGTGGAGCATCATCAAGTAAGTCCCATCCCATTCGACCGAGGATATGGGAGGGCCTTTAAAATGGCCCCTCCACTCCCCCCACCCCTCGCCTTGTTCCGTCCCCTCGCCCGCCACTGCGACTTCGGGCCCCTCGGTGTGTCGTCGCTGGAACACGCTCACAATTACGAGTGGGCGAGGAAGGCGGCGTCTGGGAGCCATCCATCAGTGAAGGTGCGCTGCGGAGGACAGGGAACAGCGGCGAGTTGTAATTGGGAACCGCAGGAAGCGGGGCAACCGAAGTCACGGGGAAGACCTTTTCGCTGTGCGTCACTTTTGCGTCACCCTCCATAATGGACCTCATTATGCCGTTATTATCATTATTTTGTGTGTGGATTCTTCTTCGTGATATGCTGTCGGGAAAACTACGTTCACTTTCGTGTCGTGGGAGTTAGTTTCGGATGATTCTTTTCAACCCATGGCATAAGTGTGCCAAGGAGGCGATGACCGCCCAAAGCGACGCCCTCTGGCTATCGAAGAGGGATGGGAATTGAATGAAACTGACATGAAGTGTTAAGCATGGAAGTAATTATGGAACTCTGATAGAACCCCAAAGCGGCCACACAGAAATATGTCAGTTATCACTCTTGCAGAAAATTCTCGTGATTCGATTTTAATTTCCAATATTCTTTTTGAAGGATAATTTTTAATAGAGTTTGGGAAATTCCCTGGGGTCACAATCTCAATTGTATGCATGCAGTATTTATTCTAATTTATTTATTTATTTTGCATTAGTCCGAAAACAGCACCTCGACCTTTAGATCGGACTTTGAATAATGATATAACAATTAGACAATTACATACGACCAAGTCCTGGGCGGAGAAAAAACCATCTAGGCTGGAATCGAACCCGCGACCTCTGGGTGGGCAGATGAGGACATCACCCCGCCGCCACCGGAATTGGCGATTCTTTTGTTTATTTAATATATTATTTCTTGTTAATGTAGGGGTGATGGTATATAGTCATTGCAGTTTGTTCTGTTCAGGTTACGATGATAACATATTTCATTTTTATAGCCAAATTAAGCGCTGGGATAAACAACACGAAAAGACCATCTATTGATCCAAACAGGTAATGGAGGCCATTGTATTAACCCTTTGCTGGGAGTCTCGAAAAAGAAAATGAAGATTGTCGTGCAGGAAATAATGGGATTGGGGAAGTAACTAATTTGTAAGTGAATTCCAGTTTAATAAAACTTGCAATGAGTAGAGTATATATTATGTCGTAAATTAAATGGTTTGAAATTTACACACGGGTCGTTATATGTCGTCTGGTTTGGCAAGAACTAAGGTATATTTGCATTACATTCATGTTATCGGACCAATGTGAATTAGCATAAATTATTCTCTCGGTTCTATGGTTATTTTCTAGGTTCAAAACGATGAACTTCTGTGAATTAAAGGGAGAAAAAATGTATGGGGAATAGACTAAAGTTCTAATTTAATGTGTAAGTACCTTACCGCTTCTCATTTTTTTATCTGCTTAATTGTCAACAAGCTTCTGTGTCGCCTTTTTTGCGAAAACTGTTGGACTTAGTCTTCTTTTTCTTATTGTTCTCAGTTTGTTGCGTATTGCACCGACAAGTACAAGAAATTGTTCGCACATTGCTTCCTTCTTTGTGATGGCACCGCTCCCTCTCCAAAAATTGTGCCCATAAACTATCGCCTTAATGTACGTGGATATCTTCATGCATCTCCTTTATGTATTCATTATTACATTAATAATGGATTAAGTAGGCTCCACGGCGAACCTTGCCGGGCAAAGTGCTTTCTGCCATGCGAACAGACCTCCTTTCTCATAGTGCATCTTGTCTTCGATCCCTCCATTAAAATGTTCTGGTACTTTAAGGAGTTCCATCTTAATTTTCCAAAGCTTTTTTGAAAAATGGGAGGTGGAGGCAGCTCAAAAATCGATAAACACGGCGACTCCCTCCCCCTCAGCCATCCACCCGCTAATGTTTCGAAACTTTGTTCCAACACGGGTATTGGAACGCTAGGAACACGTGCTTTGGCTCATGTTTATTTTGCAAAAATTTCGGCGTAGTTGGGAAGCACGTTAGGTGTCCTTCATAGACATGTGAAGGTTAAAAGAGCTTACATGTTTTGGAAAAGATTTAGTATTCATTGAGAGATAAAACTAAAACAAATATAATTTATGTCCGATGGTAGACTGAAAATAATGCACGAGTGCTTGTAGACCACAAAAAAAAATGTCCTTCCGAAGAACTCCTTGTGGCATGTGGAAGTAAAATTCCCTCCCAACACGCATGCGCAGGTTTGAGGTCGTTGGATTCATCCGGTGTATTTTGAGAAGCGGAAGTATTGAGACGTGTCTTAGTGCTATGTCAACGCAAGTTAAATCGCTTGACTTAACAAGTGACTCCAAATGAGATTCATCGTCGTTTATAGGCTCTTTATGGTGACGATGCTCTTGATAGATCTTCTGTAAATCGATGGGTAGTAAAATTTCGTGGTTGCGAGCCTGGAAAAGCCATAATTGTTGATGAAACACGCAGCGGACGTCTGATCACTGCCACAGACGATAAACATTGCAAACTCGTTGAAAGGTTTGATTCAAAATGACCGGCGAATCGTTCAGAAGCGTATCGCAAGCCATATTGGTCGAGTTTGTCGTGTTAAAGACAGCCTGGTGCCAATAATCTTGCAATGTGCCAACGCTCATTCACATACCTCGCGCGTAACTTGAGAGGCTCGGCGAAACCTGAAATTTTAACCGATTCAAAACCCTCCTTATTCTCCCGATCTTGCAATTTTTTTTCCTCAACTCAAGAGACAACACAAGAGTAATCATTACACCTCAGACGATGAGGTGAAGGCAGCTGTCAATAACAGCACGATGTTAAACTCGCGTTCACATAGCTCTAGAACACGTCTCCATACTTCCGCTTCTCAAAATACACTGGATGAATGTAACGATGTCAAACCTGCGCATGCGTGTTGAGGGGGAATGTTACTTCCACATGTCACCAGGAGTGCTTCTAAAGATCATTTAGTTTGTGTTCTACATGCATGTGTGCATTACTTTTCAGCCTACCCTAGTATATAATATGTAATAAAATTGTTTTAATATAAATTACATATAAAACAGTCTCATTAGCACTGCTGTGTATTCCAAATGCCCACTAAACTACTTTTTTTTGCTACTTTTCAAATGATAGATATTTTCCGAAAAGCTGATAAAACGAAGGTTTCCGTAAAGGCTTCCCTACGTTGGTTCAATTGGTTAGACAACTGGATAAAAATGATTGGCTATTACTGGAACTAAAAGTTAAGCATATGATTTATGGGCTATTTTCGGGAAAATTTTTTCCAGCGTCGTATATAATTTCTGATTTATGTACTTGTTAGTTTGATTGGTACCGTGAAGTCCCATCTAGGGCTCATGTACAGTAGATTTTTGAATGCAAAATATGAGAAATAGATTAATCGATTTCAGCCTCGTACGTGTGAATTGAGATTGACAGTTATTTACGACGAGCCATTCGGTCTGTGGATAATTTTGACATCCGGTTTCTCAAAAAAAAAGGCAAATAGGCGAAAATACTATTCTGCACAAACCTGACGTTGGCCTTAATATATATTATTAATATATTAAAAACTTTTTCTTCGGCTTGGGCGGTCTGTTAACTAGCCACTCAAACACAATAAGGCTCGTGATCCCGTTTTTATTGTATCGCTTACGCATTTTTGACTCGTTTTGTAGGAATATGACTGGGTTTTCACGCAAACTGCGAGGTGTTTTAGTAATATTGGATTTATTATTCTGCATATTTTCACCATAAAATTATATTATAAGAATCGAAAAAGAAAGAAGTGAGAAACTCGAAAAAGGTTTTTATTTCTTTCCTACAGCTGATGTCAATTGCGTTCCATTGAGCTCTGTATTTGTTCAAGATATTTTTTTACATTTCCAAACCTACTCTTGAGACATTAGATAATTTCATTCTTTAGTCTTATATCGATTAACTCGATTCTCTTTTGTACATTCGAAGGTGTTTTCAGTTCGATTGATTATCTTTCGTCGGAGTGAAGGAGCCCGACCAGGACCTACGTATTTCCTTCTCCAGCCCCTTCCCATGCAATTTCTCGGAGATGAAGATGCGGAAATTGCTGATTTTAATGAGGACGAGGTTGTGACGGTAATTCCGGAAACAATACACCCAAAGAGAGACGTTCTACCTGGAATCTAATCCGCAAAGTGCGCGTGCGTAGGTTGTGTATTTTATGGTAACATTGTTAATATATATTTGATTGTCACCATTGTATTATGGAAACATGTTGAAAATCTTCCTCATTTATTGTTTCACTGGAACGATTAATTATAGTACCACGTTTCACCGAAAAAAAGACTCGCTTATGATTTTCACAAATTTCACCTGAAATTGTTTCGCGTCTATGCTTCGGAAGCGAATTTTTATGTCGAAATTACGCATACGTAGAAGTTTATCTTCCGATTCTTTATGCTTGGATGTGTTACGTAACTAGTTTTTATAATAATGATTCGGAAGCAGATATCATTACAAATTAGGAACAGTTTTTGCAAAGTTAATACCGTGCGTATTAGTGGATACGTACACTGTACCCCGCAAACTGGACCAAGGCATTTGGTAAGGGGTGTTAAATAAACCAGCCAAGGGTGCATTCTGTGTCAATGTTTCCTTCTCATAATTTAGATTTGGTGAAATATGTGAGGAAAAAAACTTTTTCTAGATTCTATCTGTTCGTCAGTCTCTCTCACTCTGTAATCTTCTCACTCCGATCCGACCTGCTGGTGAAGGGCGGGATTGACTTGGCGACGTACCTAAAATCACTCTAAGTGATCTTCGTTATAAGCTAATCTAGCGTTGAATCATCTTCCCTCCCGGAGCTTTAATTTCATGTATTATATATGTTCTTTTATGAAAATATTTCTAGCCATGTAGGTATTCTCTTAATTTTCCCAACTCTTGAATTGAATAATGTTTGCCCCCATTTCTTTATTCATTGAATTGTGACTTTTCCGTAGCATTACATCATTTAAATTCCTTCATTTCCGTATTCACCTCCATTTTCTTCCAACATGGGCCGCCTCGTCTTTCAGGAGCGTTTTGATTTAAATCTGAGTGTCTTTTGCGCAGTAAAATACTGCCAAGTGCTGAAAATAATGCTTAAAAGAGTTTCTGTAAGAAAAATGTTGGGAAATCTACAAATTAGAAGCTTCCGCAACTGCCTTTACCTATTTCCATCACGCATTTTCCGTGTCCATTCAACGTTTGACACCTCGAATTGGGAATTTTTCCCATGATAACGGTGCTAGTTTGAGGAATGAAGTCTTGAGCTTTTTTGTCGCAGCTAATTCCGAACGGGAGTTGTGTTGAATGTGCCGGAAATTCCTCAATTTTACAAAAATCCCGAGACAAAATCTCCTGTCGGCATCAGACATCATCGGCCTAAAATGATGTATTGATTCCACATCTTCGTCTCGTTCCTGAGACTTGTAGCTCGGGCACAGAAAGGACAGGAAATCCTAGCTTTGCAGAGAAGCATGATTTTCTCCCCGTTTTCCGGATATTTCCTGGGACGAGCTCTCCCGGAGTTGGCAGCCCTAGCCCCGAGATGAGTGCTCTCTTTCCCCGCCGGCGTGCCGCGGCTCTCCCTCGCTCACCTCGTCCTCGGGGGATCGGCGCACCCCTTCTTCGGCCGCCGGCCCTCCCTAACCTCGGCCCCACCCCGAACAAAGGCCCCCCCGATCCCCCTCTCCCCCGTTTTCCTGCTCGGCTCTTGAAACTGGGTTACGGAAGCGACGGCATGTCTTTCACCCCAATGCCTTCAACCCACCCTTCCGTCAGTCGAAATAATGGATAAGTATCCTTCCCCATCCATAAAATACGCACGTGCCTACAGCAGTGGGGTGTAACCCACTTCCCTCCACCTCTTTTATGCGGCTCACGCTAAAACCGGTGTTATTTTTTAAACCGTATTGGAAATTTCACATTGAAATTCCATATATCCCAATAATTTTAATAACTTTGTAGTTAAGCGTAATTTAAAATGTCCATTATTTTAGTTAATGCGTGCTACGGATAGCATAATAAAACGATTCAAAGGAATGCTACAAGTAATTGCACTATGTAAGTGCTAAAAATTTCCAAATACGACCCGCAAGCTTGGAAGATTTTCTGCGGCCCGTTGATAAGCAAAAGGTTGTACATCACTGTCCAATGTAAGATAAATCTTAGGGCCGCATCGGGCGGCCGCTAAGTTAGAACTATTGTTCGCTAACCTGGACAACTACGAGGATTTATCGCGTTGCGGAATATTTGTCCACTCATTTAAAGAAGGATCATCTGTCATTGTGAGTCGCTTTACAGTAGGTTAAAAATCCCCCTGGTTGATGAGAAATGTTCCTATGACAGCGATGCTTTGCTTTTATCATACGCCGTTAAAATTCTCTGTCGCGTTCAATATGCTTGACACCCAGTGGTTGCTATTTTTGCATTTTGATTTCCTTCTCAATTCTTCTCGTATGTTTTTAATGAGATTTCAGTGGTACTTATAATTCTCATAGCTGTTTTCATTCCCTTTCGGGTGCATTATGTTCCAGAAATCCCAAAACGCCATAGAAAAGTGGAAAAATTCTCTTAAAAATCTCAGGGAAATTTTTTCACATAAATATGGAACACAGTTTAGGGACCGTCAATGGTATCCAGCGGAAGTTAGAGAAGGCACGAATAGTGTCTAATGCCCAAATATCCCCGATTTCTCACGACACTGCGAAATAGGTTAAGAGTGGCATTATTATTCTGAGAATATTAAGACGCCAACCAAGTTCCAGCTACAGTTGAAAGCGAGTTACAATGCAATTAGATGATGAACACTTATTAGAGACCGTGCAACAAATTAATGTTTTTATTTTGACATAAGTGGGATTGACTACGTACATTCCATATTTCATCCATAAAAATAAGATTTTGGGGTTTGATTAATTTCAGGAATTTAGAAATGAAACTTTCGGGAAATGTTTAAGAGAAATTCGAGACTCATAAGAAGTTCAGTATGACTTCAGAATTTTTGATCCCCTAACTTATCATTCATGGAGTCGGTAGTCGGAGATGTCGGAGAGGAGAATTTTTCGAGGAAGGTAATGTAGCGAGGGTGCTTTCAAATGAATCGTGTCATCTAACTTCAGCGCTTTGAGGTCACCTCTGTAGATTCCTAATTTTAAGTTCATTCCTGGAATTCTGTAATTGAAATTTTTGACTCCTTTGGGATCACACTTCATCCGATGATTTAAACGATTGGGGATTTTTATTTTGGTGGTTACTGGTAACCTTCGACATTGGTTTGAAACTTTTTTGATGCACGGTTCTTAGGATAAATACTGTACCACTAGTGCAAATACAATTTGGAGCTTCATTGGTTTGGAGTATTCGTAGGTAACCGACTCGAACACATGAATTACTAGAAGAATATCCTCCAAACGGTAGGACTTGGTTTTTTAATTCCCTCTATTTTGCTCGCACCTGGTATTGTTTGGGAGGAGAAAGGATTGTTAGGAGAAATCCACAGGAAAGGTGGGTACAAAGGATTTCGATTGACGATGGAATGTTGAAGAGAGGAGAATGTGATATAGAGGAGACTGTGATACAGGGGAGAATGTTAGGCGGGTAGGGAAAGGGGAGGAAATTGACAAGCATTGTTGGACGGAGCAAAGGAAGGTAGAAACTATGCAGATGTGTGGAATGATTTATTTTAGTTTGGGGTTTCAGGTTGTCATTGAAGAAAATGATTAGATATGCAGCTTTAGTTTGTGTCCATCCAAAGCCCACCTTGAAAGATGGACTACCAAATAATAATATGTTGCTCGCGGAATGAAAGGACGATTCCCATAGCATGCTTCATTATTCAGGTTGTAGCTGGTTTAGCGCTCATAGGTGTTTTAGATGGTGCGTTACACTTGGTCGTGGATTAATAAAGAACTTATACACGACTTCCCACTCAAGCTTTCAAGTTTTCAAAGCACTTATTCGCAGCATACGAACACTTTGTTTATAACCTTCCTTCTTCGGCTCCTCTAATTATTCTGATCTTTTTCCTACCGTCTCGAATGACTCATTCGTCCTCTTTTCCGCTTGCTCTAAGATTCCTCACCTCCAACATGTTATGCGACACCTTCGAACTTTCAATCTTCTCCCTACACGTAACTTAATGACTGCGCTATTCCACTATTAAGTTGGGCAGCGTAATCATATTTAATTGTGGCACAGTGAAGTCATTTAGCTATTAATCTATCATGTTCGCCTCCCACAGCATCACGTCTGAATCGACGCAATTTATTCTTCATGAACATCTTGTGCCCCCGTATTATTTCTAGCGAGAATTTCCCCCTTTCCCATTCATACCCTCGTTCGTCGTGCTCTCATTCCAGCCAATGTTCTCCACCCAACTATATGATATGTTTCCTAATCCCTTTGCCGGTTCCCCTTTAACCACAACGCGGGTGAAGTGATCCCCACCTCCGTGGCTTCCGCTCCTCCCCGCGCGACACCCTCCCGCCCATCCCACCCCGTTCGCACGAGTCGACGAGGAAAAGTGTGTCGATCCCGATGCCGTTGTCGTGTCGGGGGAGGCGGGGCGGGAGGCTCCGGGTATATGCAGGCAGTCGGGGGTGTCAGAGGTGTAGTTAGGAGGCAGAGAGAAGCACCTTCCCAAAGTCCTCTACACGTCATGTCGTTTTATTTTTCTATTTTTTTCTTAATTTTTATTTCCTAGCTGCGCCGATGTGCACGAGCCATCCTTCAGCGCCCGGTTCCCTTGCCCTCACCCCATGCATTCTCCGCCTCCCTATCCCTTCCGCCTTCAAACGCACTGGGGTTTCGTGTCGGATGAGGCGGTTTTGTTGACGGCTTGCGCGGGGCAGGTATCTTCCCCAAATGCAGTTTCAAGAGGATTGATTTTTTTTAGAGTTCCTCTTTTTTTTGTATACCAAGTGAAATCCATGATGATCCAGTGCTTGGCTCTTTTTCTTTATTCCGAAAATTTTAGCTGAATTCAATGCATGTTTCTTCATAGCACCAGACATTGAGTGCATGTAGCTTGTATGTTCTTGGGATGTCGTATCCAGGTACCACATTAGTGTCTCTAAAATAACCGTCTGCAGTGGAGAATCAATAAGTATTAATTCATTATTGATATTGTGAAATTCCGCGGCATTCCTACTAAAACAATTTCATGGAAATTTTCCTTGAAAAATTGTATTAACGACGATTGGTTTCGTAATTGTGAGGGTGTTTTTTTTCCGTAGTAGGAATGAGAGAGAGGAAGAGGTTTAGTCAATTTTTTCTCTTTGGCTGAAGTCCCTTAATGATCATGGTTAATATCGTTTGCTCTAATTTACATCGTCATTTTTTTAATAAACAACATAGGTTTGTACTTCTCACTATACTTTTATCGCCACATGCAACGTGTTTCGACGTAAGCAAGTCATATTTAGAAAAACGTTTTCAGGTTTGTTCATTAAGATGACATAGCAACGACAAAACATGTTGGAAATTTTATTCAAAGTATGGTATGGTGTAAAAGTACAAATCTTAGTTAATTAATCCTATAGATGGTGGTTTGGAATTTTTGGAATCGTAGGAACTGATATTTTTTTTGAGAACGGAAAGAGGTATCTTGGAAATATTTACTATTCTGTTCTCACCAAGGGCAACCGAAATTGTTGGTGGTCCGTAATACTGGTATAATTTAATGAAATTGGTGAATTATATAACTTCTGAGTACCATAATTTTTGCTTTTCAATAATAATTAAGTATATTATTAAGTGTTAAGTAATTCAGAATCAATTAATAATCTTCAAGGGTAATTCCTTATGTTAAATTCGTCTTATAGTCGTCAATAAGGAATGGTATTTTGCAAATACCTGTGAAAAAAAGGTTTTTTGCAAACAGCTAAGACAAGACAAAGCGGATTTCTAGATTTATCACAATTTTGTTGACAGAAGTTAAGGTTTAATAAAAAATGTATCTGATTTAAGTATTGATCTGTTTTATTCGAGTCATTTGCTGACTAATTCTATCTGGAATGTGCAATTCAGCGTTCCGACAACAAATTATGCCACACGAACCACCATTTTTAAAAATTAGTTTGATATTATATTAAATGGTAATTGACGGAGGAAATTGATTATTTTTCTGAAATGCGTATTTTTAAGCGTGATATGTTGGAATTGGAACATATTAATGACCAAAGAAGAACACTTTTACCCTAGTTTTTTACTTTTAAGTTTTTTACCGGCCATTGTTTGATGTGTTACATCTTCAAGGCGAACCTGCCCCGAATTTCTGATCTGAAGATGATTTATTACATTGAACACGACTGGGTAATATAAAAAACTATTTAACTGTTGGAAAAGTAATACTATTTGGACATTAGTTCATTCTTCATTAAATTTTTAATTTATGGTATTTACTTGCTTTATCATTTGTTCAAATTCTCAAAATTAGAATGTCTGTCTTCTCTCTTTTCTTTTTTTGTTGCTTTTCCTATGCCATCAGCAGTTTACTGCGATGTTTGGGTATCCTGTGATTTTCCCAGCTTGGATAATATATGAGGTTGTCAAAAGTCGTCGCTCGGAACCCTGGACTCCGACACACTCGGAAATGGGAGGGAAAAAGCTTTATTGAGTTCACTCTTGGTTCCACGAGGTCTTTAAACCAAATATCTTATCCTTTTCTGTGACAGAATTCCCACGGAGGACGGGCGTGGCCCACTTTTCCCCGCATTCAGAACCAAAATTGTGCCGAGGAGTTTTTTGGTCGTCTTGCAAATGTATGCCATGTGCACCCCTTCATTCCCTTGCGCCTCCCGGCTCTGTTGAACCTTGCCCCATACTGCATCCCCTCCCTTGGAGCTTGGTAGTTGAACGTTCCTGCAAGTGGTGATGACGTTTCGCTTGGCCCTTCTTCCCCGGCAAACGCACTTTAGCGAGAGGCGAAGCTCCCTGGCGTCCCGAGACGACTCCTCGAGCTCTCTCCGTTGTCATGGGTCATGGCTTTCCTTCTTATGTCACCCCTGTGACCTTCTTAACCCTTGCAGTTCTCCCAGTCTCCGCTGGCGCATCGAATTCTTCGTGTGTGCTGCTTAATCACTGTGCAGTACCCATTTAACAGAGGCGCAGTGTCGCAGTTTTGCATAATTCATCCGCTGCATTTAGCAATGCGAAAATCGGTTCGACGGGTAAAAACCGTTAAGGCCTAATGATGAAAAGTCACGACAACTACGTTTCTTTTCACGGAATGTAATTCATAGGCGTGTATATCTCTATTACTTAGTTCGCTTCATCCTGTTGAAATATTTTGTTTTCTATGGCATGAGGAAAATTACCCATTTTGGCATGCGTCTATTTCGTTGAAGAGTAATCTTTTTTTGATTTCGAGCATGTAATGATTGTTGACGTTTTGGTACTAATGGGTGTTCTATCATCTTTATCAGCAAATGGGTAGCTCTCCGTTGAATGATTTCATGCGGTTCAGAAATCTCATCGATGTTGGGATCATTTATTTGTGCGTCCCAACATCCACATATCTCCAAATTTGTCCCATTTTTGGTTTTGCTAAATGCTTCCGATTACTTCGCCTTGTGCAATTCAAGTCCATCGAATGATACGTGAATATTATTTTTTTTGAAAATCATGAGGATCATGGAACATTCATTATCGAGTGTGACTGTAGCTGAAGTATTCACACTCTGTTCGCAATCATTCGAGAGATTACACGTCTTCTCTTCGCGCGGGAGCATCTCTCGCAAACCGTCGGGATCGCCTTGGAAAAACATTTCGCAAGTGTTTGCGCTGCCTTGATCTTTTTTTATTTGCATACTTAAAGGGTTCTGCATTTCTGGGGTCGGCTTTTATGTCCGCGAGTTGCGGGGAATGCTCGTGACTCATCCGGGTCTGGAGCAGCGTTTCCTCCCGTCGTCTGGATGCAAATGCATTCCCTTCGTAACGTTCGCTTTTTAAAACGTCTGTTTGAGGGGGAACGAGTGGGCGTTAGTGGAGGAGAAAGCCGTGCCCGCGGCCATACTACTTATATTCACGTCTCAAACTCGAGACGAACCAGTTTCGGTGGAAAATTGAAGTGGAAGAGCTATAAAGTTGTATAAAAAAAGCTACCAGCAATCTATGCGGTACAGACTATTTTACAATAAACATTCCATTATACTACGTAAATAAACTGCTAACGTTACAGTGTGACATTTTCGACGTTTGATAATTTTCTATTCATATTACGGCATTTGTTCTTTGCCATTTAAAATTTTGTTTTTTTTTTCACGGCGTCATGAAGGGCATAATAAATTGTTTAACATTACATGAGTATTGTAATACAGTCTTACACAGGAAGCCATTTTACACGTAAAGTTAAAACTAAGCGTATTCTAGGTAGAATATTCCTGATTACTACCAAAAGATCTCTTTTTTGGAACAGTAATATATCCTAGACTGAGTGATCACTGAAGATATGCATCAAAAAATCAATTTAATTGTAAACTTATTAAATCGCCATGTGTATTTCAAGTCGGCCACGGGAAATTTATGTTTTTTTCCCTCTAAATCGAAAGGAAGGCTGCCGAGTTTGCATTCGCAAAGTTAATCTATTTATTCCTCATTCTAATCCGATTATGCTCTACAAGATTAATTGAAGACAAACAAAATACGGATGTCGTAAACAGAGCTGAACGTGGTGTATGACTCGGCTGCTTGTAAAAAATGAATCACCTTAACCTAGTCCTCACAGCTCGGGTCACGTGGAGGATGGCCGATATGAGCGGAGGTGGGGATTGTGGATGGTGAAATTGGATTCCTGCATTGCGTAATATTCCAGGTGCGTTCATTGTCGTTAATTTTTGTGCCCGTAGGATTTTTCTGCACATTTATAAATTGGATAATCCTGTTCTCGTTGGCATGAAGTATTATTTTAAATATACATAACGTCATTTACAAAATTTTAAGTTTAAAATCTCACCTTATTGCTAAACTTTCATTTCTGCAAATAAGTGAAAAAATTTAAAAAATAATACCAGAGAAGAATCTGAATAAAATCAAACCTTAAAATACGGAAATATAAAGTTAATATTACGTATAACTATTCATTCACTCTTGCGGGAATGTGCTTTCGTCTGAAACAAGTTAATTTAGTGATTTTTTTCCAAAATCTTTTTCATTTGCGGCTTTGTAGACTCTGCGAGTTTTAATTCCTTGGCCATCCACATTTTTCTTCTCACGCAAGCTGCAAGGGGATCGCTATCGCCACTGCAAGATACCCCCTATTCCCTCCCCACGCAGTCTCTTCTCTTCCTTCCTTCCCCGTAGCGTCCTCCTCACCCTATTAATCCCACCCCATATCCCGTCCCGCTCACCCCTTCCGCCTGCCCTCCCTCCCCGTCGCCGCATAGACTCTCCCTGCACTATTCCTCCTCTCTCTCCCTACCCCCTCCACCTTCCTTCACCCCCCTCCCTCTTTCTCTCTCCGAATGTGCTCGCGCCCGTGAAAGCGGCCGCCCCGCAATACCAGTTATCCGTGAGGCAGGCCGCCCGCAACACCGAGGCGCGCTGCCGGTTGCGGAGTTCACTACGTCCGTGGGGGGGAAGGTCTCTCCCGGCGCGTCGCGACGGGTGTGGTGGCGTGAAAGTATCGTACCGTGTGATAACATCCCCCCGGGGGATTTCCCCGCGTGCTGAGAGATATATCCAAGTTCTCGAGTGCCCGTGTGTGCCCAAGGCTTGCGTGTGCTCCTTTTCCTTCGCCCTCTGCGGATCGAAGTGTCCCTGCTGTACGATCCCGCTCGAGGGAGCTTCGGAGTGGGCTCTCTCTCTCTCTTGACTTTCGCGAAGGAAGCGGATACCCCTTCCCTCTCTCTCACCAAAGTGTCGTGGCCCACCATCACAGGAGTCGACGCGATGTGAATTCCGCGTTCCCACGACTCCTCTCTCAAGTGTCCAAACCGTGCTGAAATCCTGATCTGCCCCCGTCCTCCCCCAACAACCCTCTTCGCACATCCCTGCCCCCCGTCCCCCACCGTCGGCTACCATCACTCCCTCTGCACGAGGTACGTGGATCGCTTTGTTTATGACCGGAGGACGTTCCCGGTGTCGAAGCATGCTTCTTCGTCTCCTACCTCTCCTTCTATCTCCTTCCTCCAGATCGTTACTCTTAGTCCAGTGGCACGCTGCACTTTAGCCCTGCCTTCGATCAGTCGGTTGCACCATGGGGAATGCAGTAGCATGCGCTTCCCTTTAAGTTCCGGCCCTTCCAAAAATAATCGCGGTGAAACGGCAGGACACGATTCTTTTCCATGCTTTTCCGTTCAAAACACCGAAGAGTTCCGGAGGAGTAAGGAAACCGTGAATTTTTCAGGGACAAATATCGGTTAATATCTCTCTTGGATTGCGTGTCGTCCAAAGTTTGAAAGGCATACTTACGGGGAATGACTGCAAAGGGCGCATTGAAAGAATGAAGTATGCGGTAGTAGAAGAAAGTATGCGCAATACTGAAACCAAAGCATACTAGTTACAGCGATGCGATTTTACTAAAAGGTTTTTAATTCCCTTAGATTTTTCCTTCGTACAGTTCGTGATTATGATCAGAGCAGGGTTACTCTCTCCAGACGTTATGGTGGTTAGCGTTGAAAAATATGGCTACTTAAATAAACACGTCAGTTTACTAGCATATTCATAGATGTTCCTGTTTTCGCAAGGCTACTTTAAACGGTATCGTCCCTGCCACGCGTTCAGATCGCGAATCCTAGGATATTGCGTAGGTACGGTTTACGTGGACACTCGAAAGTACAACTTCCTTATTTCGCACTTTTCAAGCCGATAAATTATTTTTTAGGCGATAAGTCTTCCCAGCAATTTCATTTTCCCTCATTTCCTTAGTTTGATCCAATTGATTGAGATTCGCTTTGCTTAGAACAAAGACTCGAAAAGAGGATGCATGTTGAGCGAATGAATTAAAAATGTATTTATGTCCTACAGTCATCCTTTTAAATGTTAAAAATTCCCTTTCACCGATTTAATGCTTAAGTTAGAGATTTATTTCTTTGATTTAAATGGTTTAGCGTATGCATAACGTGGTATGAGTTTGTGCGTTTGCCGTATTTTATCAACCAAACTTTTGTGTCTCCATCTTTCAGCAATTTGTTCATTATATACATTCTACTAGACTCCTCCGAGGGTAATAACAATTAAATTTGTGACGGAATACTAATCACAACCTCAGTGCTATTCTGTCTTCAGCGCTAAATGTCCGTTAATCCTTAGGATAACAACATTTCGGGCAAGGGCTTCTCGATTTGTTTTTCCGTGTCATGTTCATCATCAATTAATTTTAGATACTTCATGCAGACAGGTTAGTTGGATTGTGCAGCTTATATCTATTTTAATAAACAGGAAATCAGGATAGGAGCCCGATAAGTAACACTTAAAAAAAAAACTTCACACGATTTATTTAAAAGCAGGGGTAATTAATTCAAACCCATTCATGGAATTTTAGCTGCTGACATTATTTTCCCCTTTTTCATGGTTTATAACCCTTTTCTGGCACCACACAAATTATTTGTAGTTAATAATGTCATTTCCGCTATTAGAATAAAGTTGCCTTTGTGCTGTTGTCTTTTGTGAATATTTTACTTTGGCCGAGCGATTTATATTTCACACGAGACCCTAGATTATTTTTCCATTAGTCAGTGGTCCTTTCTGCATTCAAAGTCGCACTAAGTCAAAACCACATTCGTTTGACATACTTATTTTGAGGTCTACTTTCTCTTTTTTTTATTCTTAGTGTTGAACGTGAAGAGGGATGAGTCCCGTCTCTGACTTTGCACCGCAGCGAGTAAGTGAAGTGAGGTTGGTCGTCGTCTAGGTCCCTTCGTTCGGCCTCCGTACTACTAAGGCTGCTGTAACCAACTTTGAATCGATGCTTCCACACGGAGCATCCTGGAAGGTCTTTAACCTTTAGCGACCACTTTTGGCAAAGAATCAAGCCTCTCAAAGGGTCTCCAGAGCTCCGATGGAATTTAGGAGAAACATATATGTAAAAGTGAGGTGACCGTATCACCGTGCATCGTCATTCAATTAAGCCCCCAATCTCGACTCACCCTCGTCGTCATGGTGAAGGTGTTTCCTGAATCAAACGGAATTAGGGTTTTTTTTAACGCGGAGACAGCCTGCGCGAAAAAAATGCTGGGAATGTGGCTTTATCATTTTGTTTTCCGACTGCTTTACAAGAAAAATGCCATTTTCCATCATGACGAAATACCTCAGAATTCCCGGAGGCGTCGTCTTCAGGTGGCTCAAAAATTTATTTTCGTAATCCCTCCGCGTTTTCTGCAAAACCTGAAAATTTTTAAATTATGATTTAATTCTAAAGCTAATTCCTGGAAATCTGTGGAGAGTGATGGCGTTAAAAGATTGGAATACAGGAGGCACAGTGAAATTTAGGAGTATTTTTAAATTACGGAAATTTTCTGGAAAACTCAGGGATAATGGTAAACATTCAGCGTGAAATGGAGGAGTTTGGTGATGATAAGCATCTGGAGGCGAATCAGACTCTTTTATTTAGGTTTTATGGTAATTTCCATAGCAAAAGGATTGTCTGTAATTTGGTCTTCTTTAATCCATCCCTTTGTATGCAAGTTATCAAGTGAGGATGATGCCTGGTACGTACGTGTTTCTATATTGAGAAGATAAGAAATATAGCTTAATATTGCGGAAAAGTGGTAAAGATGTCTCTTAAGCCGGATTAAAGGCGGCAGGATTTATGAAACACTCCTGAAATTGTGGAAATTATAGGGCATTTTACTTGGTTTTTGTTGTTACCATATTTAATGATCGATTAAATGGTACTTGGCTTATTATTCCCTTGAATCTTTATTTGTTCTGAAATTGGAAATCGAAATATTTTGGAAGTCACCATCTTTATTATTATTACCTTTTCTCATCCTTATATACGTATAATTTAATTGTGCTCAGTACCAGAAATGTTGATTAATCACATAAAAGTTCGGCAGACGTATATGCCAACAAACATGTTATAATGGTATGTTACTTGTCCTCACGAAAGGGGAATCTACGACCCGAATAAATGTCTCTTTTTGATAAATTGGTAATATTTTCATATTTTTTGCCGTTAACAAGTCTCCAAAAGTATTTCAATTTTACTTGTGCATTTTCCAAAGGGCTTACCAATCCCATATTGTTACGAATACATTTTCCAGAAAAAAATATATTTTTTCTGGAAAATCTTTTTTGGGTAGTTACAGGTACGTCATTCTAATACTGGAATAAATATTAATAATAATAATTTTCCCAGCATGTTTGGCAGAAACCACGTACGAGTATGTCACTGACCACTCCCATAGCTGTCGTGAAGAATAGGTGAAAGACAGCTCGGTTAGGGTCCCACTGTCAGAGAAGCCATGAAGGTTGAAGTCCCAGACATCGAGAAATAAGTAGTTGGAATAGAATTTCGCCAGGGAACTTATAAACGCTCCTGAAGATTGTGATTTTCAGGTAATTAAGTTGCACCATATACCATAAAACGACAGTTTTCAAACTAAGGCATATGAATATCACTCGTAAGTTATTTTGCATTCATAGTCTGCAAGTTCGTGAGTGGAGAGAGAGATTTTACTTTTTGTGAAATGATGCCGCCTATAATTACGAGGATAATGAGAAGTATCAGGAAAATTATATGTCGATCGTTCTCCTCTCCCATCACCACGTTGTAGCAACTTTATTGCCTGCATTCCTCAGAGCAAATATTTTTAATTATCAGTCTAAAAGCGGCCCTTTTCATTTTATGATTAAATGTCAGAAAATCGGTGAATATAGAAATGCTGTGCTACAATGAAATAAAAAAGCGATAATCGCTGTCAGTAACAAGTATGGTGAGAAAACCCAGTTAACACGTTTTTAAGGCTGTCGGATGTACAGGCTTCAATAGCCTTCCCAAAAATATACTTAAAAAGGTAAGTAAAAAAAGGTTCTCATTGTTTTCTTAAATTTGAATAGAGAAATAGTTTTACCAACCCCTTAAATCGCGTTTGAGTTTTGTGAAATTGCTATTTTCCGCATAATTTTGAGTATGGTTCTTGGAGAGTCCCAAAATGAGGATTCCTTCAAGGATTTATCAGTACTAATTTACGATGCCTTACCGTATTTCTGTTATCAAGTTATATATAGAGTAAAACATTTCATGGAACCGAATACAACATGTATGGCGTGCTTATTCTGCCTCACCGGCAAGCACTCGGAGGAACACACAGGCAAGGAAAATGACGCTTAATTTAAAGTCGAGTAAGAAACAGCCTGGTGGCGACACGATGGCGTTATTGACCCGAATCCGAGGCGAGGTTTGGCATTGGAAGAAAACGGGACATCCTTCCGGTGAATTCTTAAAAACCGTGTGTCCCCAACGGAGGGAGGTCTTGCGACCGTAAACGTTGCTCACGAGCAAAACTATAAAGTCAAGACGCTGTTCTCCGTAATTGGCTTGAGTAATAAGCGAGCTATTTCATCTAGATAAAAAAATCTTATCGGCGCTCTTAAGGCCCATTGAAATATTTTATTAATGGCTCAATTGGGAAAATATTCTGATTTGAAGAGCGTTGGAGAACCTTGTGAGCCTTGGGACAGCAAGATTTTCGATCTGATGCATAAAATAGTTCGGGGTTTGGAAAAATAAAATAATCCAGCAGTTACAAGTATCGTGGAATTATTATTGAAAATCTTTAATCTTAAATAATTAATGAATCTCATGAAGTTTAATTCCGATAACCTCTTAGCACAGACACGAGATTTTGCGGTCACCGACCACTGAATTGCTTATAAGTGTACCTAAATACGCATTTATCTGCGAGGGTAAATGGCAGGGGTTGTTATGGTGCCCGCTATAAAAATACATTGACACAAATCTTTGTAAAGGAGAGTTGTATTAATCTTTTAAATGGTTCGCCCTCTATATATTATCTCCGTGGACTGTGCGAGGAGAAAACGTATCCTTTATTCGATCACATTTACAGTATGTCTCTCTCCTTTTGTCGTTATTCTGAAAAGGGCGATGCCGGTTGGGAATATGATTATTACGTCGACGTCGCGACGAGTCTCACGATACATATATATATTTTTTTAAATTTTAATCTACCTTTGTTTTCAAGCCTCCAGGGGCTCGCCGAGTTGAAGAAGTATGCGTATAAAGCTTTCTATCCTTTCACAGCAATTTGTCTGAAACAAGACTGGGTTCTTGAATGTTTTGTTCGGATCTTGAATTAAGTTTTTTTTGATGGATCCCATATACTCTCGTCGCATCGATCCGTGGTCTAATTATGTGCCTAGCATGTATCCTTCTCTTTTTCATCTTTCTGTTTCCTTTTGCAAGAATAGCCTTTCCGAATTTAAATTTCCATGACAAAGAGAAGGGTAGATAGTAAAATAAAATACTATATATAATCTTTGAAATATGTAGAATGACTTTTGTCGTTACGTAGACTTTTAACTCTTGTTCCTTAATTTATTATTTAATTTTATCCTCGTAACTTTCATCGGTGAAAGAAACTTTTCACTGGACCTCTTTCCATCATTTTGAAGTCTCGTAGAAACGTTTGCTATGAAGCGAAAATGAGTTTATTCGGATTCCCTTTTTAAGTTTTAATATAAAAATATTCATTTTTCAATTCAACAAAAAAAACTGAAATTCTTATTAAGTGTGATCTAGGGTGAAAATGTATTCCTTCCTTCAAATTTCACATCAATTTCTGTTTCGTTTTAAACTTGTTATTAAGGCTGTCAACATTCCATTGTCCTTGCATGTACTCCCTTAAAAATAATCTAATAGAATAAATTTTAATTTGCATGGGACGTAAGTGCACGAACTCTTGAATGCATGGATTTTAATTGTACATATTCTAATGGTTACTTAGTTTGGTCATTGTCACAAAATAATGGCAGATTTTTTTCAGAGAAATTATTGACTTCGATCGATCGGTGCGAGTTTCCGTATTAAAAATAAAAACAAAATAACTTTTTCTCTTTACTGTACATTCGGTGTCTCAACTGGATAGCCTTAATTATGTATCATCAACCACCTTTTTATGAAATTTTACTCATACGCATGGTGTCCAAATTCTATTCCGTCTGTCAAAAGTATGGGGATGGTCAAATATTAGCCGCGTGAATGTATGCCCGTCAATTTCCCCAAATCTCCTTCCAAAGTGATAGAGCGAAGTGATTAGGCTGAAATATCACCGTTTCTCAAGCTTGTATCACAAAGGACTCCTTTGAACAAGACAAATATGTCGTCGATTCGTGATAGTATGGATGCCATCCCCTCAGATATTTTGGTTATATAGGTTGAGTTTTTGAGTGGTTTAACAGAATAATTTACTTACTTCGACGAAGGTTAATTTTTCAAACAAGAATGTAAAGTGATAGGTATAAATGTAAACCCTATGTTCATAATAGTATATAAATTAAGTTATATGTTGCTTAAACCAATTCCCACGAGATAATTAACTAACATTAATTTATTGCTACTGATGTATAATTTGCAATCTTGTATAATCTTCATCGTACTTGATGTGCAAAGAATTAAGACAATCAATACAACATACAATTACAGACAATTTTTATCATATACCATCGTGATATAATCTTCATAATATGTTACAATAGTTTTCCAAATTAAAAATTTATACATGGAATACTCATTTTGGTCCTGCTAAGCCAGTCAGTTCTGGGTTGACAGCAGGTGCCACGTAAACAAAAAGGAGAGCTTAAAGTGTGTGTAATTATAAAGCTACATGTATTGTGTCACGTTTTGTTCAGGTCCTAATCCATTCTGTATATTAGCCAGTCTTTTATTCTCCCTTTCACAGCATTTAATGACTGTAATATTCTTAAATCTTTAGGTATTTTATTAAAAATTAGATGTACAGTAACCTCCAATTTTCTTCTACCTTGATTCGTACGATATTTTTTTTGTTATGCACTTAACATTGTCTCTTAATGGTAATTCCTTTTTATTTAAATCAGGTATTTTGTATTTGTCATTAAAACTGTTTCCTATTAGGATGGCATACCTATACAGTCTGTCTACAATTTTCAGTTGATATAATCATGTATAATTAATCCATTATTTCTGTTGGAAAGTGTGCAACTCGTACCTTTTTGTGAGCAGTAGGTTTGGAATGGGATCTCAAATCCCCGATAATGACCTAATCTTAGGATAATGTCAATTAATATAAAATAGTTATCGACCTCCTTTTCCATTTCAATACATTTGAAACTGCGGTGACTCAAAACTCATTCGTTCGATGATGGAAAAAATGTGTGTACTTTCAGATGACCTACAAGTTTTGGTCGGTAGATGGGTGTTATCGTACTACCGAAAATTCCGGGCCAATATCTCGAGTTCAATGTCAGAAAATATTCGAATTTTGATGGTAACATTATTTGTTTTCTAACCCCAGTTGTTTTTACGATATCCTATAAATTGCAAAAACAAATTTATAAAGTACACTATCAGGGTTTTTAAGCATTAGCAATATGTCTTTTGCTACATTTTTCATATGTAATAATTCATATATGTATATCTTCGAAATGGAACGCTCTTCGGCGACGCACAAATATATAAAAAAAAACACAGATGTAGATTTTTAAAACATAAAGAAATGTCACATATGTAGTTTTGACGTTTCTACGGCACGACCGTCGTCATCAGAATGCCAATAAGAATTTTTTATTTAGCACAATGAGTTGAAAAGGTTTTTTTTTGCAAATCCTGGGGCTACGTTTATGGCGGTGATAGAAAACTCATGTTTTTATGCGGATACGAGGACGAAGCACGGGGTAGTTTTTGCTGACGGAATTAGTTTCGCGAGGCAAACGAGATTTAAAGTGCTTCCCTCTTAAGCGGGAGCGAAAGGGCATGCGGCGTTGTGGGGGGCGGGGGGGGGGAGGTGATCCGGAGGAGCGGTTCCCTTTCCGATCCTTCTCCTCCTCTTTGTGTATTACTCCACTGCCTCCACCTTTCACATCCGGACGTCTCTTCATTTGCGCAACCTCCGGTTCCTTTCCCCTTTTATGCACCTTGCCCTCCCCTCGAGTTCTCTTCCTTTTATTCAGGGTTACACCGTAATTTCATCTTGTTGATGTTCATATTATATTCCCCCAACACTTGATCCATAGCACTTAGATCAAAGCCATCCATAGCACTGAAATCCTAGTGTGCGGCAGAGAGAAGCTGAAGGCAGATATCTCAATTCGAGGAGTGAAACGAACAAGTGGAATCCTTCATCTAGCTGGGCAGCAGCGTAACATAGATAGATAGATAAAGGTCTTTATTCTGGGCGAAATTGAGACCTTCAGGTCCCATGTAACATGGGATGGAAGAAGTTCGACCGACATCAAGCGAAGAATAGCCCAAGCTAAGAACGCATTCATGAAGAAGAGGCAATTACTATGCTCAAAGAACCTAAGGCTGGAAACAAGGAAACAATTCATCAAGACTTTCGTGTGGAGTATGGCGCTCTATGGTTCCGAGACTTGGAACATTGGAAAAGTGGACCAGCGAGGAATAGAAGCCTTTTAAACATGGTACTGGAGGAGAATGCTGAAGATTAAATGGAAAGACAAAGTGAGGAACGAGGAAGTATATAGAAGAGCAGAAGAGGATAGAACGATATGGAAGACTACGGCAAAGAAGATATAGATGGATTGGACACACATTGAGGCACAATGGATTGATTAGGAATATAATAGAAGGAAAGATAACACAAGGAAGACCAAGAGACATGTACATAGGACAAATTAAGAAAGACGTAAAACAGAAAAGGTATCAGGGATTGAGGGAATTGACAATAAATAGAGGCGAATGGAGGGCTGCAGTAAACAGGATTGAAATACTGATGATGGCACCGAAATTTACCGTAGAGCCCTGGACATAGCTCACAATAGCGAAAGCATTTTTCATGCGATCATATCGAGGATTAGGAAACGTTTACCTTCCGTGTTAGTCTTCTTTTGCTCTCGATGTAAATCCAGGGATTTTATTTGTAGTTTTTAAGTATTCTTCTCGAGTATTCTCACTTTTCGAATAAAAATCTATGTTAGGAATACTCAGACTCAATAATTCAGGGCGGTACTTTTTATTTTTTCAGATGTATGTAGATCTACGTATCAACTTTTCAAGGCTCAAGCGGAAGAAATCTTAAGTTTATCCTATCATTCTTTCGTACGAGGTGTGGCCAATAAGTAACGGGAATTTGAGTTATTCGGAAAGAATTTTCTTTACTCGTCTACATCAATGTAATCCCCTTGGAAGTAGTTCCCACTAGATATTATACAATTATGCCAGCACTTTTTCCATTCCTCAAAACACTTCAGGAACTCGATATTTGGCATAGCTCTCTCTCTCAGCGATGTATTTTTAATCTCATCTATGGTATGCTCGTAAAACGACGGCTCTTCATGGTTCTCTTTATTTTTGGGAACGGAAAAAAAGTCACCCGGGGTCTGGCAAATATGGAAGCTGGGACGCCATTGCAGCGTATTTATGGCCAAATATTCACGAACAAGCAGTGTACAGTGTGAGCAGTGCATTATCGTGGTGGTGCAAAAGTTATGAATTGTTACGCCACAGATACGGGCCGTTTTTTCGTATTTATTCACACAAATTGTGTCGAATTTTTAATTAGTACTCTTAAGTGATCGATTGACCTTGTGTTAAGAACTTATGGTGCACTATTCTGTGCACTATTCCCTACGAGAAATCACAAAATACCCGTTAATTTTTTAACGAACTTCTTATGTCCATCCAAGAGTAGATGTTATACGTAAAATGTATGTTTGTGAGGTCTCAGGATCGAACTAATGCTAGTAGCCTCATTTCGTTTTACTTATTACATATGGTGGATCGTCGGGTTAAATGAATGGCAATTAAAATAATGTTTAAATTAAAAAAAATTATTTCTCACTTCATGCACTTTTCAAATGAGTATTACTATATCCCGATCACGGTCAGGTTTGCGTAACAGATACTACTTTTTGTGGGGGATCACGGTTGGTTGGGTGGTCAATGTTCGGTAGCTTCCCACCCCGAGGGTCCGGGATCGAATCCCGGGGGTAGTGGATCATTTTTTTCAGAGGTATTCCGATCCCCACTTGGCTGCCTCGTGGAGAGCACTTTTAAGTGGAGCTCGCCGTCCGTCGGATGGGAAGTTAAATTATGTCCCCCTGTCGTATTTCATTAAGAGTGTGCTAATGCTAACGCAGGGCTTCTCTCCACCCATTGCCTGAACGTCCCAATGGCGCAAATGACCTCAACCGTCAGCCCTGATAAATGCAACTCGATTTTTTTAAAGTTTGGTATATTGACTTTTTTTTAATAAAACCACTTTGCTTTTCCACATAAACTTTTTTATTCTCACGACCCAGGTTTCGTTATAGCAGGTCACCTGATGATGTTATTCTATAACGAAACCTGGGTCGTGAAAATAAAAAAGTTTATGTGGAAAAGCAAAGTGGTTTTATTTAAAAAAACCGTCAATATGAAGATTTTCCACCAAGTTACGCCAGAAACTGTTTTATTTGTTTGGTATATTATTGCGCTCGTATTTCAAGTACAATAAATATACATAAATAAATATTTTCAGACGTACTTATTAAATTGCTCAATCGGAAACGGAAAAATATTTACGCACTCCTATGAGCTACGTGGTTAAAATTTAATGGCCCGTCGTGATTTATAGCTTGTTACCGTAATGGAGGATGACCGACCCCTGTAGTGAAACGCGATATGGAGATTTTTTTCTTTAGCTCTGCCGGACTTCATGATGAATGGGTGGTAATAGACCGGAAAGTGACCTGGAAAACATCCCAAAAGATTTTTTTGCGAGATGAGTACTCGTAATTCTCTCCTCAGCTTGCGGAACTCTGTCTCCCTCAACGTGAATTTCCGTCCAGCACCGTAGTTTGTGATCATAGCCGAGAATCATTAGGTACTGCTATCCCAATTAGCACTCGGTTCAAATAACGGATGTCAAAAATATGGTGCTTCAGGTGCAAAATGTACGTAATTTCATTGCACGTACATGATGGTGTCAATTTGACATCCTCCTTTGGTTAATTGTTTTGTTTTCTTTGCAATAAATAACTTCACCCTTTTCTTAGGTGTTTTTATGACAAAGCTTTGATTTTTTTAAGTAATTTCTGTGAGTACATTTTGTGTAAGAGTTATTTTAGCAGTCTTATTTTTTATCCAGGTTGGTATGTATTCGGTTCTTATAGCCTGGAAAACTGGATAAGAGAAGATAATCTAATTTTCCCTTAGAAAACATGGAAATATATGAAAATTGATTCTTTTGGTTATTTTTTTTTAAGATCGACATTTTCTGAAAGTGCAGGTGCGAAATCCTCAAAGTGTGCACCAATATTTTGATTCGATGTACATACACCTTCACACCACCGCAAAAGTTCTCGAGGGTTAATTCTAGATTATCGAGGGAAATTTTGTTAAAAATTTTTGTTGAACATTTGTTAAAAATGAACATACAATGTCAGCAGAATTTTTGTTTTCCTTAGGAGGATAAGGTCACTCGTATGGAAAAATGTCTCTCTTATTATACAGGTATGCTCATTATACCTGTATGCTCACAAAAAATTTCACCTTTGCAATTGAAATAAAATTGAAAAAAAATGCATTGAAACTTAAGGGAAAATTTAAATTTTGTAACCGCAGCAGACCTGATATATTCTTGTCTTTTATGGTAGCGAGTTCGCCGTTAATTGAATTTGGTTATTGAATTTCCTCGTGGTGTTAGGTAACCTTGTGTCTGTTAATTCAAAGTTTATCTTCTCTTCCTGTCTCCGGGTAATCATCATTCTTACAACTCTTCCTCCCTTAAGCCCTATCTTAGTATGTCATCCATTTTAATTTACTAGTATTCAAACCTTGTCATCACTGACTTAATTGAGTCACGGTATTTTCATATCTATTTGGAATTTCTGTCAAAATTGTGCCTTCAGTGCTATGGAAAACAAAAATACTAGTTCCATTTCCTAGTTTTGGGATGTGCTCCTGTTTTTACAGGAAAAAAGTACTACTTCGCGATTCGACTATTATGTAAACATGTTGCATTTGTTGTTTCACATGTCTCTACTCCTACATTATTATGCCCAGCACGTTTGAAGCATGCTTATTACTGAGCTAAGAAATTATATTGCTTTGTTGATAACTCGTAATTTCATTAACTTAATAATTACTGCATGCAAACTTTCAGGTGGATGCAAATTTTTCTTCAGTTTCCTGTTGCGATTTTTAAAAGTCAAAATACGAAATAAGTTTTGAAAATAACGTTGACAGAAGACACCTTTGGTGTCTAGGTGAAATCAATATTTTCCAGCAAACAAAGATATATCAAATCACAACTGCTTCTATTTGTGAATAAATCTATATCATATGTTCCTCCTAGGGATTCTGCTTGCAAGGAAGTCGACCTAGGAGTAAATTCATTCAGCTTTCCGTTACCTAGTAATTAAAGCTCCTAAACTAAGCTATTTCTCCGTCTATGAAGAGATGTAACATTGATCCGGTATCCTTAAAAACAAAAAATGCTTTGAAGCAATAACCTGGAAAGGTCACAGAAAGATTTAATATACCCGTAATAATTACTTGGTCCCAGAGTTATGAGAAAGACTGAGACGTGACGTTATTCTCAACTTCCTGGAACTTAAATGTTGGCACAGCCTTCCTTCATTCAGACTCGAATTGAATCGCCACAATCTTTAGATGTTGTAAACTCAAGCGAGTTCGAATGAAAACTGTGGCGTCCTCGTATAAATGTGAGCTAAACGGATTAGGAATGGAGCATGTAGATAAGTGGATTCTTCCATTTCTTAATCCGCACCGCATTCGACACACGCGGACTTAGTTGCGAAGCCGTTTAAGTCTCGCTACCCCCTTGCCTCATACGTACACATTTAAACCTACACGCGGCGTTAAACTAATTAATTTGTTCCGCTAATCCCTCTCCCAGCACGTGTCCATTGATAATTATTCCTTCCCCGGCTTGAGTCCCCTGGCGGTCCCCGCTTCACTTCGTCATGCTCCTCCTTGGTGAAGTGGCGCAAATGTGCTTGGTGACGTAAGGTCCGACGGTCTGCGGGAATCGCGAAGGGTCTTACGCGACTGTGACCATGAATCCCGAAACTTCCCCTCCCGGCTCCAAAATTCGACGGTGATCCTCTCCTACTGAGTGGGCAGTTGCGTGTAATTACGTCATTGATATTCAGAAGCCTTTGTCAATTAAGAGAATCCTTGATGGTAATCCGATAATGGCCGTCTTGCCTTCAGCGTATGTAGGGTACGAAGATGGACGGGATAAGTTAGGTAATGTTATGGGGAGTATCGATTCTGTAGCTAGCTGACGCAATAATCTTTCCGCGGGTCTTCAATGGTGACGGTGGTCTCCACCAGCTCTTAAGTTCGTAATAGTTATTTGAGGAGAAGACCAAGTGCTGAGATAATCCGCGCACTTAGGGTTGGGTGGGTAATTGTGGAAGGGGGGAAGTAAGCCTTAATACGGCATTAGCCTACTCTTGACTGGCACCAAGGAGACCGCAATTGAGCATCCGGCGGACGGGTGGGTGCATCTGGAGTGCTCTCCTCACGACGTTCTGATTGGAGATTGATAGACACCTGACAAATCCTCCCTTCCCGGAGTATAATCCCAGAGCCTCTGCATGGGAAACGAGTAAACTACCCGATAATATCCAAGTTTGAAGTATGTAGCGAAGAGATTTTGAAAAGCCAAAGAAAGTGCGCTAAATGTACCATTTATCACCTAAAAATATCGGGCGTCTCCAACACTTTTTGAATTCCCGTTTAGAGAAATACCAGGGGTCATCATTAAAACACGTAAGGCCATTTTCGACTTTTCTATCCCCCTTTTTGACCCCCCCCCTCGTCCCCGTCGTTTTGTAAATATCCCTTAGATGCGGATTCATCCTCCCTCCCACGTCGTACGTAATAGTCGGGCGGTTTTAGTGTGTATGAAGCCGGTACCTTGGTCTGAAAGTGACGAAAACAGAGCATTTCGATTTGACGAAAGCGTTGTTTTTTTATCCAGTCTGATCACTTCAGTCGCGTGTTTCACTGGTAAAAACACCACTCCGTGAAACACAACACTTTTTTTATTTTATTAGTATGAAAATACGTGCAATGAAGCATTTCGAGACCCTATCAGCAGATTCACAAGTGTCTAAATAGTTGTAAATCTAGTACCATTAGTAATATTTAGATAATGTGTTCTTTGATGACCGAGGATAATTATATGATTCCTTTCTTCATAAACAATAGCAGAATTAATGCCTCCTGATCTTCCTTCGACCCTTTAAAGATATTATTGAAATGGAACATCACTTTTCCCCCAAAATCTTCACATAATTCACAGTCCAAGTTGTTTATTTTTATGTGTGTATACCCTAACTAACTAACACTATGTGTAACACTTTGATCACTTTTTTGAAAATCCCACGGACGTGCACAATAATGTAAATGGACTAGTCGACACAAACACAGAAACACATAAAAGAGGGACTCATTGGGTCTCGAATTTTCGGTGGTGCAACCACCTTTCTCAAGAGGAATTAGGAACAAAACTCTTCTATGGCTGCGTAGATTTTCGCGGCGGTGGCTTGAAGAATTCTGCATATTCGGGTTTTCACCGCGTTGTTGTTTGAAGCCGACGACAGTTTCGCCGAAGTTGCATCCGGCGTCTTCAGGTCGAAGAATCTTCATCTTCGTCCTGAAGACACCGGATGCAACTTCGGCGAAAATGTTGTCGGCTTCAAACAACAAAGCGGTGAAGACCCGAATATGCAGAATTCCACAAAACTCTTCTGTTTCTAACTCCTCTTGAGAAAGGTGGTTGCACCACCGAAAATTCGAGACCCAGTGAGTCCCTCTTTTATGTGTTTCTGTGTTTGTGTCGACTAGTCCATTTACATTATACATATATATATATACACACACACACATATATATACACACACACCCAGGGAAAGGAACTGGCCCCCCTACCCTGATGTGTGATTATTCACACGCCGTCGGTCTTGGTACATGGGTGAGCTCTACCATCACCTACTAAACCGACCTTCGGGTTGATTACTGTGTTTATGGTGTGTGTGTGTGTATATATATATATATATATATATATATATATATATATATATATATATATATATATATATGCAGAAGAACATTTAGAATTCAATACACAGCGAATTGGAAATTGGATTCACTCGGTGACTGTCACAGGTAACCTCCCAACGTTTGACCTTTATACTTAACCTTACGCTTCTAAAATTTCTCATGTTAAACTTTCTCACTCACCGTTTCACCCCGTTTTTCTCGATGAAATGGGAAGTCTGCACGATATCGCAAATAAAAATGTAACCACATACACTGACTATTTCTAAATATAATAGATAAGGTTGATTCCGTGCAGGTTATCTGTAAGAAATCTTGTTTTTCGTTTTTTTTTTGTGTTGCATATATTGAGTCCAAATTGAAGTTGTGTCACGGTGACTGAATTTAAAGAATGTTTGGGGCTATTTTGCTGTTTTCACAGAACAGCACGGTTCCTTTCGCTCCATAATTGATTGTCATCATACCTCGCTGCTATCTGGCGTAATATTCTCATAGTTGCAACGTAGACCATATATGTATAGAGTTACGAATTGAAGTATGCATGTAAGGGAAGTTTTTCTAGAAAAACATTGACGCCAAATTTTGTTGAACTTAGTTCAGAGTAAATCCTTAGTCATTTTCAATATTGGCGTGACATTTCAGGTTTTGAGCGTTGAATTTCTCTGTTCATGTTACAGCTTAACGATCAAAATACAGAAAGGTATATACCATAGCTACCTACCGTCGCTTCGAAGTGAAATTAACGTAAGATCGCGAGTGAGACGTCAGTGCTCCTCGATTCGCTGTTGTCATTTTTACCAGATATGGAGGACAGAGTGTGATTGGAGCCATCTTTGAAGCATTCACACAATCACTAAACATGCAACTCCAAGGAAGAAGTACCCGGATTCAGATTGGGCTGATAGTACATAAAATACCTGTGAAGGAAATGGTTATCGTCTTCCCTGCAAATATTGATGGTTTTAAGAGAGTGTTAAGTATGTATTTCGACAAAGATCCCATGGCGACCGTGAAAGGGAACGTGATTGGTCAATAAGAATGAGCTCCTATTAAGTCCGTACGATAAGTAAATAGGGGTTTCCTGTAAACGTTATTATAAACGGTGTAAGCGTATTAGTTCTCCGTCACAGGATGGTGATGAGCTGTTGTGATAACAGATATTACCTGATTCACATTCATAAGGAAGGTATTATATAACTTGTTAAAGCATATTACGTTCTAATTCCTTAGTTTTTTTACCGGAAACGCTTTGAATTTGTAAGGATAATTTGAGTTGGGGCTTATCTGTTTTTAATCTTTCATAAAATGGCAATAATGATGGAGGCTTCCATCCGACGAACGTAAGTATTCCAGAATAAACTTCCTAGTTTCAAGCTTGACTTTTGTGGAGCTAATCTAATATGGGAAGAAAAATACAGATTTGTTAACAAACAGCATGAAGTGGAATTAACAAAGCTTTATCTTTCTTTCCGTTAGTATCTGTCCTTTGCTGCACCATATAAATTCCTTATTAGAGATATTTTGGTAGCGGGTCTCCAGCTCCTAGATTCTTCTAGTCATTGAAACGACCGTGCGTGCCATCCGGGTACGTGTATAGCCAACCCGTGCACCAGACACTGCGACAACAGACCCATTTGCTGCACCTTCCCGTAGCGCACCACCTCTCTCCGGCCCACCCAAAATGGCTTTGCCCCCTTGACCGCTTAGGCATCGATTTATCGAAGAATTCGTCCCGTTTCGGAATTGGGTTGCCGTACTCGGTGCAGTTGTTCTTTTTGTCGTGCATGTCTGTTTCCCCCTTCTCCCCCAATCCCCTCCCCGCGGTGGGACGACAACGCCCCGCCACCGTCCGTTTGTGCGGCCGATCCAATTGGGGAGGTGGGCGAAGGAGTGGCGACGCCTCGGGACATGTTGCAGCGAAGGCTCTCCGTGCCCAACCCATTCCCCCTTCCGCAACCGATCACGTCTCCCTCATTTTCTTTCCCCGTCGCTTTTGTAAGCTGTTTAAGATAGCATCATCGGGTGATGTAGATTTGTTTCTTTCGTGTGTCCTTCAGATGCACGTGGTTGAAATCTCAGCTTATGTTTCCTTGCTGTTAATTTGTGTGCGCCTCCTACTTCCTCAATTTTTTTCACAACCAGCAATTTTTTTTGCACTTTTGCCGACATTCCTAATGCTTCCATTCCGTTCCGGGTGTTCATCTTCCCTTTCAGTTTGCTCTTTTCGCGGAATTTCTGTTTCACGCGACTTTAATGGACCAGAACGCGAATTATAAGAACTAGATTTGCTACGCTAGCGATGCCGGCTCGTTTGGAAATCTTGTTCACTCATTTACCCGTTCCTAGGTATGAACCTCGATTCACTGTGAAGAAATGGGAACTCTCTTTTGGTGTCCGCAGACCATCCTGACCCTTCCATTGGAGGGATGTTCCCATCGCCAAAGGACATCTCCGAATTACTGCCTTTGGAGAGCTCCATGACCGATGACTTCACTCGCTGATGGTCGTCTGTCTATTTCAGTGACCGTCGGTCTCGTCCGCTTCGGCAGTGGACGTCTCTAATAGCAAGCAATTTGATTTGAGGCCTGGAGTACACGACCTGCATACGTTTTGGCACATGGGCCCGGCCGCAGGCTGGAATGTCACCTCAGCTCCCTTCTTCCGAATGAAGCTTGAAGACTCATTCATTCCGCCGATCATCGGACTCTTCCCGCCTTTCCTTAAACGATGAAGGAATGATCCCTCGACCCGAATTCGCGGTTACTCTGTGTTAAGTCTTGATTTCTGTCTACAGCAGATGGAATTTCAAGAAAATATTCCATCAAGGGTCGTGCCATTTTCGGTTTTCCCGGTTCTCTCGATGCCGTTTCAACAAGAGAAAAACAAAAGAGTACCTTTGAGGGAGTTTGGTGTTCATCTGTCCCACAAAAAACTGATCTGTACCGTCAAAACTTTATACTACTTGTGATTGCTCAGTAATTTTCTCTTATGAAGAAATATGTGCGGATCTGAAATGCCATATTACTTGAAAATAAAGGGTTTCAATCTCCAGTAGCCATCAATCATCAAGAATCTCACCATGAATTAGTAATAGGCCGTCGCAGATAAATGGCAATATCACCTCTCTTCCGGAAGATTTTTCATAATTTGTGTGCTAAGATCGAAGTGGAGGTGGATTTGAAGCGGCAAGGAGTTACGTGGGGTACTTTTATAATTCAGTTCACAGACTAGAGCGTGAATTGGATACCGTTATGTGCATCGTGATTGGACGAGGGGATAGGCTCATTGAGTGTGTTTAGTATTTGAAGATCCAAGGCTTTTTGGTTGTCTCTAATCAATCATCTAGTGACTTATGCAGCTGATTTAAGCCTTCACACATTAACGTCGGTCACTATGCAAACTATACCCCCCTTCCCCTTAAGGTGCGAGCGCCACTAAGCCAGCTTCCCAGCCGTCGTCTCGTTCACCGTGGGGTGCGATACAGTCAACAAGGCAGGCAGCCAAGGGGCGACCGCCCCGGGGGCCTTGGTCCCAGCTGTCCCTGCCACCAACTCCGCCGCCCCCGTAGGTGCGGCCCACCCGAGGAAAAACAGCGGATGCAGTGTGTTCGTGCTGTGCTGGTCGTCTGAGAGGAGGTGAGGAGGGGGCCGGTCAGATTCTATTGGACGATGAACACCGCTATCCGCGTGGAGGACCGTAGCGTAATGACCGCATTTGACTGCTCCACGTAGAGTGAAGTAACATTGACAGTCGACTCGAATATGATTTATGGAATCCACGTTAAGTCTTACATCTAAATAGGAGTGACTCGATTTTTCACTGTACTCCCTGACTTAGATCTGACTTCCAAAGATTTAAAAATCTGTGGAAAACTGATATTGTATTTGTGTTTTGATATGAATAATTTAAAGTAGTAAACAGCTGTATCCCGTTTTAATTTGTGCAAATATATGTATAGATGTTGGTTATTTAGCCCCAAAAATATTGCAGTAAATATTAACTTTCTTAGGACGTTTTTATACTGCCATCAGTCGACTCATGCTCCTTTGAAGGACATATCTTGGAAAAAATGAGCAATGCAATATTTCCTCGCTAACGCCAGTACGTTCTTCGTTTTAATGAATGTCATTTCACTTAATTTATATTTGAAATTTTTCGTGTTTTTTTAGGCTCAGCCTGGCCCGAGTCCTGCCTCGGTTTAACATTTCCATGCGACACCGTAGGGTTGATGGTCAACATATTGGTCAGATCGTGGAATTTTAAAATTATTTATATTGTAAACGAATACCTTTCTTATTCTATTATTTCTGCTGTAATTATGTGACATTCTATTTTCCTAATTAGGAAAAATAAAGTAATATGGTACGCTTCAATATGTATATGGACATAGTAAAAGCAAAATTTTTAAGTTAGCGCCCATTTTTTTTATGGTTGAACGAGTAAAAAAAAGTTTTGTAATATCAAGCAACCCAGCACCTCTGAAACGGCTAAGGGAACGTTTAAATATATTCAAAAACTATTATTTTATTTGGTAGACTCTATTCTATATAGGTCGATCCAACTACTCAATCTGCCCAAGAAAGGGTGTTTTTTTTTCCTTTCCAACCTAGTGCCAAGTGCATAGCAGGATTTGGACCCGACTGTGGGCGTGGGCCATACACAAGCAGGCCTCTAACCTCTATGTAGGTTATTTTAAAATCCACGTGCAAGAAAGAAAATCAATAAAATCCATTAAATTTCACTTGCACTTATATTCTTTTTTGTGTTCTACCTCCATTTTGCCAAAGTGATGTTGAGCCTCGGACCCTTATTGCTCTTTCTAAATGGTTGGCGTCGCTGTTCATGTCTTTCCGGCCTAGTTCGCCTGGTGGGAGACCCACTCGTTGGATTCGCCACGTTCTTCGAACGCGGTTCTCATCGAGCAATAAGATTTCGATGACGGGGAGTGCTTACAACACCAAAACTGGTTTGCTTTCCGAATGTATAAGTTTTCGTTAACTTCGTAATTGATGGCTTCAAATATGCTTTCCTATTATTCCCGAAGCTAATAATAAGAGCTAGAAGCTAGAATAAGTGTGTATGTATACACACACATAATATATATATATATATATATATATATGTATATATATGTATATACATACGGGTCGCGGTGGTCTAGTGGGTAGAGCGTTGGACTACTGACCGGAGGGTCCCGGGTTCGATTCCCGGGCACCTGCACTATGGGCACCTGTAGCTCCATCCAAGCTGGTTGATTTTTCGTGTACCACATCTTCCTGGGAAACCATAACCGGCACAGGGAAAGGAACTGACCCCCTTCCTTGATGTGTGAATATTCACACGCCGTCGGGCTTTGTACATGGGTGAGCTCTACCATCACCTACTAAACGGACCTTCGGGTTGATTACTGTGTTTATGGTTATATACGCATACACACACTTATAATATATATATATATATATATATATATATACAAATATTCTTTATGATGTGAGTGACTAGCTAGACTGTGTGTTTATATGTTTTACCTGTATGTTTGCGGGTGTGTTTAGGTTCGGCAATATACGGGTGGGCGCAACCCGCCCTCTATGTCCACCGTGGGTTGGTGGCGGAATGGGAAAAGAAATGAGAGGACCAATGAAGAAAAAATTAATGAGTGAAGACGAATTGTATGACACGAAAAATGCTCGTTGGGATGGGAGGCAAGGTAATGGTTTAGTGTCATACCAGCCTAAAGCATCGCTGAATGAACGTCAAATATTCTGTTTATTGGTAGAAGAGATCCCGAGTTTTTTATTTATTTTATCAACGCCATATCAGGTGGACTCCTGGGGAACTCCGTTAATTGGGTTCGATGGGCGCAGTTTCTAATTTAAGCATGTCTATCCTCGGCTTCAGAATGTTCAGAATTCTCGTGCCCACTCCGAGGTCGCTGTTGCCAGAATTCATATGTCGTCGAATGGAGCAGTCTCGTCTCGTTTCCATTTATCCATTCTACGTCTCCTGCCCGTTTTCGGTGAGAATTAGCCGTCACTCACGGCTCGGGCCTTTCAACGAGGTGGGTTGAGGTCGCCGTGAATTGATTCGGGTCTCCTCTAGATGAGTGAGGACCCACGGTGAGCCGTAGTCTTGTTTTTCTCCTCAGCGGTGAGCGGAAGTAAGCCCCCGCACTGGAAGGCGCTGGGTCTCCCCCTCCTCGTCATTGTTACGATGGAAATACCAATCACCCGCGTCTAGGAATTGGAACATTTCAAAAGTGTTTAATCATAGACGTTTGTCTCTCTTTTTGCCACAGCCTACCTGAGAGCTGAACACGATTCGATAATACTACTGCAAAAACTTTGTTTTATTTGTTCCCTGAGGCAGAAGTCGCTCCGAGTTTTCTTTCCTTCATTCTCAATTTCAATACATACTTAAAGAGGCAAACGTTTCAAAACCGTGGATGTTATTTCGTTGTAAACAGGAAATTTCCAATGCCAGTTGTCTCTCTCCGCGCCCCTACGAATGGGGACTTAATGTAAACATTAATTAGTCATTCCTTTCTCAAATAGCGGTTATAACCTTTTTTCGTACATCTTTCGGATTAATCACCATTTAGAAGAATCAAATAGATGGTGCCACGTACTGAGATCATGTGCAAAAATCAAACACCATCAGCACGTCACACCTAGTAACCATTACTAACTGATTGTTTATTTGTTTATAAATATTTGAACCTGGAGAACAGTATTTATGAATCTACCCAGCATCCCTTAAAAAGAATTTACAAATGCTGTTCTCCGATAACTTTACATATGATGGAAGGAATGGAAGTTTTCCTCTTGATCGATATAGGCTCCAGGATGAGGTGACATGGGAGTGTGCACCTAATGTCGTAGATTTTGGTGCTAATCTAAACCTGCTAAATGTTCTTGTTGTCATGTGTCGGTCAGTTCAACTCAACCGCTCAGGTTCCACGAGGAAGGTAGCACGCTTGAAATGTTCTCGTGAGATTTTTAGTGCTGATTATTCTCCATTTTCTTTGCTTTGTCGTTCCCTACCGGGCGATTCAAAGCGTGATATTGACCGTCTCCCCCTCTCTTTCGTACCTTTAACAGGCAAGCGCTGAAGCAGCTGAGCACGAGCGCTCCCGCGATGACCCAGGCCAGCGTCCGATCCGGTCAAGCATCTTCGTCCTCCTCGTCGTCGGCATCTGCAGCCGCCCACTGTGCCTCAACTGTCACGGTGTCCGCGGCTGAGGGAGTCGAGCCGGTCGTTCCGACGCCTGGCTCTAGCAAAGCGAGGCAGAAGAAGTTCCACAGGCACTTCAAGCAAGTTGCCCCGGAGGAAAGGGTGCTCAACTGTAAGTCGTCAGGCATTTGTTTTTTCCGCGACCACCAATTGCGTGCGGTGTGTATCCTTCCTTCCACACAAAAGCCTCTCTGATTGGCCCCATGCGCGCGGTCCAAGTTTAATCCGTTGACATGTCTGGTGATGTTTTGTTAGTAGAGACAAGATATTTATTTGTTAGTTGTGTCCATCCAAAACCTACCTTAACCGGTAGATTACTTGTAATAATAATAATGTCTGATTAAATTATGCCACTCAGGGATCAATTCGTAAACATATATTTTGTTAATTTTTGGTCCATTTCATCGGAATCGGTTCCGTCTAAAATAATTATTTTTTTTTAATTGCCTGCCGCGCATTTTTTCCAATATTTGTTTGCACCACCACTGAGTGCAAATGAGCATATTCGCCCCTTCTCCCTAAATTTTGGTTTTAATTAAAAACCTATGATGGGATCGCATGGATAGCTTTTCCAAACTGATCTGATGGCAATAGGAAAAGGATGTGTCGGGCAAAAACGGAAATTGCTTGTTTCTTTTGAAAATATTCATTTCTATTCCATTTTGTTGCGGGAGAACGCAATTATGTACTTGCTTTTCATCTTAAATTAAAGGATGGGCAAAGACCCTGAGGTTTTATTAACCTTACTTAAGGCTTGGGTATTGGTAACCCTTAAGTATTTCTGCCTAATATTACAGAATCCCTTTTTTAAGGAGTGGTTCCCAGTTTATTTCTTTCTTTCATTTACATTAATGCCGCATCTTAAATCCAATGATATATCATTGATGTGGAATCCCAAAAAGCTACAACAATGTGCTGTAGTAATTTAATATTGACCAGAAACCTGTGGTCCATGATGTGCAGGGAGCAGTCGTCACCGGGCAACCCTGCTCTTGTATTCTTAGTCATGAAATGTCATTCTTAGTATATAAAAAAATATGAAAATTTACGGTAAATTATGGTGATATTGTACAATAATAATGAAGTGTATGGGAATATTACCCTGAATCGCCAGATATCCTTGAGGTATTTTCTCCCCGGGCACTATCTTTCCGTGATTATTTTGTTTCACAATTTTTTAAAGAGTTGGAAATGCTGTTTAGCTGATCACAACAACCTCAAATCTAAATTAAATCACCATCCTGCGTTTGTTTTATTGTTTATTGTGATACATGTTTAATGGCGACATAAAAGCGTATAAAATTAAATTTAGCGAAAGTCTTTAAGAGAGTCTAATCAATTTTTTAAAGGGAGCCTGCAGAAATGTGTTTCCCATGGTCAGATATCCACTTGTTTGCCATTGTATTCAATCCTTTCTGGTGTCACCGTGTAGAATAGAAAGTTGATGAATAATGTATGCGTTACCACATGAATGTAAATATATTATATTTAATTATTTGAACGCCATGCTATTTTATCAAGATAACCATTCGCTTTTCATGTTTGAAATTGTATTAACACAGAAGCAGAAATTAATTTTAAACAATTTCTCTTGAATTAGCGTATGGGTGTTGATCGTACTATTTTTCAGCCCAAGAGTTTCGACAAAGAATGAAAATGATTTAGCCTCGCAGAACCGTGAAATTGTTGTCAGCGCATTACTTTATTATTATCAGTTACCCATTTCTTTCAACGCATACAGTGTTTTCAGAATCGTATTATCCAGAATATATTCTCGAACGAGTCTTTATTGTTGATTCCAGCCGATCGACCAGGTCCAAAAGATTTGTGAAACGAAATGTGTAACTTCCTTGCTTGCCAAATTCCTGATACGGAAAACTCATAGTTGAAGAGCTTAACTATCTGCAATGTTTAGACGTAGATTAGTGCTGATGGATTATTACGTCAAATTATTTCTCGCATGGGAATTGTTAATTTTTCCCGCGATCAATGGGATGTATTCATTGCGTGTTTAATTTAGTGTCACCCGCGTAAAGTAAAAGTTAACGGAATAGGACGAAAAGTATCCATTTAATTTATTTCATAGTTATACTAAGCTAAGTTGTCATAAACGTACTGTTTTTAATCAGAATGATTGACGAATGTTGGTTTTCTAATTTCGGATTCCCGCCTCTTAGAAATACGTCGCTGCATGCGTATTGCTTGCGTACTGCTGCTCGTATTTCTTTCATGACTCCGCTTAAGCAGAAGTTTTCAGCGGCACTGCAGTTGATTCAAACATTTCTTGCATTTCATTTACGAACTTTTGCCGTTTTTAATCGACTCTTTATGAAATAGAAACAGTGGCTCTGCTAAGTCTTAACCTGGACGCCATTTTAACTGCAAAAAAAAGATAACCGGCGCTTAATCAAGATTTAATGTTAAATGTTGAAGTGACAAGTATAAACGATTCAAATTAATTCTTTACGTACATGTTATGATACATGTGATGGGGAAAATTAAGTCAAACATTCGAATTGAAGCAGTGAACTCTGAGGGAGTGCCACCCTTTTAACATTATAATAGTAAGGCTTTGAGAATACTTCGTTCGAAAACTATATATAAATTAGCATAATTGCATAAATATCATGCAAATCAAATTTTGGCAGTTTTTGATTGCATTTATTGGCAAAACTTATCTGGTGGTTTGACGGTTGGCTCTCTTAGTGTGGGGAATTCCTCAGATAATCTCAACTCTTAATCAGGACTTACAATTTCTCTTGGGCAGCAGTCCCAGTTTTTTTTCAATGTAAATGTGAGGTCCACTCTGTGCACGTGTTTTTAAAAATAGTGAATTGTATTATCAAAAAATTAACCTAGCTGAAAACGTTTTGTGTTGTCGATACATGTTCAGTCAATTTTTGGGTTTGTAGAAAAATTGTATTAAGTGGTTGTCAGTTGTATTATTGTGAAGTTTTATGACAAAAGCCATTTACTCCATGAATAGCTCTCCTCTGAATCTCACGTTGTTGCACATAACCAGTTGACATTTATTGAAGTCTGCCTTACCCTTTAAAAATAATTTCATTTCATCATTAATCATTAAAAAATTTTTATTAATTGTTTCGTGATTAGATTCACTGAAAAAATCCTGCCTCACACACCACTAATTATCACTTTATTGATATTACTGAAAAATCATGAAATTCAGGTAATCGGCTGGATAATTGATATGATATCAGAACTTAATTGAAAATTGTTATTTTCTTTTATCTGGTATCAAAAAACACATCTTAATACATTTGGACTGTTCCCAACTCATATGATGTCTCCTGTCCATGACAAATTTTTACCCATGAATCTTTTCAGGTACTTGAAATGATTATTGAAATTATGCAAGCTGTGATTTTATTAGTTATTTTGTTGAATCTATCACAACATTTTCAAAAGTGTGCATGCTGTCACCTTTTGGTGGTATGTAAACATTCGGTGGCAGTTTGGTAAAACAGTTGTCATGTTGGAATTCAATGGTTTTCAGGCACTTTAGGCTGTGATAGTTGAAGCAGTTCTGACAGGATATATAGTGGCTGTTAGCCATTTTACCCCAATATGACAAATTTCATTTCACCTTTCTTCAATTCTCAGCATGCAGATGATGACACAGACTTCTACAAGTAACTATCATCATTAGTTTAATACTATCAACAAAGTGAATACCCAGATCTTTCAGAAAAATAATTATCTTATTATTCATTCCTGGTAATACTTTTTAGTTTATCTCAAAATACTATCTTGCTGTGTGAGAACCCAATAGACACTGAATACCCCACATCACTAGTAATCCTTGGCCCAACTGTATCCTGGAGTTAGATAGGCCAAGTGAGACATTCCATGGCATTCTTTGGTTCACCCCTCCTCCATTCTAAAGCCTCTAATTGTGATAATTTAAGTTCCTTGCTGTTTCAAATGCTAACAATTTATGGCAATTTTTAGAAAATGCCTCCATGAGTGTGTCTATGTGTATACACACGCATGCATGTTACTATAAGCTCTTTTCCTAATTCTAAAATGGATTATTTCTTTTCAGATTATTCCTGTGCTCTCATTGGTGATATACTTCTCCAAGGACATCTGTATATTACAAAAAACTATTTTGCTTTTTATTCTAATGTTTTTGGATATGTTACCAAGGTAAGTAATATGTTCTACTACGTTTTACATATCTGACACTCCATTTGTTATGGAATTGCCTTTATTTTTCCCTAAAAATTCAGTGATATGCCCTGTTTTATAACCTTTAATACCTTTTGCTATGTAAGCTAAAGCGAAATGTAATTTAATTTTATGCAGCCAATGCCATTATTAATGTTAAATTTAACTTTAACAACTGCATTGATATTCATGTACAGATCTTCAATTTCCTCTTGATTTCAGGGGTTTAATATGTCTCCTCAATATTTTTAATTGGAAACAGTGAATGACTCGGTATATTGATGTTTCAGCACGAAAAAAGGGCTTTTCATTCTAATTTCCCCTTAAGTACTTTTTCAAATAATAAGGCACTGTCTTTAGAAATTTTCTTGAGTCAATACTTGGGGGTAGTCTAAATTTATCACCAACCTTTTCCTCTTCAACAGATTCTTATACCCACCGTATCCGTACTTAAAGTCACCAAGGAACGCACTGCAAAAATTATTCCAAATGCAGTGGGTGTTGCCACTGAGGAAGACAAGCATGTCTTTGGCTCCCTTCTCTCCAGGGATGCAACATACAAGTTGATGGTGCAAGTGTGGCGGAATGCTAGGGCCAGTGATGATATTCGCAAGGATTCTATCATTAAACCCCAGGTACTTGACAACGATGATAATTGTATTTATTCTCATTCCATGACTCTGTTTCAAAAAGAAAAGTGTATGCATTAAATATTGATGTGCTAAGTTGGATAGCAAAAGATTCATGCTTAAAGTAGATATGCTTTTGTATGCATAGTCTTCTGTGCAATTACCGAAGCATGGTCATGGTTTTTAATGCTAGGTCAAAATTTTCCATTACTGAATCATTCAATATTAATAGTGGTTGTTTACGATTCTACATTAAAAAGATAATACTACTATTTATGTACTGACTTGCCGTGTTGATCTTGATCTTGCCATTAACTATGGTGATGAATTTCACTAGTTAATTAGGAAAAAAAGACATGGGGACTTCATAGTAAACAAGATCTCTATTAGCATTTTAATGATTATGAAGTGTGTGCGAATGAACATCATGTTTCATAATGTAATCCAATCATTGCTTTTGTATAAATTCTTAGTTTAAGTGATTTTTGTATGTTAATGTTGATTAACGTTAATTAGCTTCGAAATTTGATGTAATTGCAGCCTAAAAAGCATAGATGCTCTTTGGAAATTTTAAATCAACTGCCCCAAATTGTTAGGCACATTGTGGCATTTAATTCCATTCATAGTAAAACTGTAAAAATTGGAGATCAGTTTACAATTGTAAACAGCAGCTTGCAAATGATGGAAGACTTTAACAGTTGGTTAATGTGAGTTTTGGACTTCTTAAATCTCTTTCTTTTTAGCTCCAGGTATCCATTTAAGCCGTGATTTTCATACTTTAAGGTTACAATTTACTTCATGTCTTACTCTTGTGAAACATCATGCGTTTTTATCTATTCCTAATTTTCAAAAGTATATTTATGCATGTCTGCCTAATCTGCCAAAGTGTCAGTCTAACATGAAACATACTATTATAAATGGTAATGTATAGGCGAATGCCAATAAGAGAGGAAGAATCATGTAAATAATTGGTTTTGCTTCTCACAATAATTATTATGTTAGCAGGATAAAATTACTTCATTTTTCAAGAATAATTCTATCTTCAAAAAAACAATAGCCCCACTCACTGTATTAGGGGTTAATATCTGTATAATTTTCAGCTAATACTAATGTTTTTATGACGGGCTCCATACAATAACCTTCAGATTTACATTTTTCAGGAGACAAACTAAAAGAATTGAAAACCAAGGTTTATACCAAATTTATAAATCAACTGTTATTAGTTAGCTTATTTTATGTTTTCCAATGGCATATGCCACAATACCTTTTAATTATGGTGAAAAAACATTAAATTGTGTCCTAGTTGTTTAATTACCAGTTTAATCATCCAAGTTCACAAATAACAGTGAAGTAAAGAAAAAAAATATGATATAATGTGGATTAAGTTCTTTGTATGATGGTGAGATTCCATATTAAGTGAGCGTAAAAGAAATATAAGTTGAGGTGGTTAATGAGATAATTTGTGTGGTAACCAATCTTGGTTGCAAGTGCAAGAAAAATGTGTCAATTTTGGGTATGTGAGTGCAAGGCAATGATGTCTTTTGTGTTACCCCAGGTGGTGAAGGATGAGGTGGACTCTGGGAGCAATGACGGGAATCTCAATGATGAGGAAGATGAAGAGGAGGAGGAGGACGAGGAAGAGGATGAGGAGGAAGAAGATTCGAGTGGCTCAGACCTGGCAGTCTCCCATCTCACGTGTCCCTCATCTACCTCACCCCTGCCCATCCCACCCACCACACTGAGGCACATTCCAGCCAAAGATGTTGCAGTCGGTCTTGCTGCCGAAGGTGAGCTTACCAGCAAAATCTCTCATGAATTCCCACATAGGGAGGAAATCTTGTGATTACCCAAAGAGGTTCTATTGGAATGTGATTCAAACCCATTTCAATTTTAAATTTGATTTGACAAATAAACATTCAGGAATGTCCGAAGTAAAATATTTCATGCAGGAATATCATGCTTAAAATTTTCTGTCTTGATTATTCTAAAATAAATGAACTGATTTATTTTCCTACTGAAGTTCATTTATTTTAGAAAGCTTTGTTTGTGATATGTTTGCTAAGTCTTTTATAAGATGCAATTATCCTTCAGGTAATGATGTGATAGAATATTTAGAACATTTCTATAGCTGTGACGTTAATGGGATGTGATTCAATCTTTATTTTCAACATTATACATATGACTCCACTTTGGATTTTTTCACAATCAGCGCTCCGGAGAGAAGTTTTCATGCAACTTATTGTGTTTCTAATCCCCCTTGCCCCTTAATGTTTCTCATGATTTTAAATCTTATGATAAAAATTGAAAATAATGCATGATAATGGAATATTCTCCAAAAATACCATTCCTTAAAATTTCACTTTTTTTCTTGTATATATGCCTCAATTTTGGACTCATTTAGGATTTTTCTCTTTTATTTATGTTTTTTCAGTCATTGGTCTAGCAACTCTTTTTTATTTCAATGTACTTGGTGCCTCAAGGCCAGTAATTTGAGCCATAGGGTAGAATTTCCATGAAATTTGAAGAAAATATTTTTAATAATGAATTAACAAATCCTTGCATTCCATTGATAAATATTATTTATTTGTTTGAAAAAATCATCTAATATATTTTCAGAAGGCTTTCCACAGTTTCATTTGCTAAATGTAGAACAGAACTAAAATATTTCACCAATAATAAAAATCCTGTTTGTTTTCTGGAGAGATAGGTGAAATTTGGGAGATTTAAAAACTGTGGTAATTTAGCACTAATGCACCCACCCTTAATCCCACAGGTTGTACAGTAGCAAAGGTGAATGGGGCTGCTAGATTGATCAGCCCAGCCAAAACGGGTCAAAGTGCTGTGAAAGACAGAGGGGAGTCATCGTGGTTGTCAATAGCATCTAGGCCATCTGTCATCCTGCTCATATCCACTGCTCTCCTCTCCCTTCTCTTCCTCTCAGCTGCATTCCTACTTTATCGTATCAGCCTTATACAGAACCAGTTCATCGAAAACCCATTGCTCCATGGGAGGTGAGTGAATTTTGAAACAATGTCTGTTCCTTTTTGCACAGACTCTGGGGAGATGGTCATTACCTAACCTTCATTGTGTGTCTGAAGTTTATAATAACTTGGGAAGCTGTCAAATCTTACTCTTTTCTGGGTGAGGCAGCTGACCTCATTTTATTTCAAGATAATTACATGAAGATTTGCCATACTTATTGTTGGTTACAAATTTATCATTATAAATTCACATAAAACTTCTGAAAAATTGTGACCCTTGTTGGAAGTTAGATAATAGCCTCAGGATAAAGTTCATGATGTGTTTCTCTGCTATCTGACCCACCCAGCAATAAATTTAGCTGCCCCAGAAGTCAGTCAATTGGGGTGTAATTATAGTTACCATATAATTTTCCTTGGGTTTCTTTTTCAATTCCAGCAGTGACGATGTATATCAAGAAATTTTGAAGTGGCAGAACCAGTTACATTCCAAATCAGCAAATGAAGTCCAAGAATTTTTGAACACCAATTTGGATCAAATAGCCAAAGTAAGTTTCTTAATTTTTCATCATTTTAGAAATCATTTCAATGAGAGTAAGATATATCGGAAATCGAAGTCAAGCTCTGTAAACCCCTCATTTGGTGATATTTTTTACCTGAAAACCATTGCAAAGTATTCAGTTTTAGCTCACATGCTATTAAATATTCTCAAGTATAAAAGTGATATAATTTACTCCAAGTTGTGCCATGTTTATAGCCTTCTATTTTTATTGATGTTTTCAAGTAAAGAATAGTGTACACTTAAAGTTTATGGTAGTAAACCATGGGCATTCATAAATGTTTCATTCTCAATAACTTTTTTGCTCGTGATAACTAGGGATGTTTAGATCTTTAAATTCCTTATTGTTGGAAAAGGTGGCAACTTAAATGGCAAATTCCATTTCTTTTGGTATTATTAAAACAGTCCACAAAAATAAAAAAATAAGCAGAAATATCAAGATTATTTCTTGTTTTTGTTCACCGTTAGCTGTCATATAGGTTGGGAGAAATCTACCATGAGCTTAGGAGATGGATTGTGGAAAATTTTAGAAATGAATGAGGCAGATCAGATTAATTTGGAAAGTAAGGCTTTTTTTTGCAAATAGAGAAGAGTGGGAAAAAAACACAATGGTGAAGAAGAACATTCTTATGTTCATTCCTGTGAACTTCATTGTTTATCTGGTGTCAGAAAAAAAAGCTTTAAGACCCTGCAGGATCAAGCAGATCTTATGAAAGGTGTGATGATGGGGGTCTATTGGTTAGAATGCATTACCCTTAATCCTCGTCCTATCTTTCTAATAGGTGAGGCAGTCTTTGGAGGCCCTTGCCCTGCTAATCGTGCCCGATGAGGGTGACCTTGAGGATCAGCATATGCAAGGGGGAAGCAGTCGTTTCGGGGTGCGGCATCAGAGGAGGCCAAACCAAGGCTGGCCAGGGGGATCTGCCACCTCGGGTAGTTCAGAAGCTCAAGACGGACCAAGTTAACACAAGCTCCTTCTAATGGGGGCCATCCGTCCCACCCAAGTTTTTTCCCCAGCGCCATCAACCATCATCCAGTCATAATTCTCTCCTTTGCTTGTCAGTTGCTTGAGGAGCCAGTGTGTTGCAGAGAAAATTAAACCCTCATGCACTGAGACAGCGAGGGAAGAACTGTTCATCTCTGGCATTCCCAACAGCAGTGTGAGGATATGTTGCAAGGATATAATGCCAGTTTTCAAAACTTGAACTATGCTAGGTGAATGGTATTTTAATGCTCCATGTTTAAATTATCTGAGAAAAAGCAAGATGACTTCTCCTCCAACTCTTTTTAAGTAATTAAAGCATTAGGTTGCTTGAGTGAATAGTACAAAGAAATGACAAATGAAAAGTGCTCTGGGAGATGTCTTTGATTATGGTAGGGCCTTTGGTTTTTTAAGGCCTGCATTAAATTGTTGCTTTTCCATCAAGAGCAAATGCTGAGCAAAGTGTTGGGTGATCCAGAAGGGGCATATGTTTTTTCTCAATACAGAGTAGTTGTATGGTCATCTGAGGTTTGGAAGGTGAAATAACGCTTTATTTACCTTGGAGGTGATTTAGAGCATTGTTTTAATGAGTCTGTGATAAACAGGGTTTGATGCTTGGCTGGTCCTATCAGAATGATGGAAGAATGAAGGTACGAAATGTGCCTGCAGAGAAGGGAAAACACAGTAAGCCAATTTTCAGGAATAGTGGGGTTGTGCTGTATATCATTAATGGAATTTTTTTCCTTTAGAAGTCCTCAGATTTAAAAAAGAAATCCCTGACCAAAAATGAAAGCAAATTATCTGGTCATCATTTATTATCCTCATGTTGTTCTCAAACAAAATTGATGAACTTTTTGATATGTCAAGCTTAATGCTAAATGCTTTCAAAGTTACTTTCATAATATTGACAAGTTGACATGTATAGGATTCTCTTCTACATCATTCTCCTGTGATAATTTTAAGGGGTAGCATCAATAAAGTGATCACCTGGTTAATAAATTATTACTTTGTTAGTAATTAACAGGAAAATCAATATTATTTAGTCTGGCTGTGAATAAATCATTGTATTTAATTTGGTAATTCGACATTGGTTTTCAATAGAAAGGCTTAAATTTCCAGTAGAATTTAAGTATCTTATTTATATTGTTATGCATATTGTAGTTCTCAGATCTAGGAACAAACTTTATTCATTCAATTGGTAATAACTTTTAATTCCTCTTGATAAGTCATTCACTTATGTCATATATATTTCCTTAAACTCTTATCATGCGGGTTTACCAGTTAAGAAAGGATAAGAAGTATTCTAATGCATTATATTTAAGATTAATGAATTGGAACTGGTCAAATGATAGTTTAGAAATCATTATTTTTTGAACTTTCTCTAATGAAAATAACACTCAACTTTCTGCTCAGATAAAAATTGGTAAAATTAAGTTGCTGGGGCAGTATTCTACTTTAGAAGATTTTCCTAAAGTACTATTGCCAAGGAAACTACCCTCTTTATCTTATATCAAAAAGAAGAGAATGATTATTCGTCAGTTACTTCGGTATTGGTTTTAATGAGAGTGCTTAGAAAAGTAATTGAAGCCTGCGACATGAGATACTCCTCAGGCATTTATAAGAAAAAACAGAGTCAGTTAACAATAACCAAATATCATTGAATGTGAAGAAAGTCTTTTCTTGAGTCATATCAAATAAACTTTGTGTAATGTTGTAATTTATTAAATTCTCGGATTTATATTTAGTTGTTACCAAGCTGTAGACATAGTCTATTGTGGTGGTGATTTGAAGTATTGCATTAGCTCACTGTAAGTGAGTAAGAAATGTTGTAAAGAAAGAAGTGGTATTTTTGAGTTTTGGTTTGAAACATTCTTAAAGGTTTAAACAACTGTGTTTTGTGAATAGTCCTTCGGGTTGTGCAAAGTAAAATGATGTGGAGATTATGTAATGATTCGTATTTCTTTAATCTTCCACAGTTTATTGTTCCTTAGTTCATTGCCATGCACATTGATAATGGTTACCACTGGAAACCATGTTATTTATTCTTGGCAGCGAACACTTTTGTCATTTTCATAAGTATGGGTGATTTTGTGTTTTAGAAGCTATCAGGTAAAAGTTTAATGGTGGATACTTGGTTTAATGAATTCAGAAGGTATCAACGAAAAGTAATATTGCATTTATCCAGTCATTTTTTAGTGTGTTGTATTTTTTCTTAGTTTTTCACCAATTAGAAGGGAATTGTTGGTACAATATATGTTGAAATCAATGAGCATACATGAGTTGTGTGGGTAAATATTTTATTTTGAGTTTCTCTGAAAGTAACACGGTGTTGAATGTAAAAGCAGCATTATTGAAAGTGATTTTTACTAAAAAGCAGCAATTGTTTTGCAGAATGTGCAAAGCTATTCTTGTAATGTCTGTTAAATAGGGAACTTTCATCCTCAAACCCTATCATTACATCCATAAAAATGTGCCAAACTATTTTCAGCTACAGTTTGTTTTTAATTTCAAATAATGCATTGCTGCCTGAACCAAGCATCATATTTGTTCTAGTTGTGATGTGATTTAATAAATCTCTCAAGCTTCTTGCCCTAGTGAAAATTATTTACCATATAGTCCTATTGATTAGGATAAATCTTCAACAAATAAGTATTTGAATATTTTGTTTTATGTAAATAATTTATATGTTAAAATGTTACATGCCTGAAGTAGCTTGAGAATAAACTTGTATTATAGTCCATATTGGATTGCACCAAGGTTCATTAAGTGAAAATTGTAAGCTAAATTGTAAAAAAGGCAAACACAAATGCAAAATATACTTATGAAAAATAATTTCTTTTATTAACATTTATTTTGCATCCTTTGTCATTTGCATTACTTTCTTCTAATGAATTACTTTGTCTTACTAATCCAAAATTCTGTGTGTAGGAACTGACCCCCAACAATTCTCTCTGCAGTATCTAACCATTACCATTGCAATTTGTAGCCCACCAATTGTGTTAATGTACAGGAAAACATGTCTACTTGCTGACCCAAAGATCATTGGAGTCATCCGAATTCCAACTTTGGAATTAACACATGGTCTCTCTCTCCCACATATGAGAAGAATAAATCTGGGAAAAAAATTATTATGGATCGAAGTACGAATTGCTAAAATTCTTGTAAATAGCACCCTTGTGCATAGACCCACTGATTCCAGTGCCTCTGCCAGTCGTGGTATGCTTCCTGGACACTCGGGTATCATGTCCTCTTAGATGTTATCCAGCATTCCAAAATGGTTGCTTTCAAGCTCCTTTTTATTTTTTCAAACAAAAAGAAGTCCAGCAGTGCCATATTGTGTCAGTGGTTGCCATAGTGTCATGGAGGACTTATTTTTGGAACATACTCTGTATTTTGTAAAGTCTAGTATTTTTTTGAGATATCACATCAAATTAATGGCACCATGGTAGTCTGGGAGTTGGACTACTGACTGGAGGGCCCCTGTTCGAGTCCTGGGAACATCTCTTTGGGCACCCTTAGCTCCACCCAAGCTATGTGATTTTTTGGGTACCAGATATTCCTGGGAAACCAAAAACAGCATAGGGAAAGGATCTGGCTCCATACCATAATGTGCAAATTTCATGCACTATCAGGTTAAGTACTGGGTGACCTCTATGATCACCTACCAAGACCTTCGGATTGATTACTGTGTTAATGATTTCTTTATATCAAGTTTATGCCTATCAGGTTCTAGGGGAAACAAGGACGCATCTGCGAAAGTGTCTCCAATGTCTTTGAAGGACATAAAAGTTTATTCCTGAGAATGTCTTACGTCCTACGATAGGGAACCCAAAAATACTACATAGCTCAAAGTCTATTGAAAACCCCAAAATCAGAGTATTTGCTCTGATTTTGGGGTTTTCAATGGACTTTGGACATGATAATGATCTTGCCATGCCGGAACTGTGCTGAATAATAATCCCATCATGTAATGTACACTTAAGTATTTAAGTATAATTCAGATTATGTGAGCCCTGGTAGCCAAAAGAGCCCATCCTATCTAGGATGGGAAGGGATCCAATATGCATGCCACTCTACCCTTGATGAAAAATAGTATATACTTAGTAGATCATAATTCCATCAAAGACTGTCAAAATAATTGCAGTTTATACCCAATACCATTTGTCAGGATTTTTCCTCCTCTGCTATTGACAAGAAGGTAAATATCATTTTATGCTAATCTCTAAGAATGTCATCCACTCCAAGATATAAGTTTAAGAATGGTTCCCTCATAAACACTTAATGTATAAGTAATGGCAATAAAGTAAGTGTAAATATGATTAAATACTTGAATGTTAAACTTTCTCTCAACGGTGAGGGTAAAAAAAGAAACTGCCCTTCCACATAAAGATTTAACACTTCACAACCATGGTTTCGATGCTGTGCATCATCAAGTTAAACCTGAAACTGTTATCTTTCTCTCAATCTCTCCTCCGTTATCCCTATCTACTCTTCCCTAGTTGACATTGGTTGCTGTTGAGTGGGAGTGGCTGGCACTATGTGATCTTAGTACACATGCTGAGGTAGAACCTCAGTTCATTACCTCCCAACTTCCTTGCCTTACCATTTCTTTTCCACTCCTCGACACATTAACTGCCATACCATTGACCTTCATCATTACCCTCGGAAAAGATTGGAATGCTTACAAGAAGAGCTGACTTCACCTGGGTGAAACATATACAGATAATATGGGAACAAGCCAGCAAAACATTGGGATTTATTAAAGGAGACTTGGGGAAATATGACGAAAAGGTTGCTAGTATTTTGGATCATCATGAATTTCTATTGATTGCCAAATTAGATTGACTACAGTGTAGATGCAGTTGGATTTTTTTAAGTTTGTTGTGATAAATTTAATAGCATATCTAGATTATTAGAAGAACTAGCTTAGGATAGACACATGGAGCAAGGGTTATATTACAGATTAAATCTATTGCATAAATTGGAAGGATGTCTCTTTAGGAATGATTTTGAAAGTGTATCATTAGCCCCATAGTACTATGGTGGGAGAGATCATTTAAATTAAATTATATTTAGTGTGACAGATTTAACATGTCATTTTTCCCATGAGTGGGTCGCTGTAATCCAGGGGGTAGAATGTTGGACTACTGACCAGAGGGCCCAGGTTCGATTCCTGGACAAGCCACTCTGGGCACCTGCTTCACCACCTGCAGCTCCACCAAGCTATAATTTTTTGGGTACCAAATCTTCCTGGGAAACCATAACCGGCACAGGGAAAGGAACTGGCCCCTCTACCCTGATGCGTGAATTTCACACGCCATCAGGTTTAATACTGGGTGAACTCTACCATCACCTGCCAAACTGACCTTCGGGTTGAATACTGTGTTTATGGTTTTATGTTTTTCCCATGAATGATATGGCATCAGAATAATATTAACCAACTACATTAAGGGGAAAAGGATTTTTCTTTTTAATTCTAAGTGACATAGTATGTTGTCTTTTACTCATCTAACTATTAATCATCACTTATGATTACAAGATATTTAGGGCGAATGCCAAGAAAGAATTTTGGAAAGCTCTAAGTGAATTCCAAAGGAAAAGATTAACAGAAAATTTGAAAGAGAATCAGAAAGCATTTTGGTTGTACAAGAGTCATACTTGCACTGTACTGTCGTACAGATACTAGTCGCATCTGCACTTGCACATCAGAGAGATTCAAGGAAATAAGTCTACAGTTTATTTACTTAAAATCGATAAAGGCAAAAGAGAAACCAGATTTTTGGAAAAGGCCAACCAATTAAAATCCCAATCCCACTTTGAAAGCATCTTCACCAATGGCTTCACTATTCTTGATAATTGCTCCTAGTATGGTTACCTATGCTAGATAGATCAAAGGTGTCTGCAAAGGTATCTGACCCCAGTGGGGCGGCCATTGAATGATGGTGTCACATCAAAAACACTGTTGAGGAAAGCAACAGGAAACCACCTGAATTATTCTGCCCAAAAATTAAATGATAGGCAGTAAAGAGAAAATCAGTCATGGCAGCTACAGGACTAAGCCCATTTGGCCATGTGTCATGCCCAGCAGCAGGATAGGGAAAGCTTCCATGGTGGTCATCTCACAAAAGCCTTGAAAGCAAAACTGACAGAAGATGCAGAAGAATACTGAATTAGGTAGAATAGGAACTTAGAAAAGCTAGGACAATGTTGAGGACAAAAAAATTTGAGAATATAAAGTGAGAAATGGAAAGAGGAATTATAAAGAATAGATTGGAGGGACAGGAGGCTAATCCACAACCTGTACATGTCTCAGACTGCTCAGGTGCGAGTGGGGAACGGAGAGTCTGGATGGGCAGTTTTAGGAAGAGGTGTAAGGCAGGTTTGTCCATTGTCACTGGTGCTGTTCAATATATATGTAGAGGGAATGATTAAAGAGACATGGGAAGAACTGGACATAGGAATGAAAGTTGGTGAGGAATTTGGAAAATCAGTTAGATTTGATGAAGAACAAGCTCTAGTGTTTCAGTCAACCAAGGGGCTGCAAGCATGGCTGAATAGATTGGAAATTCAATGCAATATTCATGGATGAGAATAAATATAAATAAAACAATAGCAATGAGGTTTTCCAGAAAGAGAAATACTAATTTACACATTAAAATGGAAGGGCAAAAACTAGAGCAGATGAAACTGTTTACTTCTCAAAAGCGTTTTGGATCAAAATGGTCTAAGTGTTGGGGAATTAAGGAGAAGAATTGCACTTGGCAAAGAGGCTTTCACAGGGAGGAGGGAAATGATGACAGCAATGTTGAGTAAGGTTGTTAAAAAAATACTCGTTAAAATGTTGATATGGAGTGTAGTTGTGTGCAGAGTAGAAGCATGGTCATTGTAGCAAGATGATAGGCGTAGATTGAAGGCTTTCAAAATGTGGTTGTGGAGAAGGTGAAATGGATTGAATAGAAAACAAATGAGGAAGTGCTAGGTATGGTGGGTGAGGAGAGGGGATTGTTGGGAGAAATCATAAGGAGGCAGGAAAAATAGATGAAGGGCGTATTGATCGGCTGTAAGATGCTGAAGACTGTAGAGGGGAAAATATTAGGCAAACGAGGAAGGGGCAGGAATAGGATAGGAATGTTAGTCAGGATGAAGGGAGGAAGAATGTACACTGATATGAAGAGAGGCTTGTTTCAGAGTGGTATTTTGGGTTTTGTAATAAGCAAAATATTTGTTTGGTAATTGCGTCCATACCAAACCTACCTTAACCGATAGATTACGTAATAAAAAAATTAAGTTATTCATATACATGTATTTAAATGAAAGATAATAGCTCTTGTGATTTCTCCTATATCATTTTTCATCCTTCGATTGACTTGAGCCTTAATTTGAGGAACAAAATATTTCGCAACATCGTTCAAAATGTCAATGCTTAAAATTTTTTCCTTGGCAATAATCCAAGTAGTACTCTTTAGATAAGGAATATTTCTTATCAAAGGCGTTTCAAACAAGGCGGCGACGAACTTTTTTTGATATCGATATATTTCGATAACAATTAGTCGATTGTTTCAACAACCGGTATCGATATGCCGTCGCGTCCTCATGGAAGAGCTCGTTTGTCCATGGCGTCTTGTATACAAATTGATCAAAGTGGACACCTTTCGTTAGGGACAAGACTATTTAAGAACTAAATTAAGAAACGCTATTAATTCCCTTATATTGTGTAGGGTTTTCCGGCTGATGAAACTAATTTAAAGTATAGTATGTTATTTAATTTTTGAAAATGTCTGTGGAGAGGAAGAAGTACGAGTGCTCAGCTCTACCCAAGGGCTGGCAGAGAGAAGAAGTCATTAGAAAGTCGGGTCTATCAGCTGGAAAAATTGATGTATATTACTACAGGTAAATATTTGCGTATGTAAATATTGCTTTAACGATTGGAGTAGTGGAGCAATGGGAATGGTACTTGCCTTGTAAGAGTCGACGCGAAATAACTTGTATAATATTGATTATTAGTTAAAGTGTAATGATTTTGCCAGTTTAACATTTAGAAAAGCAATGTGTGCTTGGATACGGGTTACCCCGAAATCTATTTAAGAAAGAACAGCGTATAGTAATGAAAATAAGTGTGAATAATTGAATTGTACTATTTTGGTTGGCGTGAAGAGTTTCATAATTTTCTTTTATGTTTCTCATGTTGTTGTTGACACGGCAACCTGCTGGTTGTATCGTGCCAGTTATTAGGTGACGATTTGATAGTCAGTGTTTACTACCAACCATAGAATAGGCAATCAGATTTATTTGCCAGCCAATAATTACCGTTTAATTTCTTTTTACAACTTATTCAGATATTAATTTACTTTCTGAAGTTATCCAAGACTAATCACTAATTTATTATATTATGTGGAAGAATTACGGTTATATTGCTAATTATTGCATGGCATATTGTTTTATTTGGAGAGTATGGTGAACTTCTGCCAAAGTTCCAGAACATGTGACGTCTACGAAACGCTATTTCTTTGAATTTGAAAGGTAGCAAATTTTGTGTTGGTAGGGTATCAACGGAACTTCCGGATCTTTGGCAAAATTCTACCGAAACAAACCAATTGCAGCACTCTGTATTTTTATTTTATTGGTTTTTATAATTTGGTATTATTGTTATTAACTAAAATCATGCATGTCTAGCAAAATGGATGGGTGTGACTGGTTAGAATCCCGCTGGGCATTTAAGTAGACATTTGTTTTTATTGTTGCAGTCCTAGCGGGAAGAAGTTTCGGAGCAAGCCCCAGCTGGCTCGCTACTTGGGAGATGTCCTCGATCTCTCTACATTTGATTTCAGAACAGGCAAAATAAATTCCCTTCTCTTGCGAAAGAACAAGAAGCAGAAAGGGACTCAGTACGACTACAGGTATATCTTCGCTTGCTCCCATCAGCGAGTTGCCCTTTCACCAAATGCACATGTTGATATTATTACCTTAGGCATTCCCCTCAGCAATAGTCACACAATCTCATTTTTACTCCTGCTTTTTCTCAATTGTATGACTTTTGATGTTGTATGATGTTTTTGTTCTTGGAAGCTTGCTTTTAATGGCATTATTTTTTATTGAATAAAAAGTAGTGCCTTTGGGGTATTCATTTTAATAAACTAATGGCAATGCATGTGCTTGAAACTTGCTGAAGTGGAGCATTTTATGTTACATATATGTAGGAACACTAATTAAGTTTTAAGCATGAATGAGTTGCATTAGGTTGATCATTTATTATGTTTGTTAGCTTAGATTCAGTTCTGATGTGTTTTTAGTTATCTTTTATTCAGCTGGGTTTCCCAAGTTGTTAAAAATAGTTTGGTATCCAAAATTTTTAAAATTATTCGAAACTTTTATTGGTTTTCTCATCCGCCATATATATATCCTCATATGCATGGTAGTATTATCATAGGTAAGTGTTAAATTCGTTGTTTTTTGCTGATTATTATTAGAAGTTTGCCTTTTATGTGTAAACTATTGTATGTGCTTTGAATTGTCCTAAATTTTGGGAGGGGCACCTGGGAATTTCAACAAATTTCAACAATTTTTCTTGAGGCAATAAATGGTGTCATTGTTGGTCTTCTGTAATAATTTAAGCGTCATAATTACATTATGACATGAATTTGGGCATGCCTTCTAAGAACATGCGTATGTGGATCCATGATCTGTCTGTTATAGAATATTATTTCAGAGAGGTAGGGTAAATGTATGCATTTATAATTACAATTCTGGGCTCACATAGATTAAGAAAGATGAGACCTTATGGAGGTTGACTTCCAACCTGCCTGTATAAGTAGAGATTCAATTCTAGGTGACCCTGAACTGATAGTAAATTTCCCACATTTTTGCCCTGTTTAATGGCAATGTTGATGACTCTGTAGCACTAAAAATAGGTATTGAGGTAAAAATCTAATAAATTATGGGGAATTTATGTAAAAAAAATTAGTTGTTTGTGTCAAAGCCATGATTATAACTAACTGCTTAGCAGAATATCTCTAATTTATATAACCATATTAGAAATACTGATCATAGACACCTAATAATTCCATTTTATTGAGGTGACAGAGTGATGGTAAATGCTTGTGACCCATTGGATTAACATGCAGTATAAGTCAGGGCAACATTCTCATATTATATATCTCTTTGTCTTACAATTCGAATTTTTATTCTCAATAAATGTAAGTGAAATTTTAAGTTCTGCTGCAGTCACTTGCCATCCGAATGTTTGTAATTGTATGAGGTGTGTTCAAAAATTAACGGGAATTTTAATTTTTCGGACAATAATATTTATTTATCCTTATACATTGATGTTGTCACCTTCAAAGTAGTCTCCATTAAAGATTATGCACTTGTGCCAGCGCTTCTTCCAATCCCTGAAACACTTCTCAAACTCGATCTTTGAGATAGCCTTTAGTTCTTTCAGCGATGCGCTTTTAATGTCATCTATGGCTGTAAAACGACGGCCCTTTAAGGCTCTCTTCATTTTTGGAAATAGGAAAAAATCACTCAGAGCCATATCTGGCGAATATGGAGGCTGGGCATCGTTACAGTATTGTTTTTGGCCAAAAATTCACAAACAAGCAATGAAGTGTGAGCTAGTGCATTATCGTGGTATAAAAGCCATTTTGGAACGAATTTTGCTGCCACGCGTTTCATACCCATAAAATTGGAAAAAATGTCATGACATGATCCAATCAATGGTTCAAAATCATCAGCAACCTCTCTAATTGTGATTCGGCGATCGTTCATAACCATTTCTTTCACCTTTTCCACGTTTTCATATGTGCTGGGGCATCCAGGGCGTTCATCATCTTCAAGGTCTTCATGTCATTCTTGGAAATGCTTATACCACTCGTAATCTCTTGATTTACTCATAGTAGACTCACCATAGGTCTTTGTTAACATTTCACACACTTTGTTACAATTTATTTCATTTTTTATGCAAAATTTGATCCATTTTTTTTAACAAACGAAAATTGCCGAGCTCATAAAACACGTCTAACCTTAGTGGCTGTCACAGACAAAGTCCACAATGAAAACAGCTGAAAGTTTTATCATACTTCAGGGGCATGTATACCAACATAATAAAAAAAAGTTTGACAATCGGACTCTCCAAGCCCACGAAATGAAAAAATTCCCATTAATTTTTGAACACACCGCATATGTAAATCCTGCATCATTAATAATGACCAAAATAGCCAAAAATGCCATGAATTACAGTTGTGTAATTTAAAATGGCTTGCAGTGTAAATATGAAAGTGATTTTGTCCTTAGACCATATTTTCATATGCTATGTATGCCTGCCTGAAAAGGGTCAGATGTCACAAAGTCCCAACTAGTAACCCTTTTGAGAACCGAGGCTTAGTGAATATATTTCATAGTTTTACCAAAGCTGATGAATTTACAAATATGAGAAGTTCTCATTAAATGGTTCTTAAGAATGGAATGCAGTTCAGCTTCAGTAGAAGTAGTTGTCCCACTCATTTATTATCAGGTAAAAGTTATACAATTTTTACTATTCCATTGAAAAATCCAGTTCCAAAATTGCTTTTTAACTAACTTACGTGTATGCAGTAACTCTTATCAGCTCATGAACTGACAAAATCCAACCATATCTGTAAAATATACATAACACAAGCAACTGCCAATAATATTGCATAATGACCAAGCTCTTTAGAATTTTGTATGCTGGCATTGAATAAAATTTCATTTCATGGAAATCTTAAAGAAAATTCACATTACTGGTGCGAGAATATTCGTCCAAACTAAATTTGAATGTGTAATAGCTACCTGGAAGATGCTAATTCATTTAAGTGAATGTTTATAATTATTGTGTTTAAATATCATATTTATGGACTTGGTTAATGGTAGAATATGATGAAATGACTTATTGACATTCTTAAGAAAATTATTGTGAAATTATGATTTTGAGTACAAAAAAGACATACAGTAATGAATAATTAGCTGATATTTGCCTGTTTAGAGTACCACACCTTGAAACACTGTCACAAAACTATCATTATGTGGAGATTTGAAGATTCCAGTTATGAGAGTGGATACTCCACTCATAATAGGAGCAGTTGATATTTATAGATAATGCCTTTAGGGCCAATAGGCCTCTGGTCTGCTCTGTTCTCTGAGTTAATAAGAGTGATGACAATTTTCTGAGATTCCATGAAAGCTATACAATATTAAATTTCTTGACTTCACTGGAGCAATTATTTGCATATTATATTGCATGTGGTAGGATTAGGATGATAGAATGAAATTCAGTTTCAACCTTTCGAGCTTGGTTGATTTTTTGATCAATTTCTGAAGTCCTATTGTCATTATGTACTTAAATGTTATTTATACGTGGAGAGGATTGACTTGTGGACTCGATGAGGAATTTTTGTTAGAACTGTTAGATAACCAGTATAGCAGTCATATGTTTGTTGTGGATTAACATGCATGGGCAATTGTTTACTATGGTTTTTGCCCCTAAGCTGCTGTGGAGGCATGCATGCTTTAAATTAGTCTACCTTTTCTAAACATTTAGGTTCCTTAGTTTATATACAGTGGAACGGTAATGAGCATAATTCATTCCAGAATTTTGACTGGTAATACAAAACACTTGCTAAGCAAAACATTTTTCCCATATAAATTCATGTAAAATACGATAAGGGTTCACTGCTGAGAAAAACATATATGTATGAGGTTTATTCAAAGAAAATTATGCATACATTGCTTAGGATTGCGAATAATCTTTTCTTCTATGGTGAACTGAACCAACCTGGAATGTGAATTTGCTGAAAACAAATGATTTTCAGCATGCTCCTGGTTTTTACCCTCCATTGAAGTCTTGTGGAATTTCTGAATGGTAAACAAGCAATCGTTTAACCAGTCTTTCACTGACTTGTGGCTGAGCATGCATGCTCCACAGCTGTTATATAGCTCTATAGTTAGTGTGCATTGCCATCTTTTTCCTGAAGAAATCTGTCTCATCAAAATTAAAAACCTGTTGCAGCAGGTAACCCTCAGAATCTACAAGATTATTGAAAATGCAGAGATGAAGTTCTCTGCTGCCTTTTGGTCATAGCTTTGATACTTCTCAGTGTCTTGTAATGCTGTAGATGCTGGTTCTTCATTTAAATCTCCCAAACCACTCATGGCATCCCTCAAATAGATCTCTGAAGCATTGATGATCCTGGCATCTTCTTAACGTGGTCGGCAAACGTGACTTTTGCACAAATAACATTCTTATAATATAGTGTCATGTTGCAATTGCTTTAATGTTTGTCTCTATGAAAGCAACAGGTGTCAAAATCATTGAGATTACATGACTGCTGGGTAGTATCAGACATGCCAACTCTCCCGATTTAAGCGGGAGACTCTCAATTTTTATTTATTTAAGTATGATAGACTTGCTAAGGTGATGCTAGCTATTTTATCAATTCCACATAGTAATGCAGAATGTGAAAGAATTTTTAGCACAGTAACGAAGACAAAAACTCAGTTCAGGTCCATGCTTTCAGAAACATCTTTGGAGAAATTTTTAATCTTAAAAACCGTTCAGAAAGGTAAGTGCTTCGAGCAGAAATTTAGTCCAGAGTTTTTGAAGAAGGCTAAATCAGCTACTACGAGTGTGCTAAACAATTAACAATTTTAACAAAGAAGTATTGCAACGTTATGAGTAGGCTATGTAGCCAACAACATAAACATAGCCTAGCTACCTACAAAAATAAAGTGATGTTTCTTCTGTTAATCAGATATATTCAAACTGATGAACTGTTCAAATTGTGTACTTAGCTTAACATGTTAATAAAGTGTGACATTCATTAAAAATTGGCAAAGTGTCATAAAGGGATTAAGGTGCCATGCAAATATTGTGGTAATTAAAAGTGATTACTTCGTGATACACTTCTAAAAATCTCCCGATTTTTCATTTTTGAAAGTTGGCATGTCTGGTAGTATTTTTGTCATTCCCTTGGAAGCATCTATCTCCTTAATGTCGCCCTTGGGGGTAGTGCAATTCGTTGATGTTGACTGATTCTATGTGCATGCTAGATCAGCTATGCTTATCATATCAATGAATTTACTTTTCATTTCTACTGTGGTTATTTGTGTTCTTATATGATTGTCTTTTGTGGCTTTTTCTCACGTTTGTTAAGTTTGCCCAAAAAAATCACAAATAACATGTCTGAACACAAGTTTAAAAAGATGTATGAACACTAAGAAGCTTGTGGAATGACTGCTTAAGACTGAAACAGTAGATATGCAATCAATTTAAGACACAGTCTCTGTGTTAATTAAGGTTCCACTGTATTCTAATCAGATTTACTCCACATTATCCCAATTGTTAATAAGAAAATTCAAAATCATGTCAAGTTAAAGCTGCAAAAACAAAATAGAAATAATAGCTTTATGCCTGTGTATAGTTAAAGGAAAACTGCTTTCTGTCATTATCCACTTTATTGCATCATTTAGGTCTTCTATGATTTAAATCTGCAGCGAGTGGCTTCAAGAGTGCTAAATTAGTGATAGATTATTGCAGACCATTTAGTGAATTTCACTTGAACAGTATTGTGGGTTAAGTTTTGAATGTCACAATCCATCCAACTTACGCAGCTTTTTCATACATAATGATTTAGATATCGTCGTTAATATCATTTCTGTCACCAAATATTGGGGATGTTTAACTGGGGAACTGCATCAGATATTGATCTGAAAATCAATTGTCAGCTTTTAATTGTTTTGTGTTACTTTGTTGCTTAAGGTAGTCTAATGGTGATTTCAGTGCATGACTTCCAGTAAAATGTAGCAGGTGAATTCTTAGCTGTTGTGTCTACAATTTGCTCATTTAATTTTCATTGCAGCTTACATAATGTGCTTCAATTCATGCTTGAGTAAGATAACTTCCACCACTTTTGATTTTTTTCCTTCTACTTGTTCTTTTTTTCCGAAATCTTGAGTTTTATTTTCTTCTCTCTTATAACTTCCACTAGCTAATTTTTTTCCATCTGCATAACTTCTTCGTCTATTACTTGAATATGCATGTTCCTAATTCATGGTGAAGTGTGATATTCTAATTCAGAAGTGAAATGTGATATAAAAAGCGGTGGTAGCTGGAAAATGGAATTTCTCTTTTTATTGATAGACGTTAACACCCTACTGCCCCATATTATCTTAACTATAAATTTTTATCTGCCTCCTTAAAAATTCTTTCGACCTTTATCTCTCTCTCTTATCGCATCTAGCCCTTCATATTTCTTCCACTCTAGTCTCTAATGTGTTCATTCTCTTACCTCTAATGGCAAAATAATAAAATTGAATTTTCCACAGGCATTTATTTTGCACTTTTCAGTGGATGTTCGTTATTCGCCTTTCCCTTCAATACCTCTTTAAATTCTCCCTACCCACACCCATTTTGCCATATATACGCTCATTCTGGGATTTTAAACTGAAATTGCCCTGGATGATGGTGCACTGCCAATCAAATTTATCATACAGAATGAATAGTTGCAGAAAATATAATTTTATCACTTCACAAATGTTGTATTTCCATAAATTAGAGCCTTCCACTACTATTTGTACTCTTTTTCCTCAAAGTTCCTAGTTTATCAAACTTCCTTCATAATGCTCCATAATATATTTTAATGAATTTTTTGGTATTTGGAGCACTGGTTCACTGATTCACTCCCTTTTTCTTGGTTGAAAAGATAAATTATATGGAACCTTCATGAGTCAGGATTTAGAATATTAATGGAGAACTACCTTAAACATGAAATTGAGCACCTTTATCGGTGCATAGATCATAGATACCACATCTTTGTCACGATTCATTCACCTTTCATAAAATATTCTTTATTTCATTCCATGTATCACATACTGAGGTTCACTCTTATCTTGGTGTTTTCCCTTTGTTATCACATGTTAGATATTTGCGTTTTGAAGTCCATATGATGAGAAAACTGGTAGTGAGCTCTCTTTATCCACCAAATACCACTTTTTGCAGCAGAGGAGTGCGGAATGATGCATCACTGGTGCCTCCAATCCGCCAGACGGCTTCAATATTCAAGCAACCTGTAACAGTGTACAAAATGCAGGATGGGAAGGTGAAGTCAGACTTCAAGCATGGGCCCCAGGAGAAACCCAAGCAGGTAATGCACTTAAGAATAAACAATATTTATCTAGGATGTCACAGAATACACTAACACACTGCCGATTACTAACTACTGTCACAAATGAAACCTATGACAGCAGCAGTGAACAGTTTTTCAACATTATTATCTTTTACATTACATCACAACTTTGTGAAATGAAATCTTAATACAATGTAAGGCAGTAGTAAAAAGTATTGATCAAATCTGTTCTCTGGACTGGAACGATATCCTGCTTTTGAGGGTTAACCAAGTATGACTTGAGTTAATACAATGTACAATAGTTCAAAGTTAACTGAGGAACACCTTATGAACCAGTGCTGTGCAAATGGCTACTCAGTTCTAGTATTTGGTAGGGATGAGAAAGAATGGCCATCAAGATCCATGTGATTGATATTTGTACAACAATGTTATGATATACCTTGTCTTTTAAACAACTTTAATTTTATAATTTTGTTGAATCTTTTATTGGATTACACCCGTCATATGCTAAGACATTTATTCTCGGGGGCAATTACATTATATTATCTCACACCTTTTCAGTCTACTCTATGCAATGCCATTGTCATACTTACAGAATTAAATACAGAAATGTAGTGTGATTTTAATGAAATCCAAAGGTGTATGTTCATGAATGCGTAATTTGAAATCTTTTGATAAGTTTGATTTCCATTTTCATAACTTCAGATTTTCATATGCAAATTTTACTAATCAGTGTGTATACTGTAATTTCAGTCACATTTAGTGCGTATGAGTTGTGTTTTTTACTGCATTGTAAAATAAATGAAATAGGAAAAGAAGAATAGCCAGCATCTGATTTAATTTAGGTGATTTGTAAAGTGATGAAATTTTTCTAAGAGAAAACTTGTTAAATCAATAAGGTCCTATTCGACAAATTTTCGGTTATTATGGCAGCTTTTTCTTTAACCTTTTGAGTAATATGCTGAAATGCTAAAAGAGAAGTAATTGTCAAGTTGAGGTTTATTGGGGCTGATGTGAGCACAAAAGCATTCATTCTGGTTAACTTTCTAAAAAAAGGAGAGCCATGCAATGTCAATTGCTGCTCGCATGTCATTTGAAAATTGAATGAAATCATTCCCTTTCATGATCAAATATCGTACCTTATTGTAGTCTTAATCCTGATTTTTAAATGTCTTGTCCCTTAGCTTTTCTGGGAAAAGCGATTGGAGGGTTTGAGAGCTTGTGACGTTGGTGGAACAGAGTTGGATGCCATGGAACTCCCACGTGGTTTGCGTGCCGTTGGACCACATGTGAGGGAGGAGACTCTGTTGCAGTCTGTGGCAACAGCCTTACATGTCTCCGCACAGCCGGTCACGGGGCAGACTGGATCTCGCTCTGCTTTGGATAAGAATCCTGGAGTCTTCCTCAATCCAGATCAGCCTCTTGTGCAGGTAATGGATTGCTTACCTACAGGAAAATCTGTAATTTATTTAAGAAACTGAAATTTACATAAAATCGTGCAGCTCATCCATGCAGTTTTAAATTAAAATTTTGTTCCATGGTTTGGTTCAATTTTAAAGATTTTTGTTTCTTCCTTATAATACCTAATTCAATTCTGTTTTTCATCATTACCTGATATTATGGTGTATTTGAATAAGTTTTTTAATGATCCGCAGTGGTCTATGCTAATAACACATCAATATGAACTTGATGAAATATTTTTGTGTCTGATCGGAGTGATTTTTCCAAAAGCACTTTTAATATCATGTCAACATTGTCCTTTTAGTATAGTCTGCATAAGACCTGTTGGAAAAGAATCCATTGAAATTGAAAATAAAAATTGCAGAGGAAAATTCTTGAATTTACCTCTGCAAAATACTGATGTTAGGGTGGTGTTACTTTCACACTGGGGAGTGATACTTTGGTACACATGCCTTGTCATGCACAAAGAAATGTCTACTAGTCATTTTGTGAGGTGCCATAGTGTATGTTCTTTAGATTTTCAGTTTCTTTGAGATGGCAGAGCATGTAGGTCAGGTATTCTTCATCAAGTGTCATCAGAATGGAAGAGTGACAGTATGGGAAATGCTGATGGTTGGGTTTACCAAAGATTCCACACATTTAATTTTACAGAACTCGGATATGTTCAGAGTTGATGCAGAATTCGTCCCCAAGCTACTGTGCAGGATCAATAAAAATTCTGTCTTGACTTAGCCAAGGTCATGTATGATACTGCCAACATCATTACTGTTTCTCAACACCATGGTAGGTACCTGGAGGTGGGTTATCCAAATGTTGGTATCAACTAGAAACAATGCACAGCCATCAAAGTAAATGTATTCCTCGTCCTCAATGCCCAAAAAGTGTAAGTGGTGCTGAACAAAGTCAAGGTGATGCCGTCTCTTTACACAACCATAGTATTGTGCATCACAAATACGCACCAGAAGAGGAGCAGCAAAGGAGTTCTACACCCTCTCCATGATGCCGTTTGCTGCAAAAAACCAGAGCTCTGGAAGTCAAAAAATTTGCCAGTTGCACCAGCTCATTTGTGGCTCATCCCAGCTTACTTGGCAAAATATGAAATTCCAGTGGTCCACCAAGCTCTTTACTTGTAAAATGGCTCCTTCCAGCTTCTGGTTGTTCCTGAAGTTGTTAAGAATGCAACTTAAATTTGAGAATAGAGAGGAGATATATGTAATACAAATTTCTATGGCAGAGCTGCAGGCCATTTCTAAAGGATTCCTTCTTGAAGTGTTTCCAGCCTTTGACGTTTGCAGATGTGCAATGAACCTAATTTGAAGAAGATTAGAGTCACAACCTTAACAGATTCAAAACATTTTCTTCTTGACTGAAAAATGGATTCATTTTAGACAGACTTTGTATTTGACTTTTCATCAATGTTTTCACCAAAACCTTGCTCATTCTGAATCACCTATGATCTTACCTGAGAACCAATAAAAAATGGTTGATCTCATTGGATATTACAACTCAGCTGGAATGTTTTTCAGCGATTCTACCAAGGTAAAAGTTGACAGTTGATCTACTCTGAAGTTGTATTATGGGATTCTCTGACTTGGCAGAAGCACACTTTAGTACCAATCCACTCCTTACTTTCAGCAGAACCAATCTTCCCAAAATAGTCTTCTAATTTTTCCCTATCTTAAAGTCTTCAGTCTTCGTCATTACGGCTTGACAAGAAATTTGAGAATTCTGGGCCCTTATTTATTTAAGTGAGACAATTAGCAACTCTTCCAAATCACCACATTTTAATGCATTCACCTCTGTACCAGTTCAAACTTGCTTTATCAAACAAAATTGTTAATTTTTCATAAATTTTTATTATTGCTTGTTATTCAAAACCATGCATATGTCAGTTTTGATACTATCACTTGTGAAAACCACTTCCTTTGCATTTTATATTAAGGTGGAATTTCTTTTTGCTTATGAAATTGTGTGTAATTTGCTTAGATTTTACATTCAATCAAATCCATAATTTCAAAAAAGGTTGTGCTGTCGGATTCTTTTTGCCATATACACATCTCACTCTTATTAATTTTGAAATTAGTTTAGTGCTTAGAATTTAAAGAACTTCAATGTCTGGAGGAAATTGTGAAAAAGCTCAGTAGCAAACAAAATTAAGCATCTCTTACAGGTGCAGCGTGTAAAACACAGCTTCTTAAGAGGTCAGGAATGCATTAAGTAGAGTATCACTGTAATACTATTGTCATTCATTATGAATAGGGAATGGTAGGGAGAAATAAAGTTGGTGTTATTGCTGGTGTGTTAATAAAAAATCTCATGGGGATTCTCAGAGAATGTGGCTCTGGGAAATGAGTGGGTTAAGATATCAATCCACAAATTCCGTGATAATATTGTGCAAACAGTTTTGTGAAACGAATAACATGAATAAATATTAATGAAGAGTTAATGATGGACTGGTACTAAAATATTTTAGGTCCGCATAATTTCAGAATAAGCAATAGATTGATTAATTCCAATTTAACTGCTGGAGATCCCGCGACAGTAACTTTTGGAGTCTCCCTCTAATATGCATAGCAACAAAACAATTTCAGAGTGTAAAAATCATTCGCCTTGACTGGGATACAAACCCGAATCCCTTGGTTTCCAGCAAAGTGCTTTAGGTAGTTAAGCTGTTGAGGTGTCCTCTTACACTCTGAAATTGCTGCATTGTAATAGAATGATTGATGAACAACTCACAAATATCACATTTCCATGACCAAAATGAGCACATGAAAAATCTTATAACACTTATGGTAGATTTTATGTAAATATATAATTGATAAATCATAGTGGCAGCTTACCAAATGTTATGAGAACTGAAAAATGATTGCTTGCATATTGATTGTGTAGGTCAGGATGGAATATCATGGTAATATGGAAACATACGAGGCTGTTTATATTATCAGCCTAATAATGAGAAGACAGTAATTTATTATTGAAAATGGCTTAATTTTTTATTGATTATTATAAGGTAATCTACCGATGAAGGTAGGTTTTTGGATGGACACAACTATCCCATTTTTAATTAACTTGCGACTCCAAACGAAACACAATCCAGCAACCTACTCTACATCGGGTCTCTCTTCATCTCTGTGTACTTCCTTCCTCCCTTCATCCCATCCAACATCCCTATCCTGTTCCTGCCCCTCCCTCGTTTGCCTAATATTCTCCCCTCTATTACCTTCTTCAATATTCCACTACCGCTCAATACGCCTTTCATCCATTTTTCCGGTCACCATAGGATTCCTCTCAACAAACCCCTCTCCTCACCCACCATCTCCAGTACTTCCTCATTTGTTATCCTTTCGGTCCGTTTCACCTTCTCCATTGTTCTCCTCACCCACATTTCAAAGGCCTCCAATCCACATCTATCCTCCTGCTTCAGTGACCACGTCTCTGCACCGTACATAGCTACGCTCCATGTCAAAGTTTTTACAAGTGTTTTTTTAACATCCCTACTCAACGTCCCCCTCATCAGCTCCCTCCCTTTTTTTTCTTGATGAACGAGAATAAAAAGAAGTCATTTGGTGCTAAATCAGCTAAATATATACACACACACATACACATTCAAACCTGAAATCCCATCTTACAGCAAACAAATATTCATTCACATGGAAATAGATATAAGGAAAAGGGATAGGAACACAAATAAAGGATGGACACAGGAGAGGTGGGGAAGGCAAAATCACAATCAGTCAAGGCAGATCACCAGGGCAGTAATATTTGTGTGTTAAGCAACTGTAAAACCCCAATCTTTTTAACAACTGATTGGCAAGGAATTTCTTTGGCTGCTGAGCCAGCATGATACTGAATTAAAGGAAGGCGAGGATTTTTTTTTTGCCAGACTGGATTTTGTTGGATTAAAAAATTACTGTGCATGTATACATTTACAAATGCTTACTTGAAGTAATTATGCCACCTTGTGTTCTCAGGCTGTGACAGTGGCTGATGATGACATCAAGCGACAGGAGGAGAGGGTGTGTGCTGCCAGGAAGAAACTTGAGGAAGCTCTGAAAGCACTCGTCGCCTAAGATTGTGTTGTGTGCTTATGTGTGATATTGTCACTTCAAAGAAATGTACTCCACGTTTTCATCCATTTTGTGATGGAAGTGCTGCAGTGCTATGTGAAATATGAAACTTCAATTTTTTTATCTGCTAAGGAGACTAGGTGGTGTATATTCCAGATGTGATACAAATTAAGTTGACATTGGTAATTTATCTTTGAAGAGAACCTGTGGTTGATTCCAATTTATGTTTTGTAGGAGCATTTACTGCATGTCATAGTGGTATTTATTTGAGGTATTACATCTTTATTTATGACTTGTAAAATCTGTGAACTTTTTTATTATTATAGAATTTTATGCACTGTAATAATGGTGTAATTATTTTGTTTGCCTTTTCTCTTTTTAAATTATGGTTTTTCATATTATCTTTAATGTTACAGACCTACTTTTCTTTTGGTTATCCATAATTAAGTTTCAAAATTGTGTATGCCTCTTTTCAGAAGTTCTGATGGGGTTGATATTTATCAAAGATGTAAAAAATGGTGTTCCGTTTAATTCTAACATTGAATCTATCTTACTTAAGGTACAGGCTGATTTTTTTATGGTAAGCCGTCTCATTATCAATTTACTCTGACCACTTCAAAACTAATGCTGTACAAGTTGTATGAATAACTCAAGGTTTCTTTCTCAAAGACAACCAATGCTAACCAATTTTGAGGTAAAATTACATCCTGAAGTCCCGCGGAGCATGAAATCGTCTTAATCCGTGACATGTTTTTGCTTCTTCAGTAGCTTATACTCTCTCCTCAATATTCAGTCGTTTGTTGTCCTCCATATTATAAGAGCCAAAACTGACTGTGAGGCAATGTATGACTTGGCTTCAAATTATATAATTCCCTCTTGTGATACTACAGTCTGTAATTTTAATATGCTCAGAAGTTAAGAGTCCTATGCCATTACTTCGCTAATAGATTCTATTTCTTGACAATTTATCCTCTGCTCAGTGTTTGGGATATTATATCATGGAAAACGAGGCAGCACATATTTTGATTGAAGAATACTCATAGAATAGGCACTTAAAACAGAGCTTATCTTATCCCAATAGTGTCAATTAATCTTCCCAATGGCAACAATATTATTATCATTATTTGGTAGCCTACTTTTTATGGTAAGCTGTGGATGGATACAGAGTGAACACACCTTAGTGTTGGCGAACAAGTTTAGCCTAACATCCCATGCTACAATGAGCCCTTCTTCAGCTCCATGTACATTGTATCTCTCTTCATTTCATCCAACGTACCTAACCTTTTCTCAACCCTAACTTGCCTAATCTCGCTTCTTATTAGTCTTTAGAATTCTATCTACTATCAAAATGGATCTTTTATTCAACAACTTCTGGGGCTTCTCCCTCCGATTGTTCATATACTATAGCACATATTTGTCGAGTGTTTGGAATCAAGAGTTTTTCCTAACTCCATCCGCCTCACTCTTATGTTGGCACACACGAGAATTGTTGATGACACTCTGCCTGAATGGAAAGGCGAATTGATAGCCCAATATAGTTATCTATTTTTTATCAATTATTATACATGTATTTCTCAGGGTTCACAGTTGAAACAATCTTCAAGCACAGTCTATATCTAAGAGTACTTGTAAATAAGGGGTGATTGTGATTAGATGAAGTTCATGCTGGTGATAGGATGGTTAAGAATGATCGAATCTCTTGCTTGCAGCTTGTAATTGACCAAAGTCTTGTGCTGATTATGATTGTAATGAAATAATGTTAATAGCAACTCTAGTGGCTGATTCACAATTAATCTGTGAAGTTCCTGATTGTTGTGAAGCACTACGATCATGTAAGATCTGGTGCTTTCCTGGTGTATTGTATTAAGAAATTCTTCTCGGAGATTGTACGGGGTGAGTCTGTTCTGCCCAATGACAGAGTTGAGCATCCAAATGTCAGCCAGAATGGAGATTCACTCAATGGAAAACACAAGAGAAATTTCTGCACCGCAATCATGATTGTAAATATGGATTGTTATTGCTTTGAAAAAATGATCGAGAAGAAAATGAAGTGATAGTTCCCTATGTAGCAGTTCCTTAGTAACCTAAACATTGATGGGATTGAGAGATTAGTTCTTCTATATATATATATTGTTTTGGTTTCACCGTCTTTAGAAGATAAGATCTTTATTAGGCAAAAAGGCGGTCATTTGATAATAAATATTAGCTAGATGATTAGTTTATGCTGAAATCTATTACATGATAGATCCCCAAGTCAGTGATATGTGGTTGTTAATTATTAAAAGTGAATATAACGGGCCATGACACTAAGAAAACAGCTATTCAGGTGGATATCCTTCCTTGATGTGGTGTTTTGTAATGACGTGTAAATATTTCTTCACAAATATTACATGGGTGCATATTTATGGATGGAAGTGTTTAAATATTCAGAACCTGAAAAATAAATTTCCCAGGAGGAGCTCCAATAGGGAGACCAATAATTTATGCTAGTTTCTGAGCAGAGGACACCTTGGATGGTGCCTTCAGATTCATTTCCCCAGAAATACGGTTGCATGGAACAAAAGGTATTGTATCTTTGCATGATAAATCATTATAAGAACTTCCGTTGACACAATAGTGTATAGCTTTTCGATTGCCTTTGATGATTAACAGCATTTGACATTTCTACACAGTGAAGATTTTCATTACAATATAAATTATATCTTTATTTGATTATATTCACTACAATATAAACATAGGTATAATATTTAAGAATATATTCCTAGTGCACTGCATCAGCAGTGTTAGATTACAACTGGGAACTAGACCAGTCAGCTAGTTTATAAAGTGACCAGGAAATCAGAATGTGCTTATCAGTAATATATTTAAATTAGGCTTGTCCTCTCGCAAGTTTAAGGGTACATAATTTATGATATAATAACTTGTTACAGTTTAATCTGCAGTTTGTTTGTGATCATGTATGGCTAACCCTTGTCATTCTTTTTTATTAAGGGAAGTTTTATTTATATTTTTAATCTTTCTGAGGAATATATATGCTGTTTATATACTTCATTTCTACTGCCATAACCATTGGACAAATTTTTTATCAGATTAATGCTAAAAATTAGAACTAAGCAATATTTTTGGATGAGGATATTTTAAAACCATTGTGGTCACACCTCTCAGCACCCTCCTTAAAACAATTTGCTTCTTTTTTTAACATTGGGTGAAGTAAGGAAGGTTTCAGCAAGGGTGTAAAAAATGCTAAAAAGAGACCATGGTACCTCATTACAAATGGCCAGAAGGTCTCAAGAAGGAAAAATGTTCTGGAAATCTGGAAAGCATTAAACATTATCTGAACAATTTGAAAAATAATACCAAAAAATACATATGAAGTAATTGAAAGCTATGCACTCAATGAAAACCGGATAAATTTAATCTGCAAAGATTTCTGGTAAAGACTAGAACTAACAAAAATGTTGTACTGCTAATGTAACTAGGCTCAAATTAGAGATAACAAGCATAAAATATGAGGGGGGAGCATGGCCAAGACAAACAAACTAGGCATTTTTAATGAAAAAATTTAAACTTAAGAACTGCTGTCAACTTAAATTCAAGATTTTAAATTTTAGAGTGCTTGTTTTGTTTCCTTAACTCTTATTTACTTGCTTCTTTTCAAACAACCTACCCTATGAAATAAGTGAAACTTTGCAACAGTTGTTAAGGATTCCACCAAATAAATTTGGAATGCTTTCATTTTCCTATAGGTTCTGCATTGCTGGGCAACCTAAATCGGATAGCACTCCTTGTAGAGGAAGAAATCCCTATCATTGAAGACTCATGGCAAACACCAACCTCTAAAGGAAGGGGTCTACACAAGTTTCAAAGGTGTGTGACAGGGTTCATTTCTAAATTTTTACAATGATACTTAAAGGAGATATGGTGGAGGTTATCTATTTTACTACTATTGAAAATAATCATATGGTTAGTCATTCCAACAAATCTATGAACAATATCTTCTCAGCAGAAAATTTGGTAAGGAATAACTTTTCTCCAGGTTGTACGATTGATATTACTTTCCATGCATTTTTGATTTATACCAACACATTTCGCTAGATCTCTCACTATAGCTTTCTGTGACCTTGATGAATTAGGGTGTTACGTTTTGCTGACAGTTATACTTAAGGGAAAGAGTTTTGAAAAAATATGGCATTATTAGTGCTTTATTTCACCTATAGCCTCAATATGTCAAGATTATATAGCTTGTTAACTATTATACATATCACTTCCATAACTTTTTGTAAATCCAAAAGAAAAATAATTTAAATAAACTCATATTTAATGTGACATTCTCTTTTGAATAATACCAGGCACCTGCTGAGACAGAGCGTAGGTAATAGTAACAGTTTTAAATGTTTAACGTAATATTACGGTTGGTACTTCATCATTTTTAAGAACTTATTTTTTGTGACATCCTACACGTAATTTCATACAAAATAAAAAATAATAAAAACTATAAATGACAACAGTATTAATAAAAAGTCAAATTGTAAAGAATATCACTGTCAATGATTAAAAAAAATATTTCCTTCAAAACATTTATAAAAATCTTGCTTCTGCAAAAAAAATGACAAGTGACTATTTCAGTTTAACCATTTAGAAAGTTAAAATAACACCAAATATGTAATAACTATATTTGTGACAGATTCTTTAACGTGTGCCATGCATACGTACTAGAGACGCCATCTTGAAAATTTAGTGTGATTTGGTAGGGTATATTTTTAAAGTGTTTTTGAGGAGTAGACTGGGGTAAATTGAAATAATATTTATTTATTTAGAGTGCATATTATTCGCGTTATCATTATTTAATATTATTGATAATCTGGTGGTTAATTCTCTTGCGGCAGTCATGAAGTTATCGAATTATTGTAACTTGATTCTGACAAGGAACACGTAATGTGTTATTGTGATAAGGATTTTTCTTACAAAATACTCAAGTCTAAGTGATTCTACGTTTTGAATAATTATGGAAGTTGACGAGATCGAGTTGTTTTGCATTTAATGTAAACGTAAACACTAAGCTGAAACGATCTTGCCTCCGAATTCATCGACAACGAAGCCGGCAAGACATGCGGAAGATGCAACCTTATCAAGCGTTTTGAGTGCTGTTGCTGAGCTGTCAGCTCTTTTGAAAAAGCATATTGGCCAGTCAGATGTTGAAATTTCTGCCACAAAAGTCAGGTTGAGTGCTCTCGAAAACAAAACATTGGACATGAATAATGCTTATAGATTCTCGCAGGAGCTGGAAGAGAGGCGAAGAAGAGGAAACTCTGTTATTGTTTTCAATCTCGAAGAATCCTGGGATCCAATTGAAGATGCCAAGGTAAGTAACTGCTCTCAAAGGTTGACACTATCGAAAGGACAAGTATGCCCGTGTTTAGATTAGGGAAGGTACCAAACCATTGGTAACTGGAGTGCACCCTGTTAAAATTGTATTTCAAAGTTCCTCGTCCAGCGGAACATTTTAAAATGTGATGACGATTGTCAAAAAATAATTCATCTAATGAGTAAAGTTGGTGAGCAAGTACCCAGGTATATATGTACTTTATTCTTGAAACTGGGTGCAGTCCAATTTCAGTTGAATAGGCAGATAGTTATACAGTCTTATAACTACCTGCCTATAAGGATGTCATAATATTATGAAATTTGTTGTAAGTTAATGACAGACAGACCAGATTCGCTTTACCCCATGTGGTGTAGTTATGGGTGTGAGATCTTAATTGTTAAGTGTCTAGGTTAACTTTCGTGTGAATCAGAGCCTTAAAGATATATTAACTAAATACAGTCATATAGCTTTCTTTTGCATTAGCAAAATTTGTTTAGCTTGTGGCGGAATGACCCCATCACTCAACCCTACAATTCAAATGACATTAAAAGAAGGTATGGTAAAGCGTTAAATGATACTCATTTGAAATGAGAACGTTGAGCTTTTTTGACATATAAACAGCTTTACTCAATTAATTATAGATCTGATTGATGTGAGTCTCCCAGTTAAGTTTTGTATCAATATAAATTCCTAGTATTTTATCAGTTTCAGTGTCAGTTATTTTTGCCTTAAGACTGCATACAATATGGTGAGTTTTGTTAGTATTTAAATGTAAATGATTAATATCAAACCATTCCTTGGCCTGTCTTTGAGTAGAGCTAGATCGTACCATGGCATCTTCTAGATATTGACATTTTTGCACAAAAGTAGTGTCATCAGCATATAAAACAGATGTAAGTTTCATATTACAGGGAAAATCATTAATCATGATAATGAAAAGTACTGGGCCAAGCACAGAGCCCTGTGGTACACCACATTTTACTTTAAGAGCAGCAGATCGACAGCCATCAAGTTCAACCACTTGGTAGCGATCATTCAAATATGACTTAGTTGAATTAGTTTCAGTGTAACTCCCTTAACACCATAATGTTCTAGCTTTGATAGTAACATTGAATGGTTAACACAGTCAAAAGCCTTACTAAGACACAGTGTCATAGAAATTGATTCCTTCTCTTCAAATGCTTTAATGACAAAATTAATTGTGGACTCTACAGCCAAAATTGTAGATTTCCCAGATCGAAAGCCATACTGTGATTTGGAAAACAGATTGTTTGACCCAAAAAAATCACATATTTGATCTTTCATTGGAGCTTCAAAAATTTTATCAAAAATGGGGACTATGGAAATGGGGCGATAGTTAGTTAAATCATCTTTATCAGATTTCTTGTAGACATGTACTGCTTTGGAATATTTTAGAGCTGTTGGAAAATCTCCTGTCTCAAAACATAAGTTGATAAACATAGCTAATTGTTCTGCAATGAACACAATTATGCCTTTGAGTAGAGGATTAGACACCATAAATATCCTTACTGTTAGATTTTTTAAATTATTTAACAGTTGATATAATATCAAATAGAGTAACAAAATTTCATATAAAATTTAAATAATGTGGAGGAAGAATTTGCAGCATATTGCCAATATTGGCAGCATTAACGTTTCAAAAGAACAAATTGTCTTCAATAGCTCTTAAGAAAAAATGATTTACAGCATCTGGGCTAAAAGGAAGATTTCCTATAGTATTACCATGACCAATTTCTTGATAGATTACTCTCCATGCTGCCTTTTGTTTATTTTTTGCATTCAGTATAAAATCCTTATTACTTTATTTTTTGCCCACCTAATTGAGTTTTAATAATCTCTTTTGTATTTCAAGTAAGCCTCTTTGTCATGCAGGCTTCCATTGGTTTTGTAAGAGTGGTAGTAACTAAGTAAATCATTTCTAAGAGCTAACAACTCCCCAGTATACCAGAGATTATTTTTAGTTTAAGTGGGCATACAGTTTAGTATATTTTTAGGAAAGTGATGTTCAAAAATGTCTAGGAAACTACCTAAAAAACTTAGGAAGCAAAGTTGCTCAATAGAGTCTGTGCAAATACCACGCCATTTGACACAAGATAGTAGCAGTTTGAAACTATAAACCTTCTATTGTTATGGGCCTAATGATTGTGGTTTTACCTCTATTTGAGAATATCTTTGGTGTTATTTGAGTCTTAAAAGTGAAGCTTATACCTTGATGGCCCGATAGGAGATAGTCAATAACACTTATACTATACACTTCAGGACCACAATTGGTAATTACATTATCTAGGCAGGCAGAAAATCAAGTATAATGTTTGTTTGCCCAGTATAAATTATAAGAAAGGAAAAGATTTTCAAGAACCTGACAGTCGCTAGTTTTTCGTGTTATATCAATGTAGATTTCTACAAATTATGATATTAGCTTTCAGAGTCAAGAAAAGGGATAGTACTAGTTCCAGTTGATTACAGAAATGTTCAAATACATCATAATGGGGGTGATACACAGAAGCAATGATCAGATTCAGATCCTTCAACATGGTCACATATATTTCAACGTGCAATTCCATACAGAATTGGTCCGAGTCAAATACTTTGAAGGGCATACCTTTCAAGACAGGTACCACCATTTTTTGCTACAGATCGGCAATAGAATGATGCCAAGCTAAAATCACTAATGCTATACACATCAATTTCATTTTTTGTAATCCAGTGTTCATTGAGACACGGTACATTGTAGCCACCATGTTTGACAACTGCCTCTGGCTCCGTTATCTTATTTGTAGAATTGGCCTTGCCTCTTTTGGTATTCGTTAAGATATTATCGAAACTCAACTTGATTTACCCGAAGGAAAGTTGCTGACCAAATGTTTTAATGTCATTTGCTACAAAACCAAATTCACTACACTTATTTCTGGAAAAATAGAACTTGACGCACACCTCAGGGTAACACAAAAACCTATGCTAATATTCTTTTGTATGCTATTATTTAAATAAATGTGAGGTTGCAACTTGTTATCACAAAAAACAGATGTTTTATTGATTCTCAATTTTGAAATTCAAGAATGCACTTAGCAATGATTTCTCTAATTGATTCCATTTAGCATGTTTTTTCCATGTAACTTGCTTTCCAGTGTATATTTTTCTAAAATGCAAAATTGCAATGGGAGTTATATTGCTATTTTTGTATTTCCTTAGTTTATTTCACACTTTATCACACATTTATTTTGCCTTGTCTTTTTTTTTGGCAAATATAACTATATACCCTGTACTACTTATTATTATGATTACCTTTAAATGCTTATAATTCCTTAAATTACTTGTTATTGTAACTACTCTATATTGAATTTTTAACAGAGATATATTTTCCCGTAATAAATAAATATCATCTTGAGCTGTGAAAGTCCTTGGAAATGTTGTATCTTAGTGCCCCTTAGTGATTGTAAATCTATACTATTTGTCATTTGAACTTCAGATAATAGTGGTCATATTTAATACAGTGCAACTTCTTAGAAAATAGAAATCACTAAAATATTAATTTGTATAAAAAATAAAGGATTCTAGCTTACATTAGTATTCTGAGGTTTTCATATTGTAAGAAAATATTATTTAGTTTCATCATGAGTTAAAGCCTAGAATTTGGTAATTGCCAAGTGATTCAAAGCATATCTGCCTTTCAATCAGTAGTTCTACTTAGTAGTGCTTATACATCAACATTATTAGTAACATGAACTTTGAACAAAGAGTTTTCACTGGAATAGTTTCAAGCACTTGATTATTGTGTAATGTCCTTTGATTCCTATTCAAATAAAAATATCTGGTAAGAGCAGCCATAATGGCTTATTTCTCTTTGAATCAGTCTCTTCATAAAATTCCTTCCCATAAAATGATATTATGGAGAGCATTATTAAAGAGACTTAAGTACTCCCAGTGTAACACCTTACATTTTCTGCAACTAATACAACCATTATGATCCCTAGGTAGGCATGCAGTCTGCCAGGTGTTCACTGAAGAAGACTCCAAGGATTCCAATTTGAGGGCAGCATCTTCATGGACTTAGGACACCCGGGGACACAACAACACCGACTCAGATTGTTGCCAGTTCCTTTCATGTCTCGGTAATCGTGAGTGCCTTGGTAGAGTATGTTATTGCTTTCATAAGGGAACTGCAGCTAGTAAGGTATAATGTAGGCATACTTTCATCTTCCCACATTTTTATTCATTCAATTGTAATTCACTACACAGTATTTTGAAAATTAATAATTGGAATAACTGTTGAATTACTGAAGAAATCATTAAAACATAGTTGTTTTAATGGAAGTTTCAATGTGCTTAATTTATTTTTGTTTCATGTAATGGCATATGTGATTTTTCATCAATTTATTGTAAATCTTACAAACACTCATCAATGAAGTCTCAATCAGGTTACATAATGCATAAATATCTTAATTAAAATTTAATTAAAAAGTTGGAAATTTGAATGAGAAGTAAAATGTTAAGGATGTGCAATGAGTAAAAGACAGAACTGTCCAGTTTCCAAGGCACCTCATATATTAACATTAACCAATTGATCGAATGAAATTGACTTGCAGAATGGAAGAAGTGCTTGTAGAAATTTTAGTTTCACAGAGACCCATTTTAGCCAATTGAATTATATGGATGCATTTTCTGGGAATTAATTAATTAATGAGTAGTTGTTCTTGAGCCCTCAGATATAAATTTTATTCAGGATCTGAGAAGTCAGATCATTCAGTGCACATATACCTTTGTATCTTAATTAATGTATGGGAAATCAATATGAATTGTTTCATTCAATTAATCAAATTCATTTGTTTTCATGCCATTAGGGCAAATTCCTAATACTAATGGCTAGGAACTGAGATTTTTCTGTGATCTCATTTCAAAAGCAGGGGTGTATTTAAATTTAACTTAATAGATTTCAGCATTTAGTTTAAAGATTCCTGTGTTACAACTGCGGAAATTTCTATGGCTGAAGTTAATATTAAATTTTTAATTAGCGAATAGACTGTTATCTGATGATTCCCAAAAACTGGTGCAATCCTTTATGCAGATTTGAGTACATAACAAAAACTCAAATAATCTTGTCGTGTACACTACTCCCTGTTCTCACATTTAATATCATCTTCTACCATCAGATTATCCAAATAATTTCTTCACTTTTTCCTGCTTACATGTAATGTATAATCAAAGACCTCAGCATCCCAATCAAAATCTTCATCATCAAATGTTTTACCCTTCTTCAAATAATCTAACTAACTTTTCTCCTCTAAACTGATCTAAGAATTGACTTGTCTTTCTTTTTAATCCAGTCTAGTTCCACTACAATGCACTATTCTGAACATCCTGGTGTAGTTTCTTAGCTCATTACATATTAGAAATACATTTTTCCAACATAGTTCATACCCATTTATACCATTATTATATAGTTTTTGTAAATTCATCTTCTGTTTCATACACCTTAAGCTTTAAGTGAACGTTTTGTGTTGATTACTGTAGTTTCAATGCATTCAGCAGTCTTTCCCATTCCTCATTTACTCTGCCTATCAACACAAAGACAAGTATGGATACAATTATTAATAACTTCCATCCAGTTACTGAATTGGATTCCCAAATCATCATTCTCAACCTTTGTGTTTTGTAGATGTATCAGATTAGTCAAGTTCATGTAAAGAAAGGTATTCCAATTGTTATTCATGTCTTTAATGCTGTTATTCTCAGTAGTAATATATAGCCATTCATTCCTTTTCACTTCTTATGCTCAACATTGCTTATCTAACTTAAGTAATGACTTCCTGCATTTTCAATCTTCCTTGCATCAACCATAATATTTCTATTCATGAAGTTAACTTTTTGTATCCTCTTGTGCATTTTTTCTCAATGTTGATAGTTATGGAGGAAATAAAACAGGGAACAATATGAAGTGTCACAAGCCTTTAATTAGTCCAAAAGTGTTACAATTGTAATTTGGTGCAGGCATTTATTATTGATAGATACAAAAATAGATATAATGATTTAACATGTCATGGTATTTCCAGTCGATGAACAATTACAAGCTTGAATCGGCATGGGAATTCGTCTCCTTCATGCCACCAATACTGGCTCTCCACCTCCGGCCTCAGGTTATGACATGCCCATGAATGCTGGTCAGAAATCGGCTGTGGTCAGGGATGATGGTCTACTGAAATTAATGCATTTAAACTTAATGACTACTTTTGTATCTTGATTGACATTATATTATTAACTTATTTACAGTTTATTATGTATTGTTTTCTATTTCAGGCTGTATGTTAAATATTAATGTACTTTGAAAGAAAGCAAAGGATGAAATAAATGAGATGAAGAAATTCTAAACCAGTGCTGATTTTTATTTTTTAGCGATACCTTCATAATTTCTTCTGTGTAAGTGCTTCCAAGAACTTGATTGGCAGTTGTGGGTGTTGCAAGCAGTTCAAGGATAAGTGATTTGAATGAAGGCCAAACCCTGGCTCACAAGTCGAAACTTGTGAGGTAAGGTTTGGACTTCAAGTCAAATCACTTATCCTTGGACTGTAAGCAACCCCTGACGACTGTAGACCAAGTTCTTGGAAGCACTTCAGCAAGCACATTGGTGATTCCATGACTAGAGTACAGTTGGACTTCGAGTGACCTTGAAAATTCAAGAAAAAATTTGGCATAGCCTCCCCTTTAGACAGTAGGAGGAACCTTCGGGGGCCCATTCACCTCGGGCACACCGCAGAGCGGGTTTCCACGCCCACCCACCACCCTTAGACCCTAGGCCAAGTGCTTGATTCTTGACTTGGAACTTCTACATACTGGCAATTATTTTTAAATCTTCTCTTTATGAATGTTATCAACTAATAAACTCAATTAAAACTTACACTATTGGATAGGAAATTATTTTCCCCAACAAACCATCATGTAACATTTGTTGAATGCTTTGATGCATTGAAGATATATTGAAAAAATTAGGATTTTTTTCCACCCCTGTAAACCGACCATAGGGATATTCTGGACTTATGGTTTCTTGCAACATCTATAACCTGACCATGGGGCTCTTTTGGACTTTGAATATTTTGCTATTTCGGATTCTTGCTAATTCTCTGAATCCTTGGTATTTTCTTCCTTCAGCCCACTGACAATCTTGGAACGTTAGTACAATACACTCTCTCAAGGACTTTGAATATATATTCTTACTCCTGGACTTAGAATTATTTTGCCATCTCCATTTTAGAACTTGAATTCCTCTGTATTTACTCTCCCCCCATAGCCATGGTTATATTTAGGACTTGTTTTTGTCTCTTTCTCCAGCCCCCATGAACTTAGCAAATTTTAACTCTTTCTATTCTAAAACATTAACAATTTTAGCTTATGCCACTGTGAACTTCACTATTCTATTTGGCTGCTATTCCTCTCTTCTCTTTAAAGTATTTCTGCTCTCTTGAAATTGGGATTCCTTGAAATGCTTCTTTGAGTTAAAGAACAAAACCAACTTTTAAAATACCTAAATTAGTTATTTCTTCTCAAACTTTAAAATGTATTGTATTGAGAGTGTATTGTACTAATGTTCCAAGATTTTTAGTGGGCTGAAGGAAAAAAATACCAAGGATTAGTAGGAATCAGAAATAGCAAAAATATTCATTAGCCCAGAAGAGCCTTGTGGTCAGTTTACAGAGGTTGCAGTGAAAAATGACCATCGCTGTCGATGCACCCAAAAAACGCAAACTACAAGGGTTGCAATAAAGCAAAAATTTAAGTCCAGAATATCCCTATGATCAGTTTACAGGGGTGGAAAAAAGTCAATTATTTCAATAAATCTTCATTGCATTAAAGCACTCATCAAATGTTAAATGATGGTTTGCTGGGGGAAATAATTTCCTATCCAATAGTGTGGGTTTTGATTTAGTTTATTTGTTAATAAATTCATAAAGAGAAGATCTAAAAATAATCTATCCCATGGGACTTGTTATTTTTGCTACCATGCTTTTACTCAAATTAAATACTATTTCTACCAATTTCATTATTTATTAAAAAAATGAATTTTACTTTTTAATTGAAAATTACTTTTCTTCTACAAACTTTGTCATTTCTCTATGGATTTGTTAGTTTTTGAGTAAATTGATTTTGCTCAGCATAGTATATTAAAAATAAATTAGAGAAAGAAATGAAATACTAGTATAAATACAGTTAGAAGTATAAATTGAGATGAGTAACAAACAGAGAAAAAGAAGCATGTTGGAAGATTCCATGTGGAGATATGGAAAATTACAGAGGAAGCGTGAAATTGGTGCCCTATTTTGTCAAGTTAAAACAAGTAAGAAGGGAAAATCTGTTTTAACTGTCAGGAAAAGTATATTTAATTAGGAAAACTATTATTTGGACCAGAAAAGATCCAAGAGAGATTGAAGGAGTATACAGTAAAGCAAAACTGTCGAGAACGTAAGCCAGCAAGGTTAGACTTAGAAAGAGAATTTGAGGTGGATGAACATAGATTAAGTTTATGGTTACTCAACAGTTAGGTAAGAGAGAGCATTATGGGAAATAAAAGCAAATAAGGCTCTGGGTTAACAACATTCCATTACATTTTACACTTATTTGAGAGAAATTTGGCCAGTGTTAGCTTCTATTCCAAATGTGGTTAAGGCTACATCCAGCACCCATCCAGCCAACATCCATCTATTTTAACCGCTAACTTACCCTTAATAATACATATATTCAGTACAATAGAATTGATAGCAGGCTGGAATTCGACTTTTCTACTCTCCAGCTTATACATGGCATACTGCTGATTAATTAATAAAAATTAAGAACTGAATGCTTAAGTTACATGTCAAATATATACTTCACTAGCTTAAGGTTGAATCACAGATGTTACCAAAAGAGAGTTTTCATATAATTTGGTTTTAAAAAATTTATTACACTTTTTAAGTACAATATTATACACACATTGTCACAATTAATTACAGTACTGGTGGAGTCGAGTTCAGCACAATACAAAGCAAACAATACAGACAAAAATGGCTGCTCAACTTTCACAATGACCAAGTATCCAATGCTTTTTTTATTCTTCCATGCTTAAGGGAAATTAGTAATTTTACCATATCTCCATTTTGTCAGCTGACATGTAAATCACATGCCTAGGGGTAAAAATTATATTACTCTATTTAGCAATGTTAATGACTGTTCAAGACAAGACATTGGAGCATATACCTTCATGTGACCTATTGTAGCACTACCTAACTTAAAAAAACAGTATTTCAAGAAATAGGAAGTGATTGTTAAAATTTTGAGAGAATTTACTTTTAATTGGATAACTTTGAGCCGTGTTGTATTTGCAAAGTTTATACCTAATAATTGTTGGACAAGGATAGACTGCCTATCAGGTGACTTCATCACTGGTCTCATTTACATCCAAGTGGCATGAGAAAACGGACAGATATCGGGGTAGGGATGTGGAATGTGAGGGACAAAACCTCATTACAGAAGGATCAAAGGAAAATGAGATGAAAGAAAGACAGGAAGCTGCACAGTCATTTTGATGAAAAGGCCTAGTTCATCAAGCAAAGAATGATTATAGAATGACTGCACTACAGAGTGTAATTAAATAAGAGGTAAAAATTGAAGAGGAGTAAAGTTTTGGGTTGAGATGAGGATGGGGGTTGGTTTCATTACGTGGTAGTTGAAAGCTGGGGGGTAAGACAACAGATACTAAATCTGAATTTTTACTATTGCCAGACTAACAGAACATGAGGCATTTCAGGCGTGATATTGTGGAATATCATGAACAATTAAAAATTGGCAATTTTCAACAAAAAAAAATTTAATACGACTGGTTTCAATGCAACTACATCATCATCAGGTAACAGTCATCACTTGGAGCCCAATTATTATTAGGTAATCTACCGGTTAAGGTAGGTTTTTGGATGGACACAACTATCAAATAAACATTTTGTAACTCCAAACAAAACCCAATCCAGCAACCTAATCTACATCAGGTCCCTCTTCATCTCCGTGTACCTCCTTCTTCCCTTCATCCCGTCCAACATCCCTATCCTGTTCCTGCCCTTTCCTTGCTTGTCCAACATTCTCCCCTCTATTACCTTCTTCAACATTCCACTACCGCTCAATACGCCTTTCATCCATTTTTCCTGCCTCCATAGGATTTCTCTCAACAAACCCCTCTCCTCACCCACCATCTTTAGTACTTCCTCATTTGTTTTCCTTTCGGTCCATTTCACCTCCATTCTTCTCCACACCCACATTTTAAAAGCCTCCAATCTACGTCTATCCTCCTGCTTCAGCAACCACATTTCCGCGCCATACATAGCTACGCTCCATATCAGAGTTTTTACGAGTCTTGTCTTAACATCCCTACTCAACGTCCCCGTCATCAACTCCCTCCTCCTTGAGAAAACCTCCTTGCCTAGCGCAATTCTTCTCCTTATGTCCCTACCACTTTGACCGTATTGGTCCAAAACACTTCCGAGATATAGTATGTAAACTGTTCTACCTGCTCTATTTTCCCCGGCTATTTTTATATTTAGCTTAGCCTTTTTCTTTCTAGAAAATCGCATAACCTTTGTTTTATTGATTTTGATTCTCATCCCATATTTATCGCACTGAACCTCCAATTCACTCAGCAATGCTTGCAACCCCTTGGCTGACTGAGCAACTAATGCTTGGTCATCAGCAAACCTAACCGATTTTACGAATTCCCCTCCGACTTTCATTCCTACCTCCAGTTCTTCCCATGCCTCTTTAATCATTTCCTCTACATATACGTTGAACAGTACCGGTGACAATGGGCAACCCTGCCTTACACCTCTTCCTAACACTGCCTATACGGACTCTCCGTTCCCCACTCGCACCTGAGCAGTGTGAGACATGTACAGGTTGCAGATCAGTCTCCTGTCCCTCCAATCCATTCCTATTTTCTGCAATACACTCATTAATTTTTCCCAATTCACTCTATCAAATGCTTTTTCGAAATCTACAAAACAGGCAAAAACACCCCGATTGTATTCTATATTCCTCTCGACTAGTGATCTCATTACTGCAATGGCATCACGCATACCTCTTCCTTTCCTAAACCCAAACTGATCATCCCTTAAGTAATCATTTGCCTTACTCTCTATCCTTTTGTTGATGATCCTGAGAATAACTTTAGCTGCGTGGGATATCAAACTTTTTGTTCTGTAATCCTCACATGACGAAGCCTTTGCCTTTTTTGGAATAGGAACTAACACCGATCTCGCAAAATCTTCCGGCCAGATTCCTTCCTCATAGATACTAAGAATCAGTCCATATAGAGCCTTCTTCCCGCATTTTTCTAAACATTTCAACAGTTCTACAGGTATGTTGTCCACCCCCACGGCCTTATTTGCTTTCATCTCCTTTAATGCCCTTTCTATTTCATCGTCGAGTATGCCTGGACCTAAGCTATCTTCTTCTACGTCATGTTCCTTTTCTATGTCTAACCTTGTCGGCCTAAGTTCTTTACCATACAGTGTTTCTATATATTCCTTCCATCTCTCTTGGATTTTTCCTGGTTCAACTATTATCTTACCCCACTTATCTTTAACTGTTAGCACAGATCTTGCATTCTTACTTCCCGATAATAACTTAACCTTGCTGTATAGAGCACCAATTTCACCCTTCTGTAAACTTTCCCTATCCTTGCATTGCGTTTTCCACCATTCTTCTTTTGCTTTATTTGTGGCCCTTCTCAATTTATTGTTTAACTCTTTGTACTTCATTTTGCCTAACTCTGTGTTTACATATTTCCATCTTCTCTCATCCATCTTTGCAATCATCTCATCCGTTACCCATGGTTTCCTTATCCTTTTCCCGTTAACGGTTCCTATAGTGTCTTTAGCGGCTTCCAATATCCCTTTCTTGATACATTCCCATTTTTCTTCGATAGTACTCAGTTCTTTACCGGCATCCATCATTTTCTCTACAGCCTGCTGATACTCCTTCCTCGTTAATCCATTTACTGCTTCTAAATTCCATTTCCTAACCCGCCGCCCTTGACTTATCTTCTTGAAACGAACATTACATTTCATAACTAATTTGTGGTCAGAGTCCGCATCCACTCCTGGGAAACTGTGCGAATTTATCACACTGTTCCTAAACCTGTGCCTAACCATAATATAATCTAACTGATACCTTTCTGAGTCACCTGGCATTGTCCATGTATACCTATGCCTTTTGTGGTGTCTAAACCATGTGTTGGTGATGACTAACCCGTCTCCTGCAGAATTCAATTGCTTTCTCCCCACGTTCATTCCTCGTGCCTAACCCATAGTCCCCCACCTCACCACCATCCCTTCGCCTACCGTCGCATTCCAATCCCCCATCACTATCAAATGTTTCCCTGCAGGAACACTCGCGATGATATCCTCTAACTCATCATACATCCTATCGACTTCTTCCTCCTTGTGGTTGTTCGGTGGCATGTATACCTGAACAATGACCAAGTTCGTCGGCTATGCTTTAATCTCTACGAGTAAAATTCTATCTGTCGCTTGCTCTATGTTGACTATGCTTCTTCCTACCCCTTTATTTAAAATTACGGCCACCCTTCTTTGGCTCTCGTCCCCGCCGCTGTATATTACTGTATAATTGTCACTCCAGTAATCCCCGCTATCCTTCCATCTCACCTCGCAGAGACTTAAAAGATCTATATTACCTCTTTCAGAGCCTAATATATATACTAAAAAGCAGGTAAGAGGAGGGTAATAGAAAAGAGGGGAAGAGGGAGGACAGGTAAAGGCATCATGGTAACTATGTGAGTGGGGAGAGCTGTAGAACCCTCCTTGTCTGTGAAGACAGAGGGTGAGGAGTCAGGGCTTCCCACCTTGCTCAGGAAAGCATGGTCTCTGAATAGCAAGAAATCATGAGATCTATGGCCTCTAAGTTAAAATAAGAGGGGGGGAAAAACTCCAATGGCTGTAATAAACAGTCACAACTCGCATCAGACCAAAATGTTGTGTTGGTTTTCACAGGAACCACATCAGGGACCAACCACAACCTCTCGACCAGAATACCCTCTGTGGTGGGTTTACAGGAAATTAATCCACGCCAGGGACCACATAGCCCCACACACACTATCCTGACTGGAATTCTTCACGAGGCTGTGAGACCCTATTAAAGATTCCAGGTGGAAATGAAATCCTTCATGAGGCTGTAGAGAAGACCCTGTTGAAGATTCCAGGATATTCTACAAGCACACATATTGAACAGTAATATGTTTGAAAACTGAAGAAGAAATCATTTCAAAAAGGGAATAAAGTGGAAAGAATGGTATCTGCCCTTTATTGCTGTTAACAATGACCTCCTTGAATTTGTGTATAAAAATCAGGTTCTTCTCTACAGCCTCATGAAGGATTCCATTTCCACCTGGAATCTTTAACGAGGTCTCTCAGCCTCGTGAAGGATTCCAGTCAGGATAGTGTGTGTGGTCCCTGGCATGGATTAATTTCCTGTAAACCACCACAGAGTTATTCTGGTCGAGAGGTTGTGGTTGGTCCCTGACGTGGTTCCCGTGAAAACCAACACAAGATATTGGTCTGATGGGAGTTGGGACTTTATTATAGCCATTGGAGTTTTTCCCCCTCTTATTTTAATGGCCTCTGTATGCACAGTGGTGGGGAGGGGGGGGAAATTGCTATGAATAAGGACTAGGGATCACATGTACATCATGGGAAGATGGAGAGGAGGGGGGAAGGTGACGATAAAAATTGAACTTCATTGGTGAGCTCCAAGTCCTTGCAATGTATGATTTCGAGTTGTTCCATGGCATCTAGCTTCTTTCCTTTATTCGAGTAGTGAAGCACTTTGAAGTCAAAATTACAGCAATGGTTGGAATCAAGTAGATGTTTGGCAAATAAACAATTAGTATGACCTGTAATATAACCTTCCCTATGTTCCTTGCTGCGAGTCATAAAAACTTCTGCCTATCTGACCAATGTAAATTGCTCCACACAATTCCATATACACTTATTATTGCATTCTATAGGGTCTTTGTTCGAGCATAAGGCTTTGGACATAGTAATGGGGGTATAAAATGAAATGCGGAATTTGTCCGAGGGAAACCTGTTTACAATTTTATATCTACCGAGTTATGGAATGGAAGTTTGCACCACTTCTGCTCTAAAGCAGTACCTACTCATACGAATTTTCCCCCTCCCTTGTGCGTACAGAGACCATGCTCTCCCGACCAAGGTGGGAAGCCCCAACTCCCCACCCTCTGTCTTCATGGACCAGGAGGGAAGGTTCTACGCTGCATGACCCCCTCCCCCTCAAAGGCAATTAGAAAGTGGTAAAAATCCCTCCTCCACCCTCCTGCTAATCCTTGCTTGGCATCCCCCTTGGAACCATAATATATTAGTGATCCCAAATCCCAAAACAGTGCTTCTTTGTAAGTTGAAACCATGCGCCCAGTCAACGACCATGGGAGAAAACCCCCAACCTCATCCACTTTCCCCACGGCCCTATGAGTATGGTGCCACTGTGGGACACCCCCAATGGGAAATCCCTCTCCATCCAGCCAAGACATTCATTCTCTCAGGACTTTGGTCTTTGCACCTAGTTACTTTGTCTTCCCACCTCCTTCCCCTCCCCCACTCACATAGTTTGCCATTCTGCCTTCTACCTTTCCTCCCGCTCTTCCATTACCCTCCCCTTGCTTTTCAGTATATATATTGGACTTTTACGTGATGATGATGCAGTCACATTGAAGCCGGTCGCATTAAAATTTTGTGGAAAATTGAAAATTTTTAATTAATAACAGATTCAAAGTATTCACAGAGGTCAAAGTGATGGTTGGGGGAATCTACAACAGTTGAAAGACTGCAGGAGCTCAGTAGAAAAATTTTAATTTAAAATTTTGCAAACCTTCAATACCTCCATTCCATATTTGCTCTCTCCCTCACAAAACCCTCTTCCTCTCGCCTTACCCTCTGTTACACCACATCCCATCACCTTTGGCCATTATGTGCTTAGACAAGTGGAAATGCTACCAACATTCAGCTCCTGCAGGCACCCATTGTTGAAGGGTTCTCCAGCAAGCAATCCAGCTCGAAATATTATCTTCAGCTATCTTCACTCTTCCCTCACCCCACACATCTCTTTCCTATTCACAACCACCATCTAATCTCTCACTAAACTTAAACCCATTTGCTCAAAAAAGAGTACCTATTTCACATGAATGAATAAGTAAGGTAATTGAATTTCACCATAATTCAAGATGGGTGCAGAGCATTTTGATTAGTAATGGGATGTTGAAGACTGAGAAGGGAGAATGTTAGGCAAAGGAGAAAGGGTTGGGAATAGTATAGAACATGTCAGATTAGGGTTGTTGAAAGGAGGAAGTAAGCAATGCTGAATTGACGAGGGGCTTAAATGTGGTGTTGGCTGTCAGGTTATGTTTTGTTGGCTGGGCAAGGAATTAACGTTGTACTGTTTTGCAGCCTGTGTCCATCCAAAACATACCTTTATCTCTGGGTTAGCAATAATTATTTCAATGGCAGAGCTCAACTTCATTCTTGTAATCATCTAAGCAGCAGCATTCTATGCAATGAACCTTCTTGAAATCTATGTTATATTGATAGGGTGTTCAAGACTAACTGAAAATGCCATGCTTGCTAGATATTCAAAAGGTAAATATTGCACAATGACAGAGGCATGGGACAGTTTAACTGCAGTCCAAGTAAGTATAAACATAATTCAAAGCCAAAAGCAATTTTAAAATCAATTAATGCTCATTTTTTATTGAAAGCAAACTGCATGTCAACAATAGCATCTATCTCAATGCACTTAAAAGAAGTCACTTTGAAAAACTGTATTGTATGTAGGTACTGATATATACAGTAATGAAGGGAAAGCAATCCATGTATGCAAGTGAAATATTTCTTGGTAAAGGATTTTGTGCATTTTGAAACATTTCCATCTACGGCAGGGTCTTTTAATAAGATTATTTTATAATGTACCATTTAAGGTAGGTTTTGGATGGACAGACTTCAAACTCCAATAGTTCTTCAGCTTACCAGCTAAGACAACCTGATACCTCACACTAAAATATACCCTTCAATTCTATCTTTGTTCTACCTCCATTCATTCAGTTCCACCTGCTCATCTGTGTTTTTTCTCTCCCTACCTTTATTACCAAACATCTTCCTGAATCAGCCTTCAACAACCTTTCTTCAAAATGCTCAGCACATCCACTTTTTCTTTGACTTCATTTATCTTCCTTTCCATATATTAAACTTTTTCTATCTTTCTCCAAGCATCTCTAAAGCCTTCAAATCTATTCACATCACCTTTATTCAATGACCAAGTTTCCATGTCATGCAAAATTACACCCCATATCAGAGTTTTCACTATTTTTTCTTAATTTACTAAATCTCCTCGTTGACCACTCCCACCTTATTTGTCTAATCTTATTATGTCCCTACTTATTGACCATTTTGGTCCAGAATACATCCAAAATATGTAATCTGTTCTAACTGATTTAGATTTTGTCCCTATATTTCAATGTTTCTCTAAGCTTCCTCCTCCTTTTAGCCTAATGGCCATTGTTTTACATTGAATTCCATTCCATATCCATCATAATGATTCTTCTAATAAGCTCCTTAATGATTTTAACTATTTATCTGACTGGATAACTAAAGCTTGATAATCCAGAAATCTAAGTAGTTACGAAAATTCCTCACCAACTTTCATTCCCCTCTCCAGGCTTTCCCATGCCCTCCACATTGAAAGGCATAGTTGATAATGGAGACCTGTATTATGCCTCTTTGTAACACTACCTTCCCAACACAAACAGCTGAGTAGCCAGACATGTACAGGTTATGGATAAGTCTTCTTACCATTTATCTTGAATCTTTCCCAGGAAAATTAATTTTCTTGCATTAACTTTGATAGTGTTCTTGGATTTTCCCTTCTTACTCCCTGATGATCTCACCTTCCTACAGAGGGTACACTTTCCTGGTCTAGGGAAATGATTTTTACACTTTGTAATTCAGCATTTTAATGTATATTAGTGGATTACTTCATTAAAAGTTACTGTTATGATATCTCCCACAGTTCTTTGAATTGTTTTGTAACTCCTAGTTTCCTAGTGTCTTTTCCTGTAGTTTTTTTTATGGACTTTCAGTAACCCTTCAGGCACTTTTCATATAATTTACATGAAAACATTGGAAATAATAATTTAAATCCATGTGACTCATTTGCCTCTCCTCCACTCTCAGCTGCAGGCATAACTATTAAGACTTCCATTGTTTTTAAATCAGATGCACCACTAATTGAACTTAATGGTGAATGGAAGGTAATAGATATAATATCTCATGCCTGATTATCTTCATGAATCTTGAATGAAAATGATTTTTTTGTTGAACAATAAAATAATGTACCCAATGCTTGAGTCCAATGGTAGTAGTGGAAGTGTAAATTATTGTTCTAGGATATTTAACGTGGCAAAGCAAGCCATAATATGTAGGCATTAAATACCCACATTACATCTTTTTCTCTTAGATAGGGTCCAATCCTCTATGCAAGTGGCTCCTGTACCTGAAACAGAACAGAACTATTAATGATTTCATTTTAAGGTATCTTACTTTCATAGTGATAAAAATCACATTTGATTAAATTACATCCAAGATAAAATATTTTATCTAAATGCTATAAACCAAACTCATACTTAAATAAGCTTCCACTAACCTCATTTAACAAACACCAAAAACAAAGTTCCTAACCTAAGTGCCCATTTACTTTATTTTCAAACATTTCCGCTAAATTGAATCAAATTATTCAGATATCAACCTAAATGGTAAGTAATCCTCATTCTGTAATAACCTTGTCTGGAAAACAATAATTACCTTCCCATGCTCTCACCCAAAAAATAGTCATCTAACATTGGAGAAGTAAAGCCACCCAGGGTGGGTAAGAACATTGTTCAGAACATAGCCATAGAATTCCTAAACAAGAAATGTAAATGGAAAACATGCCAAACACGTGAAGCTCTCATACCATGTTTGGATTCATGGCATGGTTTGTATCGGATCTGTCTATTGCTGCCACACACATGTGAAGCTAATTGGATTATTTCCAAGCGACAATCATTTTAAATCCATCACAGCTTATTCAGCCTTCTTGAAATGCAATTGAAAATGTAATAAATATCTTTGAACAATGTATTTTGGGTAGAAAGGTTGACTTGCAGTCAAATGAAAACAGCACCCGGAATGGTTTTATTCATGGAATGGTTTTATTCAAAAGTAATGACCAAAAGCATTGATACATTTATTCCATTGGGAGATGAGATGATCAATTCCAGTTTTGTAGAAAAAGGAGGGATCCACAACTTCACCCACTCATGGACTTCCTTGTTTGAATGAAACCGACATTCACTATGTCTTTCTTTAGGTCACCAAAGATGTGAAAATCACAAGATGAAAGATCCGGCTTCCATTCAATTTCTATTTCATCATTCCTTGTTCCTAAACTGAGGTCCCTACCTCACTCTCATCCCTCCGTTCACCCACCACTAAGTTCCAATCTCACAGCACTTTTTCCTCTCAGGTAAACAATTATTTCTTCTACCTCATTGGACACCCTATTTCTTCCTCCCTATGATTACTTTTTTCATGTAGGCCTCAACAATGACCATGTTCATTTGTTCAGCTTTCACTTCTTATAATATTCTAGCAGTTACTTGGGTCTATGTTTATTAGGTTTTCTTATTCTTTACTTGATAATTATCATTCCTCTTATCCCCATTGATATTCCTTTTCACCTGGCATGCCACTAAAGTATCTACATAATCTCCATCCTCCAGATTTATTTTGTTAGGTTTGTTTGACCATTAAAAAAAAATATTCATTAGAAAAGTTTTGATTGACAGTTTTAGTTTCCTGAAAACCTACTTCACTCTTCTACCTAAACTCTTGCACACTTTCATTAATACAACACCAGCTTCTTTAACCACAATTGGAATTTGCCACCTGGGAATTGAACCAGTGGACAATGGTGGTCTTGAGTCCCTCTTCATCTTTAAACCATTGTCCATCAAACCACTTGTTTCAAGAAGAGGAAATGGCCACTAGGTTCAAGACCAAGACTGGCGATAGCAGTCCAAAATCGCCTGTCCACTAAGCATTCTTTACTCTTTGTGTTGGTCAGTTAACATCTTTGGTACCCACCTGGCACACAATTTGTGATATCAGAGTTTTCTGAAACAACTGTAAATAGTGGTGCATCCAAGAGGAAATTTATCAGCAAGGGCACTAATCATCAATCAGGTCACAGTTCCTGATCCACTCCAATGATTTCATCAGTCTAGATACTGGGCCTACCACTCTTCGTTTGTCTTCATCATGCAAATTTGTCCTTTTTTAAGTCTAGACACCATTGTCTAACCTTCCCTTCACTCATTACTGTAGGTCCTTATACTAGGCAGAACTCCCGATGGAGCTGCTTGGCAGATGATCCTTTTGTACACACAAGTCCAATCACAGCACACACCTTATAACTGGCAGGAGCTATATTTTCATAGATTTTGCACACAGAAGTCTAATCATTGTACGCACCTTTTAACTGATATGAGCAATAATTTTCAAGGACATTGTTATCGGCAATAAACAACAGGTGAACTAGTACTTGCAAAAACTAACTTCAGGGGCTTCCGAAAAAAATTACTAGGTGGTGCTACATGCCTATAACTTTGTTCTGACCTACAAATGTTTAAATATAAGAAAACAGCTCTTAATTTTCAAATATGCCTTTTAATTAAATCAGTTCCTTGGTGCCTTTTTCTCTGCTACTAATGTCAATTCCTCTCTACAATGAATTGGTGATGAGGACCAAGTAAGTTTTTGCCTCTCCTGCTGTTGGGCACAGCACTTCTTAATGGATTCACTTCCACAGTTGCTGGGATTTTAAGTCAATTCTCTCCACGATAAGTTAGTTGGATAAATTATTGAGGCAGTTTCCCAGGCCAACAATTATTTCCTCTAAATAATTACATACTTTGCTCAATTAGTAATCATCACGATTCCTTGTTGGCATTTAGACCTTAAGAAAAATCAAGTTTCAACATTTTGCATTTATTTCTACCAATAATTTTCTATCAATAAACTGCTCTCTATTGACTATGCTTCCCTCCCATTGCTGCTCAATATTATGGCCATCCCTCACTGGCTCTCTTCCCTTTTGCTGTATATTACTCAAATTATTGCTCCAATAAACAAATGCTTCCATCTGTTCTCACAAAGCCCTAAAAATTCAATATTTCCTTATTTTCCATTTCCCTGTTCTCAACATCTCCCTATTTTTCTCAGTGCCTATTTTAACAGGTCCAGTAATCCTCTTCCAGTGCATCTTCTCTGCTGTTGCTGCTGGTGACAATTCCTCTTTGCAATGATTTTGTGTGATGATGAAGTCTTGCATCCTCCTCCCACTGCCAGGCAAAAAATACAGCCCAGTAGACTAAGGTCTGTAGTTCCCAGGACTCATTTTAATAATTTTGCTTATCACTGGTTCATGGGATAATAATTGAGATGGTTCCCTGTTACCTACCTCACGTTTTTTTAACGTGACACCATCACTCAAGTGGTCGCCCTACTGAGATCAGATGCCTTTAAATACTATTACATTTCAATTATAATGTGTGTAATGACTAGAAATGAAAGTATCTAGTCTAATTGCGTTGATGGACATAATTAAAATAAAGCTAATGAAGTTAGAATTTCAACGAGGGACTAGGAAGATTAAGTATAGACTGAAATAGAAGAATGATCATAAAACAATTATATTTATAATGACAAATTCAGCTGAGAATAAAATGTGTTCAGGCATGACCACTTATCCAGGAAAGAGGCAATGCTCTGATGGAAGCTTCAACATTTTCTCCCAAGAGTTTTGCTATACTATTCCTAATGAGACAAATTCACAACTGTGAACACCTTCCCATAGGCTACAACCTCAACTTAATAAAAGAACTACCACATTGGACTGACACCAAGAGTTGGTACTGATAGATGCAATGAAATTTCTCCCAACAAAATCAATCATGCTAGACATATTAAAGGGTAGAAGCCAAATAAAATGTAGTCCTTGTCACTATGGATTACTCATGTGCACACCCAGAGGGTTGAGAAGCCTACACACTAGCCACCACACCAACCCTATATCCTCAAATTTAAGTATGAGCTGGTTTGACAAAGTCATGCTAAATTATCTCAACACCTACAAAAATGCATCAATTCATAGAAAATAAATCTTTCTATGCATAAGACTTTATAATGAATATGAAAAAATAGTTGCTGCAATTATCATTTCTATGTATAACAAATACAGCAATTACTAAAAAATCTTTCTAGGAGGATAAAAACTTTAAAAATTTTATACCGACAAATTTCTATTAAGAAAGCAAAAAGGTTATCCCAACAAAAAGGCACAAACCTCATTGAATCATCCATGGATACATCAGCAACCCAAGTTGACATCCTTGCACCCGACCAAGTCCTTAGCCATGAGGTTTCAGTTAAGAGTTCTTGATATCACCAAATAAGCACCAGTCTTAATGAAAACCCTCAAGTTTAGCAAGTGTTGCTAAACTACAGATGCTCTCTGGGATTACATTAATCCTTTCCAAGATGCAAGAGGGCATCCGTACATCTGAATATTAATACAAGCCTCTTATGAGAAAAAGGAATGACTTCTTATTCTCAGATAATATTGCTCAGTGAAAAAAATATTTAGTCCAATTCGGTCACGGCCTCAATGTGTAGGTGGATAACTATTTTCTTAATGGGGGCACTTTTTGTTTAAACTTTGTAACAACTCAGCAGCAGATGTGTTGACAGAAAACTGAATTTGATCTTATGCGTGGCAATTTTATAGGAATTGCAGACAATCCAGGATATATTATTAATTCCTAGTCAAGTGCCAAAAAGCAATAATTTTTGTCGTAAAAACACTCAACACTTCATGTAAATGATGTGAAGCATCACTACATAAATTCATTATATGCGCATATGAATCAAACAATTAGAGCAATAATCAAAAAATAATTTTAGATGCATTAAAAGAATACTTCCTAATACTTAAATAACAATCTTCATGAAATTTCAGCCCATATCTTGAGTTTAAGTAATCTATTTCCCTCGCATACAAAATTCTACTTGAGGATGAAAATGAAATAAAAAGAATTTCATAACTACCGTTCGAAACATTTCCTTCAAATATTTACATTTTACAGGATCGTGACTTGCCATGAAGTCCAGAACCACACCCGAGTTGGGAAGATATAAAATCGGTAGTTATCTTAACTTACTATTAACTGACGTTATACTCTCCACCATTTCACATATGCCGGTGGGTGACACGTTACGAAGGATGATGAAACGGCGACGCGGCGGAGAAAAACCAGAAGTCTCGGAATAAAAGGTGTTTGGGGGATCGGGATGGTGCGGTGACTAACGTACAGGCTTCCCAAAGAGGGGGCCCGGGTTCAAATCCTGGCGACAAATTTTTTTCAGTTGTATCCCGTTCCCTACTTGAGGTGCTCCATGAGAAGCACAGTGAGCACGACGTCGTCGGATAGGACGTTAAACTGCGGACGCCTTCGCGCCTTTCGACAAGAGTAGGCTCCTCCGGGTTTCTCTCCATCCTTCCTTTCCCAACCATCCCTGAGACCTTATCTGTCGGTCGCCTCCCATGAAAACTACTACCATTAAAGGTGTTAAGTCTAACGTTCCATCCAACAGAAGAACCGCTCCCTCCATAGTTGATTACCACCGAAAAATTGCGTGATTACCAATCGTGATTCCGACGAGTTGTGACAAATTCCGCAGGCAATTAGAAAACTGAAGCCAAAATACTCCAACATATTATTTCTGAAGGAATGTGAAATGCGCCTTTACCTCGTGGTGATTGAAGAGCGGACGACGAAGCATCTCCAGTACGGTGAAGTGAATTCAGCGATGCACATTCCCGCTCGAAGATGGTGGTAGAGTAAACGGACCATGGACGGCAGATGAAGTTTGCGGCTTGTATGTTGCTGAGCGCTTCAACTCCCGTCACCGAAGAACTGGATCCTCCGAGATGTCTCCGTGATAATTGAAAAAGAAAACAAAAATAAATGTGGGATAATTGAGCCATCGCATAATTCATTCCCGGAATATTAATTGCAATTAACCAATTAACGAGAGAATGACACAATCGAGATCGGCTAAACTTCAGTCATATGTTCAAGCTGGCATGTACATTGGAACGGATTAGATTTAAATAGAATTTCAGAAGACGAGAATGAATTCGTAGATTCAGGAAAATGATTGTTCATGTTGAAAAATCTATTCTCTCGTGAATTCGTTTGACTAACACGCCTTACTCAACTGCGAAATATCCAATCCCCGTTTGACCCCAGCGCTTTGCTCTAATATATTCGCGGGATTTCACCAGTTTAAAAAAAACAGCACTACAAGACAAAACTAGAATTTTAAAAGGGGAACAGATTTAATAAAACATTTAGTCAATTTAACGGACTAGGGTATCAAATATCCACACAGAAGACATAGCACACTTGGAAACCAAATTAACAGTTTTGGCGTTCCCTTTTCTCACTAGTAGGATAGGCACTATTAAAATTCACGCAATACATCATTACTACAAATGCAACATCGACGACTCCCGAAGCTTCGAGTGAAATATCAAATTGATACAGCGACCCTTACGGTATTTAAGCTTGTTCAGACAAGATATTTTGATGGGCAGTCGATTTTAAATGCAAGTACTTAAAAAAGTGCACTAAATATAAGCAGAAAGATTTATTTAATGACCTGAAATGTTCGAAAAACCTCCTCGAGATCCTCTCGTTTCAGTCTACACCGATTACTTCTACAGCAAACGAGTAGTACCTCTGGTACACAGTTTCGTACACATGCACGCCTACCGACGGAGACGAAGGTGGAATGAAGAATGAATCATATGCGCAGGAGAGAGAGGTTCGGCGCGAACGAGGGGAGGTCATGGGAGGGGAGGAAAGGGGAAAGAGGGGTAAGCATTCGAGGGTGAACGACGTAGCCCACGTGGGGAGAATTGTTTTGTGGCGACAGGGATCCATAGATGGTGCTACGTGTAAGTTAAGAAATCGTTAATACGCACAAGGATATATCACAAAAATGCAGGGAATATTGACGTTCCGTTTGAGAATATAATACGAATAGCAAAACATAATATGAAATCATTAAACTCTTTCAAAATAATTAAATTAGCTAAAAATTTGCACGGATATGGTGAACAGACCGGAGTTTAAAAGCAGATCCTTGACATTGTATGATTATGCACTTCTAAAAAGTAAAATGACGAGTAGACTTTACCAGCTTGCACGCACTGAGGTTTTGGGATGAAAGTTGTGCAAAAATATTTGGGCGTCACCATCCCATCATACCTTATTTGGGGAAAAATACGCATTATAAGTGGAAGAGCTCCAAAGAAGCTGGCATTCAAACGGTTTGAAAATGTAGTGATGATAAAGTGAAGATGACATTTTCTTTAGTAATAACCCACAATAGTAGAGTATGACCACCGTATCCGAGAAAAGATTTGTACGAGAACAAGGCGTCGAATTTACTAAAAGATATGGGATGGAGACCTAAGTTATGAGAAGACTCGGGGCAAGATTTAAACCTATAGCAAATATAGCAGTCGTGTGGTTCTGACCCAACGGATATGATTTAGCCCTCAATGGTATAGGCAGGACGACCAATTGTCACAAATTAAGACAGACTGCTGAACTAAAAGTGGACCGTTGTGGTTCTGGATCTCGTACTAGGATTTTCTTATATCGAACATTAGAAGGAATAGTACTTAAAAAAATTCGTGAGTCTTGGAAAGATAAATGTTCTGGTTTAGAATATAATGACGAGTACTTTACTGAAAATCGATACACGTCATACGTGAGTCTTGCGTCAACTTCAGTTAAGCATTCCGCTCTCCTCATACACTATATACACATAAAACATCAACATGCAGTAAATGGAGACTGAACAGCAAAATATAATTCAGTATTTGCAATTCAAATCTTGGCTTGCACTTATTACACTCAGCAGGATCTTCAACAATTTTGATTATATGGGATTAAGTGGTTTAGCCAAACCGAAATCTCATCGATTTAACGTGTAGGCAATTAAAACACTTCATCTACGTCTACATAAATACCCCGCGAGCCACCAAAAAGGTGTGTGGCAGGGGGCGCTTGAGTCTTAATTTCCATTACTTCCTAATTTTATGAAAAATTCTATTGTTTTCTCTAAGATGTATTTGAAGAATGCCGAAAATCAGTAAATATAATGACGGATTTTTACCATATTCCGCAACCCCGCGTACGGAATAAAAGAGGAAATTACGTAATTAATTACCCATGGACGTCCGTGGCTGCAGTAATAGCAATACAAGAATGTCCTGGAAAGTTGACGGATCACGGTAATTGGGGCGGGTTATGAATGCTTAATGGTTTCATTGCTATAAGGTGAGAATGATGAACATTTTTAGGATCACATCATTTCTCGGGAGAAACATAACTTTGACACGGCCCTGCCAATTTTTTTACGAACTTCAAATGGAGGGTTTGAGTGAAAGCAGAGGAAGTTTCGAAAATTAATAACAGATCAACGCAATGGCAGAGATACATTAAAAGTAAAAAGTGATCAAAATAAAGGAAATCCCGGCATTCGAACTACCTTTCCGAAGTTACTTGTCATATCGTCATGGGCACTGAAAGAATCATCTCGCTGATCAGCTGATGACTAGAGCCGGTGCTCATTTCTTCCGTTGCTTAGTGAAAATGTTCCGAGAGTCCTCAAAATTCCAAATATGGTAAGGAGTTGAAGAGATGCACTTCGATGGTTCTGAGATTGATACAGGGTTCGTCCGGAAAATAAGTGTACTGAGCTCAGGAAAAAATTTATTACACTTTTACATATCTTAAGCTAATATTCCTCAAAATAGGACCCTTGTGAGTCGATACACTTGTTCCAGCGGCGTTCCCATTCCTGGAAAGCTCCCGCGAAGGCATCATCGGGAACCTCTCGAAGACACGTCGTCACGGCCTCTTTGACGGCGTCCAAAGTCCCGTATCGCGTTCCTTTCAAACTCCTCTTTATCTTCGGGAACAGAAAGAAGTCCGGTGGTGCCAAGTCCGGGCTGTAGGGCGGGTGCGGCAGCGTTGCCACGCCGTGCTTGGCCAAGAAGTCCGACACGACAGGCGCGGTGTGAGACGGCGCATTGTCGTGAAGCAGCCGCCAGATGTTTTTGATCGCTGGCCGGACGCGGGCGACTGGTTTTCGAAGCCTGTCGAGCCCTTGGACGTAAAATGCAGCATTTACAGTTTGTCGTTCAGGTACAAATTCGTAGTGGACGACTCCCCTTTTGTCAAAAAAGACAATGAGCATCATAAACTTATTTTCCGGACGAACCCTGTAGATCTTGTTTTTCCCCTGCAGGCATTCACGCAATCACTATGAAACTATTGTCGGGGCAATTTTCTTAGCTCACTTGAGACAGTCCTGCTTGAATATGAATTTAGTTTACAATAACAAAGATAGAGAGATAAGATTTCAGTTTAGAAGCATGATGGGTCAAAAACTAAATACATATTTGAATAAGCTTTTTAAAATATGAAGACAAAATGAATACAGTAACAAACACACATTGTCGAATTAATCATGTTAATTATGAGGAAAATTAGTATATTTTTTAATTATTGCATCTCCTTAAAACAAAATATAATGCGTGTGATATCCAATGAACCATTATCTAAACCTTCAGATATATTACGACGCCGAACCCAACTACAGAAATTACATTGTAAAGCATAATGATAGCTATTAGTAAAAAAATAGTATTATATTTTTAAATTTAACATTCATGATAAATTCATTGGTAAATAATTACATTGATGGGCAGGAAACAAATATTAAGGAAGCAAAACACGAAAACGACTGGCTAGGGGTTACAGAAATTCCACCCTACCACCCATCGATGCAATACAGGATAACTGTAGATAACCTTTATTGTCGTTGTAATCTTACAGCATGAAATCTGCGTGATAAATTTGAGGCAGAATTCTATCTCAATCTTCAGTGAGTGCAATAACTAGTCCACTCTATAGAATGACCATTAATTGCATTTAATGTACCTATATTAATCTTCAAATTCCACAAAATTTTACAAAAACCAAAGATGCATTGAGCAAGAAACAAACAGTCAGTTATCCCTCCAAAGTTGGGACAAGCAGCACTTGGGAAATCTGAAAAGTCTTACGTTACGAGATTTGAGAGAGAGAACCTTGTCTCACGTATTATTAGGCACGAAATTTAAATCCAGATTGTACAAGTATTCACTTCATGCATTAAAATTAAGTTAATTTCACATTAAAGGAAATTTCACTAAAAAGCCACATGATTCGCTTTTTCCAGCACATTTTCACGAATCTCGAATATGCTAAAAAAAACAGATTGGCGGAAACTAGTCTTCCATAGTCAAATATTACGTCATCAGAGTATATCCACTCAACAAGATGATGTGTATGCAACAAGATGCATACGAGTCGAGGAACCTCGCCCCCGATGTGACAATCTTAATTTCGGAACACCATTATTCGTTCGCAAATTGAACAGAAAAAAATGAGATTGAAAATTAACGAAAAATATCAACGAAACTGCTTCATGCGCGACAATATGGAACTCCTTCGCGATAATTGTAGGATAATAAATAAGTTTGCGTTTTTCAAAAATTAATTTTTTAAATTTCACTTACTAGTTACGTTAAAATGTCAGCTGGTGATGGTATAACGCCAAATTCTGTTGATGACACGCAATAACGAAACCTGGTGGTGAAATAAAATAACCCTTTGGGAAACGGTCATCCCTCTCGCATAACACGATAGACCAATTGACGCATACGAAAAATGGAATCGGGCAGGGAAATATTAAATTTGTTGGCTTCAGTAAGTAAATTTACGGAAAGCGGGGCAGATATTAGTATTCACTCGGCTAACGCTTTGACTCTCAATTATCATGGCACTAAGTGTACATAGACGTTTTAGATTCGAAGAGAAGTTTCCCATTGCATATTGGTTGGATTCATTGCGAAATTGGAGAAGCGTGCTCTCAACGAATAGGGTCGAAGGTGAGTGAATCCGTTCCCGGGAAATGTCCGGTAGCGAGCAAACGTGAGGAACGCCATTTGGGGAGGGGGTGAGAGCTCCACGGAAGAACTTAAGACTTCTTCCTCCCCGCGCATAAGACGAACAAGACTTGAGCAAAATGGGCTAGGATGTCTTTAACCTTTTGATGCGAGTCAGACGGCCAAGAATTTGGTTCCGTTTGATTTGTGGGCGTTCATTGCATAGCACGAGGGCGTCCAGAGACCTTACCCCGTCCCAGGCCTCGACGGCACCAGAAATAGTAATCCAGCCGACTATTTGTTTCCTTCACTTCATCGATGAACACGGAAAAAAATCCCCTCAGCATTGCATATACAAGGGGGGTAAAATAAAATACATTATTTTGAATAAGTATTTCTATTAAGGCGCGTCACGTATTAGTTCTAATAATGGCGCAAGAAATTCAGACGGTGAATTCAACTTCGCTCGCGAACTTTTATTATAAAACAAATGTTACAAGTGTTTTGTAGAAATTTAATTCGCATTATTTTTTAATTTCATTGCCTTTTTAAGTTAATAAGGTGGCCAACCGAGGAGTCCTGGAGAAAAATAGGTCGGTGAGCAATGACCCTGGCCATAGCTTTACCGGCAGATGATTACAAAATATATTTCATTAAATGGATTAAAATGGAGGCAGATTTATATTTTTTGGGTCATCAGTATAACACCCGCAAACTTCCCTGAAAAAGAATTCCGTGGTGATTACAGTGGTTGCGACAACTGGACGTGTAATTTACTAATATTGCGAAATAAATATTTGTCCTAAGAATTCCATGGATTGAATTATTCGTACGATAAGAACACGAACGTAGTTGAACGGAATCCTAATGAATCTATTCCTGGGACTTGAATTCCATTCCAAGTGAAGGCTTTATCACTTCCCTTCCGCTTTCCTAGTAAGGACATAAAATTCATGTCAATCAGAGAACAGTAAGAATAACGACACTCAAAATCAAAAGAATTTATAATAATCACTAGAATCATAAAAAAGTCAAATATATATCGTATAGCGACCAAAGACTATTAGAAACTAACATTCATTTGAATGGGCGCAAATACCTTATCAATGCCACTAAAATAAAAAAATATATCTGATCCATTTACATGATTATGTAATCATTCGTTCCGATGCATACATATCCATCCATATCTAATGAAAATTCTATTTCAAAGATTCATTAGACCCGTTCCACACATCTTATAATACAATTCTGAATTAATTTCTCAAAATGCTTTTCACTAACTGCATATTTCTCCTATCATTCTTTATGGTTTAATGTTGTTTTTGGATGGCCATAGGTGGAAGAAAGACATATTTCCTTGCCTCTCCTGGCGAAACACAAACTATCATCCGGCAGTACAAAAAACCCTTTTTCGATTCCGCATACCCCACTCCATCCAGCATCCCTTCCTCGCTGCCCTAACGTTCCCCCTCTTTCACTGTATTCAACGTCCTATCACCAATCAAAATAATATACATCTATATTTCCTGTCTCCTTTGTATTTCTCCCAACGATCCTCTCTCCTCCCCAATCATGCCTGGAAATTCTTGGTTTGTGCTCCTTTCCATCCTTTTCCACAGGCCCATATTTCAAAAGCGTCCAATCTACGTCTAATCCTATATGTCCATAATGTCTATCTTCTTGCTCCAATTACCATAACTTACGCAGCGTACAAAACCACGCTCAAAATGAAAGTTTGAACAAGTTTTTCTTAACATAATTACTCAACGCTATTTTTCTTCATGTTCATGAAGCAAGTATTCATGGATTTTCCTCTTTCGACAACCTAAAAGAGCTCTCGCCTTGCTATATAGTGCACCAAGTGCACCCTTCCTTTGAAAACTGCCTATTGGATCGTATACCCTTGCACGTTGTCTTCTATTCCATACTTCTTCCGACCAGTTAGTTTCTTGTCTCATCTTATTACTCAACTGTCAACATACTTTCCTTTAACCTAACCTGTGTTTACACTCTTCCACGTACTTCTCTCGTCCAGCTTTCTAATTATCTTGTCCATGGCTTGCTTGTCCTTTTCCTATTTACCCTTCTTGTAGTTTAATTTGTTGCTTTCAATATCCCTTTTCTACTATAGTATCCAACACTATTCTCTCCCATAATTTTCTCCACATCCAACTGATATTCCTTTCCATTCGTTCCGGTTAATACTTCTACATACATTCCATTTCCCCCATCGTTTTCCCTGATTCATCCTCTTGGATCTGACGTCACAATAAATTAGTACTAAAGAATTATCTGAATCCGCTCTAAGGAAACTCTGGTAAGAATTACTCACGCTGCTCTAACATTTGTGCTTAATCATAATATAGCCCAACTGATATCTTTATGAATACCCGTGTTACTCCTCCCCCGTAGAATTTTCCATGTGTACCTGCGCCTATTGTGGTTTTCAAACCAAGTGTTTTTTCATGATTAAACTCTATCTCCGGCAGAATTCCACTAATTTTGCCCCTAATTCATTCCATGCTCCTAAACCATAGTCCCCAAACTCATTGCCATCTTCTCCTTCGCAAACCGTCGAGTTCCGACCCAAATCTCTTATCAAATGTTTCCCTCCAGGAACACCCGCAATTATGTTCTCTGATCGTATACCCTATCGACTTCTTCCTCCCAATGATTGGTTGGTGGCACGTATACCTGAACAATAACCAAGTTAGTTGGTTCAGCTTTAACTTCTACTAATAACAGTCCATCAGTCGCTTGATCTGTTTGCTACCCTTCTTCTTCAACGTCCCTGTTGAATCGGCCACCTCAAGTTTTAAATTAAACCAATATGCTCGAGAAGATACACGTAAATACCATGGACTCATTAATTTTGGGTGGTCGATAATGTTATGAGACTAAATCTTTCTGGCTGTAAAAGTGTGTAAGTTTGCTGGTGATTTTTTTATTGGAATTTATTCGGAAAGGGATTACACTACCTTAATCTCAGAAAATAATCAATTCTTCTCGTGAAGGATCATGCTTTGGGCAGAAGCGCCACGGATAGGCCTTAATTAATTCTTAACTTTAGGCATGGTCTTACAGAACTGTGTAACTGCCAGTTCATATCGTTGGTTATTTTTAAATTCCTCGGCATAAATTGCTCGAGTGGTCAACCTGGCTGACATTAATGTATCTTACTGTATCGATGCAGTTGGGGAGCAGTGTGGAAGGGAGTAGATGCGAGGAAACAGGAGGAAATGAGGAGAGGTTTCCTTCCCGCACCGTCCGCATAAAATGCGGAAGTTCACATGGGAAGTTGCTGCCTCAAGTCAAACTATCAGGCGCTTTAATTTGTCGTAGATCTTCACAAATGACTCAGCAAAGTAATGCGAAGCCTAAATCAGGCAAGAGGGTTGCAATTCATGAATCACGCGGTTTTTCATATAATTTGTGTTACCATATCAACCTTCCTCATTCTTAACTCCAATATTGGCTTCCCAAAAAGGCCGAGTTGATTTCATTTCACGCTTCGAAGGAATCTCCTCATACGGTCACACTCTTGATGGCCGGCGAAATTTCTGGGACCACGCCCAAAAGAAATGAATTCAAAAATTCGTGGAAGCTGTCCACAACTCTCGTCAGAGGTCAAATATTAATTACTTCATTATTGCTTAATGAAAATTTAGCGCGTTTTCATAAGGAAAAAATACCTTTCGTAAAAACAGTCTGGAATTTATGGAAAATAGCACTCACTTCAAGATCTTTAATTGAATTAATAATTATTATTAATCAATACGATTCATTATAATTTATTTATTTTCACGCATTAATATTAACGCACACTGAAAATGGGATTTATGAGACACTTTCCCCCTAAAAGTTGACGAGGACATTAAATCAACACGACAGATACAGATACATAAAATAAATTATTTTCCCATTCCACTTTCAAATAAGATCGGAAAATTTGTGGAAATTCCTTCTTTTAAGATTATAAGATCCCTCGGTTATAAAAATATTATTTACAATGAACAATTTAGTAGATATCTTCATAAGCCATGCTGTTACTGTTGGGGAGGCGAGTTACAAATAACTAGCAGTTACCACCTCAAATTATACGTTGTTTAAAACTATTTTTCAACATTAAAGAGGAATCACCACACTTTAGTTATCAACCCGAAGGTTGGTTTGTGAGGGCAGAGTTCGCCTAGTACTACGCCCTACGATGGGTGAAATTTACATATCAGGGTAAGGGGCCCAGTTCCTTTCCGTGTGCCACCTGTGGTTTCCCTGGAAAATCTGGTTCCCAAAAATTTAAACAGCTTGAGAGAATATTGCAACAATTTCAGAGAGTAAAAATCATTCGCTTTGACCGGCATTCGAACCCGGATACATAAGATGTTATGACGAAATACCGTACATACAATGTCACAGGCATTCGTAGTCTTGTTCCTTTAAAGCCCCCAAAATTTCAGAGTGTAAGAGGACGTCTTGGTAGCTTAATTGTTTAAAGCACTCGGCCGGATATCGAGGGATCCGGGTTCGAGTCCCAGTCAAGGCGAATGATTTTTACTCACTGAAATTGTTGCATTATAATGCACACATAGCGGGTGACTCCGTTAAAGTTACTGTTACAGTTTCTTGAAGCTTGAGAGAAACTGAGGGTGCCCGAGAGACGTGACCAGGAATCGAATTTGTGTTCTTTAGTCAACAGTAAAATGCTCTAACTACTGGACTACTAAAAGTAGTCCCCCTTAAATAGTATTATTTGAGTGTAATTGAATGCAGACTTATTTTGGCCCAAAATTTGTAATTTCCACCAAGTTACGGCCACGTATCAACCATTTCCTTATCCTACGTTTAGGGTGGTGATTGGGGAGAATCGAAGAAACGTCAAAAACAATAATTTCCTGTGCCTACATTCATAGCGAAACGAGTTACCGAAATAATACTTTATAAGGAGAAACTCGGTATAATGCTCATTGAAAATGTGACAATAAAGTGTATTCCGATGGTAACAAACAGTTATAATTTTCCTATTGTGTAACTTCCCCTGCAAAAATGGACATCAATTTATTTTCCGCCGGCTAATGATGGACCTAATTAAAATACAGCAATTTAAATTCTGCAAACCCAATTACTCTCGTTTGCTAAATGCCACTACCACTTCCTCTCCCCGTTATCTGTGGCAAAATACCCTCCGAGGTTAAAAGAGACATTTTACAAATAGGTGATAAATTCTATATCGTCATAAAAAAATATGCAGCCAGGAGTAGATCAAACGGTGAAATCACATTTACACAATACAATCTTCAGGAGGTACGTAATACTTATTAAATGCTCTTCATGGGAGAATGGTGTCAAGAAAATAAAAAGTTACCCAAACAAATGGAATCCAATATTTTGCAATATGCAATATTTTCAGCTCTTATGAAGATTAAATATTTGTATGCTAATTTTCGAGTAATCCTGACTGAGGGAGTGGCTAACATAATTAAACAGGAGTATTTTTCTTGCAAGCTACAGTTTGCAGAAACAACTTAGTCTAGCCAGTATAAATTAAAAGTAATTACGGGATGCTTCCACATTTCTGAAATGTATTATACGAGAAATTGGTCTTAACATTGAGAACGAATGATGAGGTCTCAGGCGTGATGTGGTGGAAGCGTAACATATTAAAACCACAGGTATTGCAATTTTCCACTAGATATTTTATTTCGACACTACCGGTTTCGATGTTTTCACATCATCATCAGGTGTGTCCGATGATGATGTGAAAACATCGAAACCGGTAGTGTCGAAATAAAATATCTAGTGGAAATTTGCAATACCTGTGGTTTTAATAATTAACATTGAGACTTTAGGGACCAACTAATATCTTCTAGAAAGAAATAAGAATGGCAAGGACTTTTCAATAGCATATTATTTGACTTCTATATCAAAATTAAATTGCACATTGATGCATTAATGCAAAATTTACATAACCAAGTCGGAGATAACTTTTGCATAATATTTCAAATGCAATTTTTAAAGCAGTAATCGAACGCATTATTGTGATTAATCTTTGTTTAAATTAGCCAGAAGTAACATTATTCAATGAAAATTTTGCGAGCAATTTTCCTATTTGTTCTTAGAATTTATTTCTCATGCCGTATTCCGTTGACTCACACTGAGAAGGATAGAATGATGTAAATAACTATATCTGGTGTCATCTGTCTAACATTCATACCAAATGGAATTTTTTTTAGTATTGATTAGATTGAAAACATTGTTGAACCCACACGATTGATATTTCATTTTATTTATTGCTTCACTAATCATTACTCCGCATAAAAATGAGAGATTTCATTACAAGCTCACCCAAAAAATGGCTCCGTAAATAGACTATCATTATTAGTAGTAGACTACCGGTTTAGGGTATATTTTTGAAGGACCATAGCACAACACACAACTGGACTCCTAAACCCTAACTGCCATCCTTAGCACTGAACACATAGAAAGCCTTATTTCATACTAAATGTTACAATAACTCATTTTTTAGCTCTGTGTAATTGCTAAAATAATTAATTCCATCCAAAATGCCTTTTCTTTTCCTTCCTCCACCTCGCTTTGCCAGCAGCCATCCCTATACATATTACTACCCCTACTATACGATACATATTACTCCCCATTGGCGCTCAGTACGTGCATCATCTGAAGCTACTTGGCCTAACGTCTTCAAGTTTCTCTCAACAGCTGTCTATCTTCCGCTATCATGCCTAGAACTTCATCGTTTCAATTTATTTCCGGCCATTTTTTCTCTATTCTTCTCCACAACCACATCTCAAAAGACTCCGATTCTACGCAACTCCTCTTGCCTCATCGTCCAAGTTTCTGATTCATTCAAAACTACGCTCCACATTACAGTTTCCACTTCTCTTTCTATATATCTTTATTCAAGCTAAGAAGATAGCTTAGGTCCAGGCATACTCGACGATGAAATAGAAAGGGTATTAAAGGAGATGAAAGCAAATAAGGCCGTGGGGGTAGACAACATCCCGGTAGAACTGTTGAAAGGTTTAGGAAAATATGGGAAGAAGGCCCTATATGAACTGATTCGTAGTATCTATGAGGAAGGAATCTGGCCGGAACATTTTGTGAGATCAGTGTTAGTTCCTATTCCGAAAAAGGTAAAGGCTAAATCATGCGTGGATCACAGCACAGTAAGTTTGATATCCCACGCAGCGAAAGTTATTCTCAGGATCATCAATAAAAGGATAGAGAGTAAGGCAAATGATTACTTAGGGGATGATCAGTTTGGGTTTAGGAAAGGAAGAGGTACGCGTGATGCCATTGCAGTAATGAGATCACTAATCGAGAGGAATATAGAAAACAATCAGGACGTATTTGCCTGTTTCGTAGATTTCGAAAAAGCGTTTGATAGAGTGAATTGGGAAAAATTAATGCGTGTATTGCAGAAAATAGGAATGGATTGGAGGGACAGGAGACTGATCCGCAACCTGTACATGTCCCAGACTGCTCAGGTGCGAGTGGGGAACGGAGAGTCCGGATGGGCAGTGTTAGGAAGAGGTGTAAGGCAGGGTTGCCCATTGTCACCGGTGCTGTTCAACGTGTATGTGGAGGAAATGATTAAAGAGACATGGGAAGAACTGGAGGTAGGAATGAAAGTCGGAGGGGAATTCGTGAAATCGGTTAGGTTTGCTGATGACCAAGAATTAGTTGCTCAATCAGCCAAGGGGTTGCAAGCATTGCTGAGTGAATTGGAGGTTCAGTGCGATAAATATGGGATGAGAATCAAAATTAATAAAACAAAGGTTATGCGATTTTCTAGAAAGAAAAAGGCTAAGCTAAATATAAAAATAGCCGGGGAAAATAGAGCAGGTAGAACAGTTTATATATCTCGGAATTGTTTTGGACCAATACGGTCAAAGTGGTAGGCACGTAAGGAGAACAATTGCGCTAGGTAAGGAGGCTTTCTCAAGGAGGAGGGAGTTGATGACGGGGACGTTGAGTAGGGTTGTTAAGACAAGACTCGTAAAAACTCTGATATGGAGCGTAGCTATGTACGGCGCGGAAACGTGGTCACTGAAGCAGGAGGATAGACGTAATTTGAAGGCTTTTGAAACGTTGGTGTGGAGAAGAATGGAGAAGGTGAAATGGACCGAAAGGAAAAAAATGAGGTAGTGCTGGAGATGATGGGTGAGGAGAGAGGTTTGTTGAGAGAAATCCTATGGAGGCAGGAAAAATAGATGAAAGGCGTATTGAGCGGTAGTGGAATGTTGAAGAAGGTAATAGAGGGGAGAATGATGGGCAAGCGAGGAAAGGGCAGGAACAGGATAGGGTTGTTGGACGGGATGGAGGGAGGAAAGAAGTCCACAGAGATGAAGAGGGACCTGATGTAGATAAGGTTGCTGGATTGGGTTTTGTTTGGAGTTACAAAATGTTTATTTGATAGATGTGTCCATCCAAAAACCTACCTGAACCGGTAGATTACCTAATAATAATATCTTTATTTAGGGGCACGCTTTCAACTCCTGTCTCTTTATAAACGCTTCTTTACATAACCCAATTCTCCTTTAACCGTCCCCACCACTCTGCACACCCTCATCCAAAACACTTCCCAAATAGGCGAACTCCTTAACCTGTTCAAGTTTACGTCCACCAACTTCAATGTTTATCTTAGCCTTCCTATTCTTAATAATCTCATTATTTTCGTATTTTTATTTATTAAATCTTACATCATAACCATTTCACTGATCCTTCAATGCGCTTAGTAATGCTCGTAATCCTTAAACTATCTGGCCAACCAACGTTGGATTACTCAAGAAATCTAACTGATTTGAATATTTCTTCATCAACTCGCACTCAAGCTCTTCCCACGCCTCTGATACCATTTTCTTCGCATATATATACATTAAAAAGAACAGAAGAAAATGGGTTAATGTCTTGATTCCCTGGCTATGATTGCCCACCCATCTCTACCGTGCAATCTCCATTCACTATCCGCACCTGTGCATTCTCAGACAAGTACAGGTACCTGTATAACCGGATAGCTCGTTTAGCTCTCGTCTACTGGACTATTCCCATTAATTGTGCCAAGTTTAGTCTTTCGATAGACTTCTCAAAATCTCCGAAGCATACAAAATACATCATTGTTATACAGTATGTTCCTCTCTACTGATGAACTCATTACTAACATGGCATCATGTGTACCCATCCTCTATCTAAATCTAAACTCATATCCTTAGGTGCTCATTTGCTCTCCTCTCCATCCTTTCTTTGATGAACAAAAGTAGTACCCTTGCCGCGAGTTAAATCAAGCAAGTCCTGAAATCAATACTGACCTAATGGAATCTAATAAAATACTGATATAATATAGCCTTTTGGTCCAATTTCTCCCTACTAAATACTTAAAATAAACCCATAAAAAATGTGCCTTTCCCGTATTTCCCATTTTTTTAGTAGTACTCCGGAGATATTATCTGTTCGATTTCATTAGCTTTAATGTCGTTTCTAACTCACAGTCAAGTATTCCTGGTCCTAAGCTATCGTTACCAATTACACATCGCAAACGCAAAACTACCTCAATTTATTATTCCAAAAAATAATGAAAATAAATTAATATATCCAAACTTACAATTACTGTAATTCTGATCCTCCATAAAATATTCAGATTGAAATTGTTTTCATAAATAGAAAAAGAATCTTAGAACACATCATTGACGTAAATTGATTATTGCCTTCAATTTTCTACACTAGAAGTTACACAATGAGGGTAGAGAAACAAACTTTGCTATCCCACATAAAAAGATTTAATATATTGCACGACCATGGTTTCAATACTGCGCATCATCATCAGACTCTGCGAACGCCGTTTACTCCGATAAGCACCCATCGCCTTAAAAGTCGCTAGTCTTTCAGTTGAGTTCCGCCTCGTAATAAATCCAAACGCTTTACTTAATTAAATAAATTCTCCAACCACTTAATAGGTACCCTTCCTCCACATCCTCAAAACTAAGGAACTGGTGATTTCCTTGACGTTAATAACATTTCCCTGGATTAATACTCATCGGAATTTCGTAAAACATTCTCAGAAAGAAGTCCACACGCAAATACAGGGGGAGTCAGTCCATGGTTATAAAAGCCAGCAACAAACTGGAAATTCTCACACAAATTTTAGATAGTCTACAAGACAGCAGTGTGAATTCAACGTTGATTTGGTGCGTTCAGAGAGTAAAAATGACAACGTTTCCGGGGCTACTCCTTCTGGTGGTGTTTTCATGCACATCAGTGTTGGCGGAGAGGAAGTTTCAAGTCTCAATATCCTGCTCCCAGTGTGAAGTGGGCGGATTAACTCCTTTCAACCTCGCAGGAAATATTTCAGGTATTTATCGAGTTTTTTAAAATCCATTTTATGTGTTCCTAACAATTTTGCTCTGGCAGACCAGTTCACTGTTTGCAACAAGGACGAAAAAATGCCTTATTTATTGTCTCCCATATTTTAGCGGATTCATATTTCTTGTACTGTGTTATTAATAAGTATATTTTGAAAATATCTTCACTGAAACCTGTGCTTAACTTGAGGAACACTCTAAGCCAACTTTTTCTTGCCTTTTTGCAGAATTTTCTGAGTGTAAAAATCATTTGCCTTGACCGGACATCGAGGGATCCGGGTTCGAATCTCGATCAAGGCGAATGATTTTTGCACTTTGAAATATCTGTATTTTAATGCATATCAAACGATGACTCCGTTGAAAGTTGCTATCGCGCCACTCCCACAGTTCTTTGAATTTTTATTGTCCATTTTATTATATAAACACATAGTGCCCATAGTTTCCAAAAAGTGGAGCTGTATTGAATACCCTTCTAGGAGTGGACAATTCTCCAGTGAATTCTATGTTACTAAGTTCGTTTCCTAAATCTATCGATTTGTTTTCCAACCAACAGGAAATGTATGGAATTGGGAGAGAATTGGCATCATTTGAAGGCAAAAAATTCTCTCATCTTCTACATTAAATCCCGAAGTCAAGCTTTAATTACATTCATACATAAATGTAATAGATTTGAACTAGAACAGTAAATCCTAATCCAGATTAGGGTGCACATTAAAAGTAATTTTAATTAATTAAATCAATTAATGCATGAGGAATATTTTTTTCTGGAGGTCAATAAAATGAGTAATTCGAAACTGGCTAATATAATTTTAATAAGAAAATATTCAAGAAATAGATGCCTAAAGAGACGAGTAAATGAAGCAATACACCCCGTATCTGAAATGGAAATTCTAGAATTACTACTCTCATTAGTTAAGTAGTGGAAACCAGTTAATTAGCAATTTTGCAACAGTTCTTTATTCTTTTCAATTCATCCAATATTTAAAATGGTTGCTGCATCGACATCAGTATTATTTACCTCAGTGGTATAGCCAGTTGAAACTGAATATTAAATTTAATATTAATTTTTTCTGTGGGTTTCTAATTGTTTCTTTAATGTTGCAACTCGCTCCAGTGATTGAGCAAGTTAAAAAAGCCATTTGGAGGATTTGGAAATAATTATAAACTAATTGTGAAGCAAATTAATAAGCATTCTACAAAAAACGTTTTTCATTGGCCTAAAATTACAAGTGATGACATATACAACATAAAAATATTAATTTTGTTTTTGTTTGGGTTATTGGTCTTTCCTGGACTATTGTGATGCACGTAAAATGTGCCTTCTTTTGCAAGTTTACGAAAATTTGGACAAGCTTTGCTTTCTAAGCATTGCTACCATTCCATAATATCATTTACCTCATGACAAAGACATACTATACACCAGTATTCATCATTGGGGGAATCACTCTCATCCAAAATGTCACATTTGAGTATCTTCTTTCTCCCTTCTTTCCCAGTCTATCTTGAGCATTTTGACCCTCATCTTACAAGCCTATCACTTGTTCTGTTTTGAATTTAGGGATTTCACATTTAATTGCCATATCAGCTAGGATATGTCTTCCTTCCTCTGATGTTTTTTGAAGTGATGATTTGGGGACTGATCTAATGATTTCTGGTGAAATATACATGGATGTACGAGTATATTGAAAGTACATACCATACCTTACTACTCATAACCATGCACAAATTGTATTAAAATTATTGCATTCCCTGTTTAAAATATTTTCTTGCAATATTTGGCCTAGTTTTGTTTGGGACAGAACTTCCCACCATGCTATGGATACCATACATATTTCCAAACACTGATACCTTTGAACCTCTCTTGAATGGAATTGATGGCAAATCCCAAAAATTCTACTTTAATCTTTGGTGCCAGTAGCAGGATCACCTCCAGTTCTGTAATTAACTTAATGTTTTCCTTTCAAAGTGTCTTCACACAAAAAGAAGTGAAATATTGATTTCCAAAGCATACTCTCCAGCAATATGCTATTGCTCTATCCAATTTAAGTTAATCACATAAGTATCACATATGTGGTGTCCATAAGTGGATCACATATGTCCATTGTGTAAAAGACATTTCTGATCAGTTCTGAAAGGACAGCCCTCCTTTCACTGCTGTCTGAGAGAACAAATTTTTATTTTTTGGCTAGTCTCAGGTCATAATTTTATTTTTACCCTATTTCATAATCTGCCACTTCTGTAAACTATGCCCTAGTAGATAACTACTCGCCTCACCTATCTAAAATTTTGAGGCCCTATAGGTCAGCTGACTGAAGTCCAATGCTTACTACACCCACAATGAAGTACCCATTAATATTATTTTACTCAATACTCTAAGCAGAAATCACATTCTTCCTACAGACAATAAAACAAATTGAATTTAACTTTTCAGGTTAAATTGCTTTGTTTTCATGTACACATGAAATGGTATTATGATTTTATTGTCCATTTTCAGTGGTATTTTGTTTTAGGATAAGGGCTAAACAATAAATAAACTAGGGTGACTATGTAAACTAATAAGGCAAAATAAGCATGATTAAAGATGGAGTGAGAGGATATGAAAAGTTTAGAGAGATAAGATGAAATGGGAATGCTACACACAAAGTTGAAGGAACTGTCATGAAGTAAGAAAGGAAAATTTACTTGGACTCTTACAGTTGAAATTAATAAAATATTAATGGAAACAGAAGAGGATCCAATGAGATATTAAGAATATACAGATATATGTATGGTAAGGCCAGTGAGCTTGCATAGAAAAAGGGAATATGATGTCAATAAGGATAGCTTGGGGCCAAGAATACTTGACTATGAGATGGAATAGGCATAAAAGGAGGTGACATGAAAGTGGTTTTTGGGATTAGATATATGAGCAGAACTACTCAAGAAAATAGGGATGGGAGAGTTTTTGTGGTCTCATTTGAATTAATTAGGTGAGAAAATTTTGGCTGTAAGGCTGTATGAATTAGATTAGTATGAAGCCTAGGGTAAAGTAAGTAACAAGGAACATTGTGTAAAATCAGGATCTATTTGTATGTTTAGTGGATTTTGAGATGCATCACAGAGTAAACTGGGCAGCATTAAAGAAAATTTTGTAAACGATTGGAGTAGACTGGCGATGACTGATCAGGAATCAGTATGTCAGAATCATACGTCTCAGACTGCACTAATGCAGATATGGTTGTGAATGAAGAGGTGGGGCTGGCATCACTACGCAGGGGAGTAATACATGAATGTACATTATTATGCGTTATTTTGATACATATGCAGAGGAAATGGTAGGTAAGGCATGGGAAGAGCTTGAAATAGGAGTGAAATTAGGTGGGGAAACTTTTCAAACTGTATTGCTATATTTTCACATGGAAAAGCATTAGTTAGCCAATCAGCGTTAATCATAAGAAAATGAAGGCAATAAAATTCTCAAAAAATGGAGGGCTAATTTATGGGGACATGAACTAGAACAATGGACAGGTGGAGAAATTCACATATTTAGCAAGTATTTTAGAAGAAAAGAGAGTAGTGAGGACATTAAATGAAGAACTGGGTTAGGTAAAGATGCATTTAAAAATATGTGGGCAGTGCTTATGGTCACCTTAAGTGAAGATGTAAAGAAAAGACTGGATAAATGACAGATAAATATGGAGAAAAATATAGCCATATCGTTCATGAGATGTTAGAATTAACCCTAGGCAAGTAGCAGTATGGATACTTCCCATACTGCAACTTGCCTACTCAATCAGTGCAGTTATATTATTACTATACATTTTGACTTCTACCAAACAGGAGAGACCATCAAACCAACTGGATATGAACTTTTCCATGGTGTTGGATACTACAAATTTTACGCAGAGGGGGCAATGACTTATTACCAAGCTTTATCTACTTGTAAAAATGATGGAGCACACCTTGCCATCATTAACTCGCAGACAGAAGAAGAAGTCCTAAAGAGTATATATGCGAAAAACCCCTCAGCCAAACCATGGGCCTACCTGGGGTTCAATGACATTGAGAAGGAGGGTGAATATGTCACAATATTTGGTGAGTATAGGTTAAAGCTTGGTCATGACATAAAAATTAAAGATGATACTAGATGGAAAATGGAACTGACGGAAAGTGAGGTTGTGATAACAATGCCAAATTGAGAATGTGTATGCTTTTGGTGTCATGGACAAAAAATAGCACACTTTAATTCTTGTGAATGGCATGCATGCATTTCTGAGGGGTCAAACAGACCATTGGTTAATGAATTAAATGATTGAATGGATCAATTGAAATTAAATTCATTCATTCAGATCAGTGTAGTCCAATGATGTGATGTGAACATTTACATACTCATGAACAAAATTGCACTGGACTTAATTTGAATATGAATACTGGTAATATAATGATAAATCTTTAAGAAATGATTTTGCCATCCCAAAGAAAGTGTATGGTGTATGAGTATGTCATGATAAGTCTTGAATATTGCCTTTTATGCCAATATATTTTCAAGTATAATCTGAGAACAATTAAGAAGTTTCAACTTACTTTGGGATCATTTCACTTATTTTTATACCATTGAATTTAGACTGTTAAAGTTATGACTAATATTAAATATCATATATGAAAGTAATTCAGCATCCTAAGGGTCAATGTGGAAGTCAATTTTATCCGCAACTTTCTCCTTCATGCAATATAAATTGTGTATGAGAAAATTCAGAGCAAATTTATTTTTGAAAATAAAACCACCAACTTGTCAGATGAATGTTCTCTTATATACATATATTATCAACGTGTATGATACTAATCACTGAATTGCTTTTATTTTGTAGGTGAACGCTTATGTGACACAGGTTTTATGAAGTGGCATCCTGGCAAACCTGACAATCATGAAGGAAATGAAGACTGTGGCTCTATGTTTCGGCATGGGGGGCTAAATGACTTATACTGTGACAAGCATGGCCCATGGCCATTTTTCTGCGAGTATGAACTCCAACGCTATCCAAGTCCTGAAAGTTCATAACTTTCACACATAATGTTCCCTGATTCCTATTGCTATGTACTAATGAAAAAACGGTACGAAAATGAAATTTTAATCAACAGCATAAAATAAATACAAAAATTATAACATAATACTTAATCTGTCTTCCATTTTTGAAATTTCCATATTCTGAGCCATACATTGTAGTTTTAAGTTTTGATAGTTTATACATTTATGTAATAATAATACTTTATTCATTTTGATAAATGGTACAACCATATTAAATGTGGTAAATATAAATATTACTTAATATACAGACGTAAACTCTTTAATGTGATGAATATTGTCACAAAAGAATTCATCAATTGAGTTGTAAGTTGAGGATAGTCAACTATAAGTAGTATTTAGATTCGCTTTATCCATAATCGTGTTGTAATAGATGTGTTCTTAACTGGTGATTTTCTAGATTAGCTTTCACATAAATCAGAGTCTTAAAGATATATAAACTAAATGCAGTCATGATTCCATACCTAACAAATCAAGACTTGCAGGAATCATGTGGTGGCACATTAGCAAGAGCTCTCTTTTGTAGTAGTGAGATTTGTTTAATATGTGGGGAATGACCCCATAACTCAACACTATTATTCAAATGACATTGAAAGAAGGTAGAGTGGACAGTTAAATGATACTCATTTGAAATTAGAAAGTTGAGCTTTCTTAACATATAAGCAGGTTTACTCAGTTTATTACAAATCTGGCAGATTAATGTGACACATAGATAAATAATGCTACTTATTCTATTCAGGTTGGATCTTTGATCTCTTTTACTGCTGAGTATTTCTTCAATGAGGGCAAAGTAAAATTGCGTGTTGAACAAATATCTTAAGAAATAATTTATTTTCAGACTTAATGGAGATGGCCAGTATGTAAATTGTATTCAACCAAGTAGAATACAATAAATAATATATGGAATTTAAATAGTAAGCTTGAAAGGGAGAAATCATAATATTTTTCATTTCACAATAATGTTGACATTCGGAGTCATATTATGAAAATCCTGGCAACTGCGGGACTCGGCCCAAGCGGCCGTGTGTCGTGCCTGGCAGCGGGGGAGGCAAGATTTCCGCGGTCGTCATCCCACGAAACCCTTGCGGGGGAGAAATAACAGCAACAGGAGAGAAGATGCAGAAGACGAAAGTAGTTAGAATAGGAACATGGAATGTCAGGACAATGTTGAGGACAGGAAAATTAGAGAATATTAAGCGAGAGATGGAAAGAGATAATATAGATGTTTTAGGTCTATGTGAGGTGGGATGGAAGGATAGCGGGGATTACTGGAGTGAAAATTATAGAGTAATATACATCTGTATACTCTGATCAGCAACCTGCACAAGTCTCAGACTGCTCAGGTGCAGGTGGGGAATGGAGAGTCCAGATGGGCAGTGTTAGGAAGAGGGGTAAGGCAGGGTTGCCCATTGTCACCGGTGCTGTTCAACGTATATGTGGAGGAAATGATTAAAGAGGCATGGGAAGAACTGGAGGTGGGAATGAAAGTCAGAGGGGAATTCGTGAAATCGGTTAGGTTTGCTGATGACCAAGAATTAGTTACTCAATCAGCCAAGGGGTTGCAAGCATTGCTGAGTGAATTGGAGGTTCAGTGCGATAGATATGGGATGAGAATCAATATTAATAAAACAAAGGTTATGTGATTTTCCAGAAAGAAAAAGGCTAAGCTAAACATTAAAATAGGAGTGGAAAAAAAGAGCAGGTAGAACAGTTTACATATCTCGGAAGTGTTTTGGACCAATACGGTCAAAGTGGTAGAAACGTAAGGAGAAGAATTGCGCTAGGCAAGGAGGCTTTCTCAAGGAGGAGGGAGTTGATGACGGGGACGTTGAGTAGGGATGTTAAGACAAGACTCGTAAAAACTCTGATATGGAGCGTAGCTATGTACGGTGCAGAAACGTGGTTGCTGAAGCAGAAGGATTGGAGGCTTTTGAAATGTGGGTGTGGAGAAGAATGGAGAAGATGAAATGGACTGAAAGGAAAAAAAATGAGGAAGTACTGGAGATGCTGGGTGAGGAGAGAGGTTTATTGAGAGAAATCCTATGTAGGCAGGAAAAATGGATGAAAGGCATACTGAGCGGTAGTGGAATGTTGAAGAAGGTAATAGAGGGGAGAATGTTGGGCAAGCGAGGAAAGGGCAGGAACAGCATAGGGATGTTGGATGGGATGAAGGGAGGAGAGAAGTACACAGAGATGAAGAGAGACCTGATACAGTGTAGGTTGCTGGATTGAGTTTTGTTTGGACTAACAAAATGTTTATTTGATAGTTGTGTCCATCCACAAAGCTATCTTAACCAGTATGTTACCTAATAATAACAATTACAAAAATGAGATGATACATGGATGCGCGCTATATAATCAATGTGAATAAAAAATCCACGGAGAATGGGACAGTAATGAATCTCTCATTTCCGAACATTGGCCATTTTGTTCTGACCGTGCACAATCTAAACATCCAAAAATAAAATGCATATTTACTTTTCCCTAAAACAATATTTCCATTGCAAATACATACATGTATATCCGTACAATGACATTCCGGAATGGTAACTACTTAGACAATGTGAAAATATACAAAGTTTTATGATCAAAGTCTGAAGCATAACTTTTGTTTTTTTTGCAAAATAATGCAACAATGAGATAAAAGCAGAAAAATAGGTCGTTTGGGAATTAATAGTCAATTGGCACCGCTTACAAGATTACAGAAAACACTATAGAATTCGATTGATAATGTTTTTGGGTTCAAAATACCGCGGAAGCATGGTATCTAAACTTACACTACGAAAACATACAGAGCACTTTAAGATATTCTGACTACAGACACAATCTATTGATTCCGTCCCCATTTAACATGTTTAGTTTGATATACTGAAATACAACGTTGATTAGTATTGTACTTCGTACAGTAACATGAAAAAAAGCAATTATAAACGTTACTTACTCAATTCGTCGATTTTCTTTCGGTCTACAACGACTTCTGTGTGCATCTTCGATTATATTTGCCGCTTACTCCCCTTCGTAATATATTTATCTCCGAAATAAAAGATTACATTTCGCTAAATTCATTCCATCGTATCACGGATGAATAAATAATTATTACCCAGCAATAAATTACTATTCCAGACACCTTGACACTTTCATTGAACATTGACACTTGAAAATCATCGAACACTTTCAAATGACGATCTTCATTGGAAGTTTTCGATTGGCCCTCGAGGGACGTATGAGAATTCTTATACCACTAGCTTCAATAAATATACTTCTCGAATCCAATCTTAATGTGTACTGTTTATTATAAATGTACTTTTAAGCTTCCAAAAACTGCAATTTGGTTAGTTATATGACATAACTGAGACCGGTTTTTTTGGTAAGAATTTACAATTTTCGAAAGGTTAATATTGCAATACTAAGGGAACCAGTTTTAATTACAAAAAATATTAACTACCTACGCGTTAATTATTCAGTAATATAATATTAGTGAAAACTGAAGGGACCCTCAAGCAAAAAAGACAATTATATAGCAACAATTAAGATTGTCATAAAACAGAGAAGCTGTCAGGGGGTGAAGTAATAGACACTGAATTGAGAAACATGGAGGGCTGCACGAAACCAATCTTAGAATGCTCAGCTCCAAGAAACCAACCAATAATGATAACGAATTGACAGGCTTCAGTTGCCAAATTATTTAATAAACTCATCGAATTCAGCATGTTACCTATCCAAGATTTTAATCCGTCCAAACTTGTACATTTTACTTATTTATGTAGATAAGTGGAATTGACAATTTGAAAAAATACCCGTGTAAGGTGTTTCAGAAAATCCCCACCAAAAAAAATCTACAGCCACCTGACTAATTCATGTGGAAATGGTACAAAATCTAAATTAAAATGGAGATATGTCTTCCACAAAAATGCTAAAAAACCAATGGGAAATATTTTAAATTATTATAGTGGTTAACCATGAGATCATTTATATGTCCCATTCTGCCTGATATTTTTATTAATTGTATTACAATTGTTTTCCTCCTTGAATCTTTCTGTAAACATTTTCTATCACTTTTGCCTTGTACATGATGCTTTTTATAAATGACCAAGATCAGGGGCCCGAGTAGAAACATTTCTCTAAGAGAACATAGAAAAAGTTTTCTCCCGGTAAAGTTTCCCGATTCAAGTCTATAACAGACCTATTCAAGGTTAATGTTATCCATTTCTTGAAAAGCTTTCCACTGTCATTACCTGAGCCATTCATCTGAGAACAAAGATGGCTTATTAATTAGAGTTATAAAGCTTCTAAGACACTGGAGCTTGGTCATTGAGAAGCAGGGAGACTAATGAAGGATTACAAAGAGACATTGCCGAAAAAATAATCATGTAAGAAAACAAAAATTTATCAGAATTATTTATGTAATAACCATCACAGTTATTCGTTGATTCATATGCCATGGTTGGGCTAATTACTTTAATTCTCTTAATATCATATGTGATTTAGATGATTATGTAACACCCAAAGAAAAATGCCATTAGATTATTTGTTAATTTGAGGTTTCATTTTGCATTTCATTATGTAATAGTGGAAAATTATTCTTGTAAAAAATAATATTTTTATTTGACCAAATAAAATGGAAACCAATTATTCCAGCCACATTTCAACATAACTAATGCATTAAAAAATTTCTCCCACTCAGTAAAATAATCAACCACCTACCATGTAAATTCATTGTGCAAAAAAATGTCCCTGCAAAAATTACAATTACATAGGTACCAATCTAAAGTATTTGGGACCACTATGTTATTGAAATCACAGTTATACCACTCACACTAATTTTAGTATCTTGTAGGGATATCACTACAATGTCAATATCTTAGTTGTTCCAAATGCTTACAAATAGTGTATTTTGCAATTAATAAATTGTGGTAATAGTTTTGTTTGACACTTATTTCTCTAATATTATATTTGCTGCAGTGATATTTTCAGGACAAAATGAAACAAGGATGAGCAGTTTATTCAAATCTGACAAAAACACTGATAGATTGATAGCAAAAATGGTATGGACCCAATAATTCATGATATGAATCACATTTGGATGGCAACTACAAATCATTCCATTTTAGAGTTAGAGGTAAAAAAATTGAGCAAAATGTGATGGAATGATCAGCTATAATTAACTTGGTTTTGATTTATTCTAGATAGCAAATCAGTTCAGTCCCTCAGCAGAGGGTCATATCACACCCAGCGGAAACCACTCAAGCAGCAACGTGATGATGCTTCCAGCTGCCCTTCCACTCATTTATTCCATTGTCCCGGAGAAATACGAGACGGTCACCAACACTGATATCATCTGCTTCATAAAATTCCAACATTGTTGGATGCAATTTATATATAGCTCTGGAAATAGAAATGTTTTTATAAGTTACACTGTATAATGTTTAATGTCACTAGTGCATGAGAATCACATAAAAACTAAAAAAATACACAAATTAATCATGGAATCTTTAAAAAATTACTACTCATTGTCATCAAATGAGAGGATAATTTGAGTACTCAGAATAATATTTGCTATGCATCTGTATGTTTAATGTTCAAAAGAATAGGATTTTCAATGTTTCCATCTAAGTTATGTTCAAATAATGGGGTCACCAATACACAACTGAGGTTCAAAGTACAATACAAAATGCCCCACAAAAAGTGTAAGGCATAAATGCCAAAACGCACCATGAAATAGTCTAAGCTCTAAAAATATACATGTACAAAGTAAATGCCAAGATCATGTTAAAATATTAGTGCAAATATAATTTATAAGTTGTGAATGAAATGTAACAGTAATTCATTCTCCCTACATTTCCATTAAAATCAAATGTATAACTCTCACTCTTAAATGATGAATTACTGAAAATAATCGTTTTCAGTAATAAAATTTGTTCTCTCAGGCATAACTTCATGGAATTTGCATAATCTATTGAAACAAAATTAAATAATTTACTTTGCAATTCCACACACTTTATTTAAAAACACAAACCAGGTTTCAACATTGAACGTCATCATCGAGTGGTCCTCATTGAAGCAAGCTTGGTATATATCTTCTGATCGAGGGAGAGGGATTGATCAGAAAGGGAGGGTGGAGGGGTAAAAAGGTAGTAGTGTTCCTGGAAAGAAAAGAGAATCACATCTCTTGGTGCCACTCATTGACTTGGAAGGATGGTTGGAATAGGAGTGCGGAGTGGGAGGAATACAAAATTTCGTTGGCAAGTTCATCCTTGCAATGGACACATTTGAATATTATCAACTGCTCCAAACCATTAAGTCTTTGACCTTTATTTTCAAGATGAAGAATTTTAGTCACAGTCACTTTTGTGGTCACTTTCAATGAGGTGCTTTGGAAATAGGGATGTTATGTTCTTATTTTTGACACAAGTTTGGTGTTCTTTTATACTTTCTTTAAATTTTTGTCCTGTTTGCCCAATATATTTTGTATTACATTCCAAGAACTTTAATTCATACACTCTACTCCTCTTATTTTTGGGAACTTAAGCTAAAGTATGAGAGATCAGGTTCTTAAGGTATGAACCACTGTAAAAGGCACATTTAATTTTTTCTTTAGGTACAATTTTTATTGCTTTTTGAGAAATATCCCCTAGATAAAGTATTCATTGCTATTTGGCAGTGGGATCTTTTAAATATTCCGGGTTACAAATGCCAACGACCCTTCATGTTCTTTCGTGCTTGTTGCGATATAATGTGAGAAAGTGGAATTTTCAACCAAATATATGCATAGATAGAAAAAAATAGAAGTCTCAACTACACAAAAGGGTGAAACTTACACATGGTTTGGTTGAGACAGGGTTTTAAAACCAGCCTTGACCTCCTGTAGCAACTCATCATGGGTAGATTTCAGTTCGTCCCATTCAATCCTCTGTCCCTGATGGCAAATGTATGATCTGATCTTACAATAGAGTGGCTCCCTGTTATAAAGGTGCGAATAATCACTTGAGGAGAGTTCTTCAATTCTCCCCTCAGCTCGAACCTTAGAAAATGAATATAAAAAAAATAAATATAACATTCTAATCCAACAGATCCAACAGGAGCATAACCAAAAACCCTAATGATAAACATGGTTATACAGTGCTCTGGGAAGGATCACTGAACTATGATCATACAACTATTTTATCATTATTACTAAAAATACTGGAATTTTTTGGCTATTAATGATACACTTCCATCTAGTAAGGTGATTTGGGAGGGGGAAATGGTAGAATTGAAGGAGACAGAGGATGAAGCATTGAGGTCGGAAATGAAAATTTTCAGGGAATTGGTACCATGTGGCCAAAGAAGGGAAATATCATCGATATATCTGAGGCACAATAGAGGTTACAGGGGTAATTTTATCAGGAATTTTTTCTCTCTGAGACCAAGAGAGAGGTTTGCATAGGAAGGGCTGAACCTACTACCCATGGCACAACCCTTGATCTGCAAGTAGAAGTTATGTTAAAGGAGAAGGAATTATGGTTGAGGATGAAGTTAGAGAGGCTAGGGAGAAATTTGGTGCTGGGTATGTGTAGCTTAGGGAATTGAGAGAGGTAGTTTTGGAGAGCAGAGAGACCTTATGAATGGGAAATGATGTATAAAGGGATGTGGCATCAATGGTGGCCATGGTAATCTCGGTATCTGGAGGGAGGAAGGTTGATTTTAGCACAGGAAATAGTATGAATCTTTAGTGAATGATGGTAGGGAGTGGATTGTTAGCAGGTAGTGGTCTACAAATGCAGAGATTCTTGAGATGTGAGATGAGCTGTGCATATGGTGCAAGTTATGTTAGTTTCTGTTGTCCTTGTATTTACTGTCCGTTGAAAATGGAAATTGACAAAATGACAGAGCAATGAATCAACACCAATCTTTTTGTGAAGTGCGGTAAAAGTTGTCAAGAAATTACTGAAATGTTGACAGATGTTTACAGTGATAATGCCCTGAAGAAAACATTTGTTTTCAAGTGGGTTAAGCGTTTCAAAGATGGCCAGCAAGACGCCACAAATGATGCCAGCCCAGACGATCTTCAACCACCTGTGTTGACAATAACATTGATTGTGCGCAGTCCTTGTCCTTACTGATCGTTGAAACACTGTACGAATGACAGCTGATGAATTGAATTTTGGAAAATCAACAGTTCACACTATTTTAACTGAACATGGTGGATGGATCCTTCACCATGACAATGCACCTGTACATTCAGCATTGATTATTTGTCAGTTTGTGGCAAAACATTCAATCACTATCCTTGATCAAACTCTTTATTCGCCAGATCTCACCCCCTTCGACTTTTACCTATTCCCAAAATGCAAAAATGTGATGAGAGGACATCACTGGGAAGGTATGGGCACAATAAAGCAAGAAATGATGAGAGAACTAAAACGCCTAACTGCTGAGGACTTCCAAGGGTGCTTTAAACAGTGGAAAAGAAGATGGAAAAAGTGCACAGCAACGAATAGAGAGTATTTTGAGGGGGACAAACTCGATGTAGACTAAATTTTGCAAAATAAAGTTTTCATGATCCCAGTTCACGTATTTATTGGACAGACTTTGTGTATGATGGATCAATGCTGAAAAGAACCCAAGAGCCCTTATTTTTCAAAAGCTTGAGTTCAAATAAATCAAAATTTAACACTCACCTGTCTTGCTATAGTGCGTTCACCTAATCTGTAGCCCCAGAAGAATGTGAAGGCAGCTTTTGGGTTATCTTCCTGTTAAATTAAAAAATGATGATATTACCATTATAAATTTTATTGCTGGTGATAAAAGTCATTAGAATTATAGCATAATTTATTTCAAGAATAAAGGAATATTCAAATGTAAATAAAATTGCTATCATAATTATATTTTTCTGAAATTACATGTGCCTTTTCAAATTATTCAACCAAAGAGATAGCTTCCTGCCAACACTTCTCATAACACTTTTATCTGAGGAATTTTAGTGAATGTTGAAGATGGCATGGACACATTTGAAACAGTAAAAATAGATGACTGAGTTATATTTTTAAAGTAAAATAGAATATTTAGATATAGGTCATCTACATCTATTTTTCCCTCTTACTTTCTGATAGTTTTAACCTTCTTGTATAGCTCAGCACTTTCACCCTCCCTCTGCAAGCTTTCCATATGCTCACACTCCATCTTCCACCACACTTTTATTTCTACTTGTTACTCATCTCAATTTATTATATCTACATCTACATAAATTCTGCAAGCCGTTGCAAGGACGTGTGGCAGGGGGTGGTAGGTCACCAGCCATTCTACATATATTCCTTGTATTTCCTCATAGGTGCCACCAGGCACCCCACGATCCACCAAATACTGTGTGGTAAGGGGCAACCAAACACCAATCATGCAGCATGTCTACACGTATTACGAGTATTACATAGTTAGCAGCTATTCCTATGCCTACACAAATAAGACAAGAAAAAACATTAAAAAAGGGCAGGCACACATGCAATTCAGACACTTATTACTGGTAAGTATTCTATATGTTCAGCACAGACAATTCACAAATACAATAGACTTTGTACACATTCACCCCATCTGGCACAAAGGCGCTTGGTGGGGGTGTTAGGATGCCTGACTTAGAGTTTTGTGGGAGTTTAATCTTGTCCCCCTATTTTCAACAATATGCACCTATTACTTTCTTAGGTATTTCCCCTTTTATAGTTGCCATGTATAGAGCACGGGAAAATGAATACTTGAATCTATCAGTTTGACAGTCCATCTCTCTAATTTTTTGGTATTTGACAGCCCTGCCGATGTAATTAGGGGCCCCAATTATATCTCCAATGTTGGTTGCAAAACCACACACTTTATATCTTTGTGTCATAAGTATACATACTTCTTCATTCTGACCAGTATTGTAGCATTTTTAATTCAACATTTGTTATTTAAAAGGGTTACTATATTTATTGCATCAATATTGTGTTCAAAAGACTTCAATTGGAAATTCCAAAGGATTACTTCTAACCATTATAACCAACTTAAAAATAATTAACAAATGGCATCTCACTGGGTGGATCATTTTGCATATCCTTGTTCCATGAGCACTCATAAGATGTTTCACTTTTTCCATCAAGAAAATTTTGGTGACTCATTACATAACAGTATGGAGAAGAATTAACTAATACCTAATCTTAATATAATATTATGTAATAATATTGCAAAATAGATTTTCCCAAGTCACTCCAACACATTAATGGACTACTGTATGCATGAAATATCTAATATGTGTTAAACACTGTTATCAATCTATCAACAAGTAAGTTACATAGATTATTTAGACTGATAAATTTTTATTAGTGACTAAGCTATGTAGTTAGATATTTAGGTGTATATGTTTCATTCAATGTGACAAACCAATGACTTATTCTATGCCCCTTCTGAATTTAGATTTGGAAACCTTTGTAAAAGTGGATAAAATTAGGGCATTAAAACAAATGTTAACACAGGGCATACATGATTGGAACAAATTACTAAGTTTTTTAAGACTTATCCTGTAAACGACAGGAGTTTTAAGAGAAGATTGGTCAAATACCTGTACTAAATTTCTTTTTCTTCTTCTCTTTTGATATGGCTTGCTTCAAAATTATTGATTGGTTTTACTGTATTTTTTATACCTGTACATTTTAATTTTTTGTTGTAACTGCAGTTTTTAAATACTGATTGGTTTAACTCTCCATTGTTTGGTTGATGCAACTGTATTGTTAATTGGTTGATACTGCACTTTGATTGGCTTTGCTTTACCTTATCATCTGACTAATTGCCAAATTGCATTGTAATAAATAAATAGATTAATAAAACATTTTGTGAACTCGAATTATTCAGATCAAATGAAGTCCAATAATAACTGTACAGTTTTAAAGTTAATAATTATGCTGATAAAATAAGAAAATGTAACAGTAATCTTTTGAGTAGTTTATAACAAAGGGAATCAAAAGCATGATTCCATAATAATTAATTTGAGATTTCATTAATATGACATTTAGAATGCCTTACCCACTGTCTGCACTTTAGGCTTCTTCTGTCAGTCATGATTAGGAATCCATCATCATCTAGCTGGCGTAATAAAAGACTCCTGGAGGTCACGTGGCCTGTACTGCAGAATTTATGATTTATTATAGTTAGGAATTAGATGTCAGGTTTTATTGTTGATGGATAGATGAATGACAATTTTTTATGGAAAAGTAATTATTATATTTCTGCTATAGGAAGGATATAAGTCCTTATGCAAATGAAATATACTTCTAACTCTACACCACGTTTTTTATGCATAAATATTAAAAAACTGAATTCTAATAAAGGCTAATCAGGATTTGATTACAGTATAAATAGATTTCTGAAATTTTAAGGACAAAAATACAAATCAATATAAGTGGTTCAAGAGCATTTTTTTTACCTACATCCACCACAAAACTGAATGAATAATAATCAGAAGTGTGACATTTATAAGTTTCAACAATATTGCCACTTTCTAAAATATAAATTTTTAAATATTTTTATTTGCTTACCAAACTCTGTGAATAATATTGTGATTACAAAGAGCAAAAATCATGCCTGGTTTAGTCATACATCAAACCATCATAAGAATATAAAATTTTATAACCAAGCTAAAAATTTACTTCTGAATAATTTCAAAGTAGGTGGCAATGTTGCATTTTATTTACTATTACTGCACATTAGGCTCTGAAAATTGTTGATAGAAGAAATTCAATGGGTTAATTCACAGTATTTATTAGAGATAGACTGAGCTAAAAATTTTGTCGGATCAGTGTTAGTTCTGATCCAAAGAAAGGGAAAGGCAGAGATATTTGAGAACTACTGAACAACAAGTGGGATTTTACATGCAACTTATAGAATCATCAATAGGAGGATAGAGAGGAGGGCAAATGATTACTTAACTGATGAACAATTTGGGTTTGATAAGGGGGGAGGCATGCATGATGCCATAGCGGTGATCAGGTCACTAATAGAGAGGAACATACAATGCAATCAGAATGCATGCGTCTATTTTGAACATTTTGAGAATGCATTTGATAAAGTGAATTGGGTGGAATGAATGAATGTATTACAGAAAATAGGAGTAGATTGGGGTACCCACAACCTGCACATGTCTAAGACTGCTCAGGTGTGAGTTGCTGGTGGACAGTCAGGAAGGAAGAGAGGTATGACAAGGATGTCTATTATCACCTGTGATTTTCAATGCATATATGTGTAGGAAAAGGTTAAATAGACATAGGATGAACCGGAGGTAGGAATGGAAGTTGGTAGACAATTTAAAAAATCAGTTAAAATTCAGACGATCAAGTTTAGTTTTTCAGTCAACCAAAAGGTTGCAAGCATTGGTAAGTGCATTATAAAGTCAGTGTGATGTGTATAGAATGAAGATCACAGTAAACAAAACAAAGGCTATGACGTTCTTAGGAAGGAGGAAGTCTAAGCTAGATCAGGTCATCTTTTGGGCGAGACTAAAAATGTAAGGCTGTTAAGGTGGTGTCCAATGTCCAAAAACCTACCTTAAATGGTGGACTACCAAATAATAAAAATTCTGGATTGATATTGCAAGGTCATATTTGTAAAATATCTAAAAAATCAAAGACCCAATGAAACAACTCCATTAAATTTTAATGCCATTGCCAGAAACTCTCACTCACTAATGGCTTGATTTTCTTCATTTTTCAATATTTTAAACGAGTGAAATTGTCACTGCTTCCTTTTGATTTCCAAATTTATTTAATTCTATATAATAGTCATAGAAATTTTTCATTATATTTTTTAATTTCAAAGAACTGATAGTCATGGACACCAGCTTCTTGAAATCTTGGAGGGTACTGCCAATGAAGTTTTGCATTTAATTATTATTCACCCCAATATCTTTTTCCTTTTACCAGTATTGCTATTTTCTCAGGATTAGTTTTTAGTAAGCTACGTAGGTTTTAAGTAAGTTCTAAGTAGTCCGGTTTAGTAAAAAAAATACTGGTAGATCCATTATCAATGAGAACTCTGAAAAGGGGTGGGGTTTCTCTCTCCTACTGGTGCCACTGTTTATGCTGGTCAGTATCTTATGACTTGTAATGAGATGCAATATGCTTTTGTTTTCATGAAGCATTAGTGGATGTATGGTAAGTTAACCTCTTAAGTACAAGTCATAGTGCAATGGGACTGGATGATTCCACTTTCACTCTGTGAGCTAAGTCCTCCAGGACTTGTCTATTTTTACCTGGAGGAAGAAGAGACACATATCCTATTGGCAAAAGGCACATCAGCTTCCTTGGCAGCTTCAAACCATTCCTTGAAAAGGTCCATCGGGTCACTTGATGGTGCAGTGATCTTGAACAAACAGGATGTTTCGCTGATCTCTGATGAGGAAGTGGGGAATGGTGCCTGTAAAGAGCAGGGAAAAGAGTAATGTTAGGGGGGAACAGATTGCTTGTACGAGTGTATATTTGGGTAGCTCTATAGAGAATTTTTATGCAGAAAACAACTTCTTTAGTTACAAATAGGTCTGCCTCAGTGAATTTTATCGTAATTGCTCCAATGCCAATCGCTAAGTTGTCAATTAAGAGTTTGCAAACGAAATTGAAATTCGCGAGCTATCATAATAATGGCACGAACACGCAAATCTAAGAAATAAACAACAGCCACCATTCAGTTATAAGTTTACCCTTATGGTAAAATTGAACAAAACCTAAAATGACAGATTCTCAACTTAACTCTACAAGTATGGTAGGCTGAAGGGTAAACTAATGTTAATTGAGATTGGAAAATGTCTATCTGAATTCTTTAATGCATTAATCACGAAATGAAAACATTCGTAAAATAATAAAATACGAAGCCAAAAGTAATATGCAAAAGGAATTCAGCAAGCAATAACCAAAATTACAGTAGAAAATTATAGCACACAAATTAAACGTGCACACTGAAATGAAGTACAAAACCGAACAATGCCGTTCGATGCCAATCGACATCAGCTCACAGTCCTCTCCTCGGCATGTTGCTTCCAAATCTTACGTTAGTTGTAATCTCACTCGTTTGGATTCTCGAATAGGCCTTTTTATTTAATCCTTTCATGAAGCCCAAAAATTTTCTAAGAAATAACTGCATTAACGCAAATTGGAATAGTTTTTCAATAAAAGTGATCAGTTTGTAATGTTGTTCAGTTTATGGGAAAGGTCTTTATTTAATTTCAATTCTCCAGTTTGAATTTTGTTAGCAGAGGCAAAGAAATTCTCGGTGCTCAGTCTGTGCCCATCTAAAACCTATTTTTTCAATGGCGGAATACCATAATTAATAATGAGTGATTTTATTGACGATCGAACATCTAATACGTAGCAATTTCTCTATTATAAGCAAACTGTAGGGCTGAAAATTAATTACCAAGGAAACCAAAATACAAAGCAGTAATAGTAACGTATACCAATGTGGCATAAAAGAACAATATACATGAGACATAACAAGTATTATATTATTCAATAGAATGCCCAAAGATACGAAATCGAACTAATACCGACGCCGGGTTTCTCTTCACCCTTCATCCTTTCCCGTCCATCCCTAATGACGCAAATGACCTTAGCTATTGGTCGCCTCCCCTAAATACTACTACTACTACGAAATCGAATATTTTATCAAGCAAAGGGTGTAAAGGAAATGGAAAAGTACACAGACCTCGGGGGTATAAAAATGTCAGCATGAGGTAACTCTTCGGATCTTCTAGACGCCGTAAAACTGAAGATTTTGAAAAAAAAGGTGCTACAACTCAATAAAAACTTTTACATCATTAAAGTTTTTTTATCACATTAAAATTACGTAACTTTAAATTTGGGTCGTATATTATGGTTTTACGATATAATAATAGTTATTATGGGAGCCATCTGACAGCTGCGGTAATTCGTGAACTTCAGAACTGTTTGACACAGAACGCAGGAAGGGTGCGGAAGAAACCGGACATCTCCAGTATTCCAAGGACAACAAAATGCGTCGAGGTAGATTGTGTAAGCCATAGTTTAATGTCCCTTACGAGAGACGAAAGAGCCCACTCACTCAGCTCTTCACTCGAATTCATCGGATTGCTACCTTCGCTGTATTGTCCGCATCTTGGGATTTGGGAATTAAGCATTATACCATCCCCCGCAGTCATGCGAACTTCAATAGTTTACTGAAAATACAAGTTTTGCTGTTGTATTGGCACAAAACAACAACAAAATTATTTTGCAATATTATTTTTTTAACTTTGCAAAAAGAACAGCATTTGATAGATCTTTCACCATGAAACAGAATCTTAATAGATATCACCAAAAAGGCCACAAGCCATACAAATCAATCAACAGCACATTCTCTCCTGCGGCAAGGAAGGACATTAATAATTGAAATAAAAAAGATAACTCTCTTCGATTTCACGATTTCACGAATTCCCCTCCGACAAATCGCCTACCAAACCGACCTTCGGGTTGATTATTGTGTTTTTGGTTCATATATAAAAATATAAATATATATATATAGAATAAAACAGATAATACGTTAAAGGACATATATATATATATATATATATATATATATATATATATATATATATACATAGAGTACATTTCATTCTATGTATATATACTCGTATATATTAACTAAAAATTACGAGAATCTATATTTATAATGGGTGAGTACACACTATAAGTTGCATATTAACTAACATTCTCTTGCAGTGGCTTGCAGGGTGCTATGTAGAAAGAAATTCTTTATCAATGAAAATCACCAGGTCGCCCGCGGTCTGATAATCAACGGCATCTTATTGACTGAGCAAGCAACTATGACGGTACCAACAAATGTGGCAGAGAAAGTGAGCCATTGCGCGGTTGTCTCGTAGGTCGCTTGAAAGCCTGGCCAGCCAAAGTGCACCTCTTTTTGCTCAACGAAGGCCTCTTTATTAACCAATTGGTGCTGCATTACGTGCTCAGAATTGCGTAGGTAAGCAGCGTGCGCGATCAATCGCCAGGAGAATGTCCCCAAGCTCAAGCGAAACTAGTTCTATTTTATTAGGCTAGCAGCACGATAAGGGTAGGTTATATAAAGTCAATTATGAAAACATCTTCCAGCAAAATTGAGTGACTGTTATATAACCGTTGCTTGCATAAACTTGTATAAATCTTTGCGGTGCAGAATTAGCTCAAAATTTATAAAATGAAAATGTTGTAGTGCAGCCAAGCATCGCAAAAAAATATAACAAAATCAGAACAAAATATGTGAGGTTAATATTGTTGTTTTAAGCAATTTAAAAACGTAGGTTTTTCGTTTTACCTCGTACTTTCACACCGATCGAAATAATTTCAAAAATATAATTGCTATGTATTAATTGAATCAAGTGAAATAGTACAGCCTACATAAATAAATCCGCCTACATCCGTATGCTACCCTGGAAGCCATCTGTAAGGTAGATGGCAGAGTTTTAAACCACACCAAATATGCAGACTCATACCATACATGAAAGACTGAGAATTACAAATAAAAGTTGTCAAAATAGGAGATGAAAAATTTAGTGTGTCAAAGTTGCTGATGATAGATTACCATTATGATCGAGAAAACTTGCTATCTGAAAAATTATTTCTAGAAGATTAAAGAAAAATAAAATGAATATCCACAACACGTTGATGAATGAAAGAAAAAAGAGAAGATACTACCATTGTAAAATAGTTAAGAGGAGTTAGCATGAGATGAGACCAGTAGTTACAAAAAAAAGAAAATGAAAAAGGAACATAAAACCTATTCCACCTATCCACTAACTGATATGGGTCACAACTTTCTCTTCTTTCCATCATTCTCTTGGCCGTTGGCCTCATTGCGGGAGCCTCCTCTTCTCTAGGAGGGATGTCCACACTAAGGAAAGTAAGGGGAAAGTTCGTGGACCAAGTAAAGAGGGATGTGAAGCAATTGAGAACAGGAGTGATATAATCTGATTTAGAATTGGAGTGAATGGAAAAATACCACGAGCCAATCTTCTGAATTATAAAATAACGAATGAATAAAATACGAAGTGTACAATATGATCAAATTTATCGACATATTGACTCTGAAAGTAGATTGAGCTTATGAAACCAGCTTTATTAAAAATTATTCTGCGGATACGCATAGGCAGTGAACAAAACTCCGCACACGTAAGAAACCCAAGCAATTAAATAACTCAATTAACTTTGTAAATGGAGTTTGTGGTAGCGTTAAAAATAATATAACCTCGCGATTTTTTTTTAAGTCTAAGCCATAGTTTTCTATTTGAACTTCCGCTAATCACTGGGTTTTGTAACTATGCCATGTAACCATAAAGGAAAGTTTGTGGGAGCGGTCAAAAACACAAGCTTCAACCTCATTTCCAGAGATTTGGAACGGAAATACAGCTGAAGGTAAGTTGCTATTGCCCACTCTAATGTGAAATCGTACTTGTGTGGCTTGATAACTGACATCGTCTATGTCTGGACATGCCAAATTCTCGAATGAGTTCTGAGTGAATTCACGCAATTTATACGTTGGAGCATAAGGAATACCTTAACCTTGAGCAATTAGCTCTCCTGGCATATTCAGAATAATATTTCTCTCTCCGTTGAATAAGAACCTTGTCCGAATTAAATTCGCGGGAAAATCCAAGGACAACCCCTGCCCTCACCACTTGTCGTCCTGATTATCACTCAGGTTCGATCTTTCCTTGTGATATGACGTGAGTGAAATGGCATATATTAAAGGTCTTCCATATACACACATCTAACGTTCATTGACGAATCGAGGAGGAGAACAAGGGGGTTCATGGAAGTCGCCCCCCTCCAAATTACGCCTTCGTTGATATGATATTCTTTTATTCGAAACTAAAAATTGTTTAAAATCACCAAACAACTAACATAATTATAAATTTCATTTCAACAGAATGGAACATTTAATTTCTAATGGAATCCAACCTCCTCTCCACCTCAAATCGCTGAACATCATGATCAGGAATTTACCCTAAATCGGCCCCGGCTAAAAATGGAAATGCGGTTAAAGCTGGTTGTAAATTCTATATAAATCGTAGAAGATCAGATGTTTGTTTTTTGAATTTATATAAAGTCCACGGATATAACTGGTTTCTATTGATTTAACCTCCTAAAATATTATAGCCTGAGAGGAGACTTCGCAGGTATGATCTGATGTTGGCCGGCTTGCGTCGGCAAGTTCTGCACGTCACGTCCGTAACGCCCAGAGACAAGGCGATGGTACCTGGGAGTGTTTGCGGCATATAAAATGGTATGCGAGGACGGAACACTCCGTTTTGGATTCAGACCCAACTCCCGCAGGAAAGACAAACGACTCCTTCGACACTCCATTAACATTTCCGGTCACCATAGACATACCCGTACATATGACTCGTCTTTTTGAAAGGACAGAGTAAATGAAGAAATCACAGATTTTCAGTATGAAGGCAGAAATAAAAATCAAGAATACTACATAGTAATCTCTACTACTAATATTCTATCAGCTACTTGCTCTATGTTTACTACGCTTCTTCCTACCTCGTCATATTAATTAAAAAGGTAGGAAGAAGCGTAGTCAACGCAGAGCAAGCAATGGATAGAATATTAGTAGTAGAGATTAAAGCATAACCGACGAACTTGGTCATTATTCAGGTATACGTGCCACAGAGTAACCACAAGGAGGAAGAAGTCGATAGGGTGTACGATGAGTTAGAGGATATACTTGCGTGTGTTCGTGCAGGGAAATATTTGATAGTGATGGGGGTTTGGAATGCGACGGGAGACGAAGGAATAGATGGTGATGAGGTGGGGTACTATGGGTTAGGCACGAGGAATGAACGCGGGGAGAAAGCAATTGAATTCTGCAGGAGACGGGTTAGTCATCACCAACACATGGTTTAGACACCACAAAAGGCGTTGGTATACATGGAAAATGCCAGGTGACTCAGAAGGTATCAGGTAGATTATATTCTGGTTAGGCACAGGCTTAGGAACAGTGTGATAAATTCGCACAGTTTCCCGGGAGCGGATGCGGACTCTGACAACAATTTAGTTGCTATGAAATGTAACGTCCGTTTCAAAAAGATAAGGCAGGGGCGGCAGGTTAGGAAATGGAATGTAGAAAAAATAAATGGATTAACAAGGAAGGAATACCAGTAGACTGTAAAGAAAATCGTGGAGGACGGTAAAGAGCTGAGTACTATCGAAGAGAAATGGGAAGGTATCAAGAAAGTGATGTCGAAAGCCGCAAAAGACACTATAGGAACCGTTAACGGGAAAAGGATAAGGAAACCATGGGTAACGGATGAGATGATTGCAAAGATGGATGAGAGAAGAAGATGGAAAAATGTAAACACAGAGTTAGGCAAAATGAAGTACAAAGAATTAAACAATAAATTGAGGAGGGCCACAAATAAAGCAAAAGAAGAATGGTGGAAAACGCAATGCGAGGATATGGAAAGTTTACAGAAGAAGGGTGAAATTGGTGCTCTATACAGCAAGGTTAAGTTATTATCGGGAAGTAAGAAGGCAAGATCTGTGCTAACAGTTAAAGATAAATGGGGTAAGATAATAGTTGAACCAGGAAAAATCCAAGAGAGATGGAAGGAATATATAGAAACACTGTATGGTAAAGAACTTAAGCCGACAAGGTTAGACATAGAAAAGGAACACGACGTAGAAGAAGATAACTTAGGTCCAGGCATACTCGACGATGAAATAGAAAGGGCATTAAAGGAGATGAAAGCACATAAGGCCGTGTGGGTGGATAACATCCCTGTAGAACTGGTGAAATGTTTAGGAAAATGCGGAAAGAAGGCTCTATATGGACTGATTCTTAGTATCTATGAGGAAGGAATCTAGCCGGAAGATTTTTTGAGATCGGTGTTAGTTCCTATTCCAAAAAAGGCAAAGACTATATCATGGGAGGATTACAGAACAATAAGTTTGATATCCCACGCAGCTAAAGTTATTCTCAGGATCATCAACAAAAGGATAGAGAGTAAGGCAAATGATTACTTAGGGGATGATCAGTTTGGGTTTAGGAAGGGGAGAGGTACGCGTGATGCCATTGCAGTAACATTGCTGTCCAACGCCATCTCATTCCATTGATATATTATTATTCCCATCCGTGACACTTTTGTGTCCATTTTCCTTAATATGTACATCCATGTAATTGAATATATACACACACATACATACACAATACGTAACACTCACAGAAGATGTTTTTGGGTGATGAAAGACCATCGAAAGGAAGCATGGGAATGAGCACCGTGCATACATGATGCAGCACCGTGAAAACCGGTTGTACGTTAAGCGTAAGACAAAAATAGTTAAGGTAGTCTCGGAAACTGCTCTCCAGCGTGGCAGTTCTCCCCCCTTCAATTTGCGGGTGGCTCAGGTCGCTTTGAGGCGCTCCCAGGTTTTTCTCGAATGACATAATCACCCCATGGACCACACGATCTGCCGAGCAAACGACAAGTACTGCTATTTTAAAAACGGATTTTCCTGGCTGCAATTTACAATCCTTAAGACTTCGTTGACGAGTTATTTATCGTAATGGAAGGGAAGTTAAATGTTTTTACGATATTCTTTTCGAAAGTCACACATACATTTTATGAGGTTCCTGTTTTCTTGTGTCTTGCTTTCACTTTTTCCCGAGTTCAATTTATTTGTTCAAGAGGACGATCGACATCGTAATTTCATTGGATGCAAAAATAAAAATTTCATTGAAGTTAGTTCATCGATGACTTTACTCCCATTCAATCATTTGCGGAAAGGGATAAGGTATTTATTAACGGAAATGAAGTTCACCAACTACAACTACTGGTGGGTACCATTGATGAAAGAATAAATCGTTTAGAAAAGAGGTGGTATTGCAAATTCCGTCGTATTAATGCAACTGACGTACCAATTTTTATAACAATTGTTGAAAATCAGACGCGGCAAACGTCCATTCGAAGGGATCAATCAAGTTACGGTCTCGGCTATTTCGTCTTTCATCGCTTCACTACCGTAGGTACGTTTATTTTAAATTTACACTGTATTATAATCTCCATGTCATCTGAACGTAACAAATATTTCGGCTTGAGACAAATCTCTATAAATTTTCCCTGGGTTTTTACCCACCCCCCGTTAAACAAGCGTAGTACCAATTAAGTTAACGGTCTGGGTTATTTCATCTTCCATTGCTTCACGACCGTAGGTGCGTTCATTGTAAAGTTACATAGTTATTTAGTATTTTTTCTTAGGCAATGAAAAAAATGAACCTGCTATTGAGATCAATTTATATTATTGAAATAAAAAAAGGTCAGTTTAAATTCAAACCAGTTCCTACAAATAAAATAGAACGAAATTAAATGACCCAATATTAATGTATTTTACCACAAAACGTCCTTGGACGCCATATTGTGTCAGTTTATTATGTACGTTCGCAATCAGGACTCAAGTTCTCTCAAGTACATCGGCTACTTCTCGTTCCAGAAGAAAAGGTTACCTTGTCAAGGTTTCCATGGAGTTTTTCGAAAATGAAGTCGAAAGTCAACAAACACGATGAAGAGAAACTGATGATAGCCATGAAATCCATAGACAACGTTCTCTCGGAATACTCTTAAAATGTTTGGGTCAGTTTTAAGAAAATTGACCACATGGTTATTTTACTCAAAAATGGCAGTTTTCTTTTGAAGCTTGTGGTAAAGCCAAGTGTATTTAAAGTTGTATTTATCTCTATATAACTATTATCAGCTGAGATGTGTTAGTTCACGTACTGGTCCCCAAACCTTTGCCCACACACTGACAGTTGCCTCTAGTTTTGATTCGGTCGAAAATAATCTAACTATAAAATCGTATTTTAATAGCACGCTCAAGTTCGCGTATAAACGTAATTATATAACATATTAACAGTATCTAGTGAAAGGGGTTGCTTAAGGGTAGAGCGTTTGAATACAGGTCCGGCCTCTCTGGGTACCCTTAGCTTCAACCAAACTGTGAGATTTTTCGGGCACCAGAACTTCCAAGGAAACCATAGGAGGGACAGAATATGGACCCACCTACCCTGATGTGCGAATTTCACACGCCATTGGGCTTAGTAATGTGTGAAGTGTCACCTACCACACCAAATATCAGGTTGATTGCTGTGATTATGGTTTTTTTTAAATATATCAGTTATGTTCATCTGTTCCGTCAAACTTGGGGGATGAAGTTTGGAAATTTCATTAAAAAATAAGACATATCCAGATTTAAAAAAAACGAACACCGTTTATTAATCAAAATTCTATGGGTGAAATTTGATGTAAAATACCTACAATTACCGATGGTACTGAGTGGAGTTTTGTGCTCAGTATTCACTTACGGAGGAAATCACCAGCATACTCCTCGCAGTCTTTATATAAAAACGAACGACATTACGTGAGCCAGTTTTCTCACCGAATATTCCTGGTTAGTCTCTTGAGGCCGCCTGTTGGTCACTTAGGACGTGAACTCAACTTCCCCCGGTTTACCCTTCAGACCAAACAGGCTGGTTTTAACCTTGGCGGCTTAATACTTTTCTTAATTTTTTTTCCGTTTTCTCCGAACCAATGCCAAGGTCTTAACCTTATCTCCTCCGCGCTCCTATGTTCAGCTTTTCCCTGTCCTCCGCAACTTTCCGATCCACAGAATGGGCACTTATTTTCCTCCGCAACTACTCTCACCTCATGTTCTTCGGCCTGAATTTCCAATCTGAGAATCGCTTTCCGATTTCCAGTGCTGAGAAAGAACGTATTTACACTTGTGTAACTTGTATAATATGAACAGGCCTAACCTTTTTACTTTTTATCCTTAGCTGTTGATCAATAGATGTTACTTTCATAGTAGATTCAGTCATCCACAAATTACTTATATTGCTAACGTTCCTAGGGAGTCATTTATTTGCTGTACTTAATTTGTATGACGTGGGTCGTTCAATAATTTCTTGGGAAAAAATGAAAAAAAAATGATATTGGGTACATTAGATATAGTATTTTAATTTTTCAACATAATCTCCTTTTCACTCGATGTACTTTTCCCGACGTTTTCCTAATTTTTTCAAGCCGTCCAATAAGTCCGCCGAATTTCGGAAGGTGCTCAGAATATGCATCTGTGTTGGCGATGGAACCTTCATTCGACGTGATTTGTTTTTTGCCGAGCCATTTTTTCAAGCTTGGGAATTACAAAAATCGCTGGGGGCCAAATCTGGTAAATGCGGTGGATTTTGTAATAATTCCAACTTAAATTCCATAATGTTCGCCATTTACCAATAGCGCTGGTGTGCGCCCGTGAATTGTCCCATTTTCAAGTAACAAATATAAAAGATTCCGCGTACGTTCCAAAAATATCGGCCGATTTCTACGCCTTCTTCGGCGTCGGATCACCTTAAGAAACCCCCACTGTTTCGGCTGTTCCTTTGTTTCTCGACTTTAGTAATGTACGTATCCATGTTTCGTCAACAGTTACGTATCGACGCAGAAACTCTTCAGGATAGCGACGGTAAAGCTCCAAACCTTGTTCCGAGTCGACCACGCGATTGCGTTCATTCTCTACTGAGAGCAAACGTGACGCCTATCTTCGTCGATATTTGTCACACCCAATTTTTCGTCCAAAAATGAAAACACTACCGTCTGTGGCTTCAGCTATTTCGCGAAATTTGATTCGTTGATCTATCAAACCATATCGTGGACTTTGTCAATCATTTCCGAGGAAATAGCTTCCACTGGACGTCCCGAACAATGTTCATAATTGCGGATGTACGGCCATGCTAAAACTCATTTACCCAATTGCAAACAGTCGCAAACACAGGACCAGAACTGCCATGAACTTGATCTCGGGTTTGATCTCATTTGATCAGGCAATGTGGAAGTCAGGGTGTAGCTGCCCTCTCGGTTGAAATTGCTGGGATTCTTCATTATTTCTACCGCTTCTCTTATGACTCTCGGAAAATTATGCCTTTCTCTTGCCAGCAATTTAGTTTGGTCGAACTTAATCGTGTGTCCGCGTTCCAACCACGCATGTTCGGCAATTGCCGAGAGTCGGAACTATTTTGCCTGTGGCCCTTCGGTGCTCCTTGGTCCTGCATCTGATGGACCTTCCTGTTTAGCCGATATAGGGCTTCCCACATGTGCACTTGATCTTATAGATTCTCCTTCGTGCATGAGATCGGGGATTCGGTATTTAGGCTTAGAGATGATGTCTCTGATTTATCTTGCTTTGGAGAACCTAGTTGTTACATTATGTTTCCGTAGGAAACTTACTTATTTTTAGTTCTTACTTATTTTTTAAGCTGTTCCGGCGACGTAAGGCATGGTAGCATATGTCTTCGGTTTTTCTTTTCCAGGTTTCTTCTCGCCCTGTTTCTTGGCCAGTATCCCCTCTTCCGTCAACTCTTTTAGAGGTATTCGACAGCGTATTCTATAAACGCATTCGCGCAGCGTCACCTTTTCTGCCCTTTGAGATATTGAATTCCTCGTGGAGAAAGATAAGTGTAAGTTTTTCACGGTAAGTGCAAGTTCATCGCATACCTGTAGTTGATAACTGTTGGCAACGAAGATCAATATCGTTCTTCACGATCATCTCGCTCCTTACATGCCCTTGAGCAACCTTTCAGTTCCGATTGTAAATACGTGCAATTAAAAAGTTTAAAAGATTTCGGATAGACGATAAAGTTATACTAGTAGATTAGTATACTGGGTCAGAGAATTCTTAAAGAGTCGCTCTCGATGGTGCGGTTAGTAATACAGTGGAGATAAATTCGGGTGTGAAGAAATGAAAACGAAATAGCCGAGACCGTAAACTTGATTGGCACTAGGTTGTAAAGGGGGGAAAAACAAAGTTACAAGTAAGGGGAGAAATAGGGAACATTTATCCCCTTACTTGCTTAAGATGCCAAATAATCAGGCAACTAAATGTATGCTCCCTAACGCCTAACGAGTCTGGAAATAGCGTATGTATTTTTTTCGACAGTGCTGCCACCTATAGTTCCTTTTAAACACAAATGGTATTCGGATATTCAGATGCCGTACTTTCTCCCGAGCTACCCTCGGATCTCTCCCCGAGCTTCTCTCTTTCTCAGACTGTATTCGTTCTCGCAGGGTTAAGGACCAAGCCGGTTTTGTGACCCCGCCCATTCTCATAACTTCCCCCTTTCCGAACCCGTCGTCGCCATTGACAAACGCTCGCCCAACCGGCCATAGACGATCATTATGACATAACTGTGTGCCCGCCGGGTCTGGGTCTGCCGGCCGCCTCTGGGCCTTTTGTAAATTCATTGTCTTCTTCCATCTTCCCGTCAGTGACTTTTTTTGGACTGGAGGAGGTCAAAGTCCTCTATTTCAGATGTCCTTGCTTCATGTAGGCCTTAAAAAAGACAAGTCAAAAGAAAAATCTTTTCCCTCGTTTTTGGTCGACAACTCTATTAAATAAGTATCTACATCTGCATCAAACCTCGGTGTCACCGCTAAGGAAGAAGTACATGCAGAGTGCGCGGGAGGGCGTGATTCTACACAGGACTGCATTGTTCATATTATGTATTACTACATAAGATACTAGTCATTCTCTGAAATTCTACGAAACTCAAGAAAAGGAAATGAGCCTGCCAGACAAAATTTATTTCATGGGTGACTTCGATTGTATTTGTTCTGGTCCCCTATTGCTCATGGGTAAAAATCATATTTGAAACCGGTCGATACGGTAATTTATTTCTCTAATCTTATTTTCGCCATCCCTCCCAGCGAACTACAGATGAATTTTAACATTATGAGACAGGAGACGCAATTTCACAACAGCCACTTACGTTAAAATGTGCTCGATTTGCTGTAGTTCCAAAACTCTTTCAACCTTTGAAAAACAATGATTCAAGAAATAGATCAACGAACAATTAGATAATAGCATTACAGTGACAGATACCCTCTTCCTTGAAAAATAAATAGACTCAGTCCGAAACGAAGAGGTATAATATTGCATTGCAATGACCCGGTAACGAAGGTACTTTTCTTGCTAAATGTTCCTTATGTATAAGTTAAGCTTAGTATCAATATTATATTTTTATATAATTTAAATATATTTATCCTACAACTAGTCTTTGTCGGCGTTTTTTCATTTTTGTTGGTTGTTTTACTTTGCGGGCGTTCATAGTGAAACAGTGACTCCTTTTGCCAAAGGTTTGGCGAAAAACCTATGATAATCCAGTTGCATGAATGTAGACAGTAATCTTTTTACTAAGGGCATTAATACATGGTGACATACACGCCAAGCATAACAACACGCTTGGAGGTTATTGTCCGTAATGTTTAGATACCAAAATAGCTCTTAGCAACAAAAAAATGTGACATGAATAAATCACATTCGTATCCTGGGAAAATACTGTATATTCGAATATGAGTTAACAGAATAATTAAAAAAAATACGATGATAAGGCTATGGCAACGACGCTAGTGAGAATACAGGGAGAAAAATGTATTCTACAAACGATTTTTAAAACATTCCGAGGAAGAAAAATCTTTTGTTAGTTGAAAAGTCTTTTAATGATAAGAAAATTGCTCTTCCATCATCGTGTTGGAATCTCAAGTCCACATTTCCTTAGAGGTCGTCAAGTTAGGAGGTCATTATCTTAATTTTATAATTTCACTATGAAGTTGATAACGCCTTATCATTCACACCGAGTTCGGAGTCGGTACTTTAAAATGGGACCAAAGGGCAATTCAAAATATTTCCAGATGTTCAAATACCCACAAGAGACTAAAATGCACGTATTATAAGTTTTATTTAACACTTATATTTATTTATTTGGATTCAACCCCAGATCATATCAAGTCTGTCAGTTTTAATAACGATGAAATTTGGCACCTAAGGCGTTACGATAATGATAATACAGCAAGAAACATGTATGCTATATAATGATTTAAAAAAATTCTGATGAGGAAAAATCTTTTGAAAGTTGAAAAGTCTTTTGATGATAAGAACGTTGCTTGCCCATCATCGTGTTGGAATCTTAAGCCCGCATTTCCTTGGAGGTCGCCAAGTTAGGGGCGGCGGAGGATCGTACGAGGGTCGTCTACCTTCTCTGTCACGTGTTAAACCTGTCATTCCGAGACTAGGGGAGGTGAACGGGGGCTTAGGAATGAAACGCTGGTATGCTATCCTACCCGCTGGGAGGAAGCAGCGTCGATTTCCGGTTCTTCCACGAATCGAATTGAATGCAAAGAATTAATTCCCTTTCACATTCATACATATGTCATTTTGTGCACAAGAAAAACATAAATTTCATTCCCATTTGAGCGTAAGGCGCCAAAAAAAGCGTGAGGAAAATGCGCGAAACATTAATTCACGCAATAGCAGTTAGGTCACAATTAGGTGAGATAAGTAACGTGCAATTTTTCTAAATTTAGTTTGAAGAACCGGCCAGTCATGCCGTTTATTCGGATAAAAATTAATCGAGTAAAAAATTTGGTTTCGATCATGCAAGCAACGTCTCCATCCCTTATGAAAGGAATGGATGAGGGCATGCTACAACTGAGTCTTGTTCCCACGCATGCAATTGCTTCAGGCGTTATATACACAGGAATCCGCAGACGGTCATTCACTTTCCGAATCATTTGACCGCATACGGCGGGAGAAAGTGACCGCAGCAGAAGATGCAAAATCGTTTTTATGCTAGTCGTAAGACGCCTGAAGGGTGGCAACGTAACTACGAGGCGGCGGTGGTTGTTGAGAGGGGAGGGAGGAACTCGGCTATGAAGATGTGGTCATTAAAAAAGAACAGGTAGACGTTCTTTCTTAAAAAAGTAATCCTTGTTCATCTTCCTGGACTGCACATGTTGAGGGTTTCACTTGAGGAGCTCAGCATGGTGAATCAGAGGCGGAGTACCATTTTTGTCAGTTGTCAATATATAATAATATCGCAAACTAGCCAAATGTTATACGTAACATAAAACCATAAACATAGTAATCAACCCGAAGGTCGGTTTAGTAGGTGATGGTAGAGCTCACCCATGTACCAAGCCCGACGGCGTGTGAATATTCACACATCAGGGTAGGGGGGTGAGACCCTTTATACATACATATTATGCAAATGGACATTATTATTCACGTCCGTGAGACTTTCACAGAATAGATTATATATATATATATATATATATATATATATATATATATATATATATATATATATATACACACACCTATATTTCTATATTGACGATGTGGAAGTACTCACGAGAGTAATAAAACATTTGGACAGCACAATAGAACACAGAATAAAATAGATAAGACTCAGAGTCTGACCTGAAGAAGGCTTCGGAGTAGGCCGAATATATATATATATATATATATATATATATATATATATATATATACATATATATATACACATATATATACATATATATATACATATATATATATATACATATATATATATATATCCCTCCCATGGACTACAACCTTGTCGTGGTGGAAGGGCTTGTGTGTTCCGATGACCCCTAGAGCTGTGCTGGCGGGAGTAATAATAATTACTCCTGGAAGGGTCACCCATGCCAGATAGGTCGAAGGTTAGGAGCCAGACGAAAGGTAGTCCACGCAGCGTCTGTTCCTCAGTGAGGCGGCTGCAATGGCGTCTGACCCCAGTGGGGCGGCCATTAAGTGATGGTGTCACGTTAAAAACACTATTGAGGAAGGCAACGGGAAACCACCTCAATTATCATTCCCAAGAAAATATGATGGACGCAAAACAGAAATTGAGTCCTGGCAACTGCGGGACTCGACCCAAGGGGCCGTGTGTCGTGCCCGGCAGCGGGGGAGGCAAGGCTTCCGCGGTCGTCATCCCACGAAATCCTTGCGGGGGAGAAATAACAGCAGCAGGACAGAAGATGCAGAAGAAGACGAAAGTAGTTAGAATAGGAACCTGGAACGTCAGGACAATGTTGAGGAGAGGCAAATTAGAAAATATTAAGCGAGAGATGGAAAGAGGTAACATAGATGTTTTAGGCCTCTGCGAGGTGAGATGGAAGGATAGCGGGGATTACTGGAGTGACAATTATAGAGTAATATACAGCGGCGGGGACGAGAGCCAACGAGGGGTTGCCGTAATTTTAAATAAAGGGGTAGGAAGAAGCGTAGTCAACATAGAGCAAGCGACAGATAGAATTTTACTCGTAGAGATTAAAGCAGAGCCGACGAACTTGGTCATTATTCAGGTATACATGCCACCGAGTGACCACAAGGAGGAAGAAGTCGATACGATGTATGATGAGTTAGAGGATATAGTCGCAAGTGTTCCTGCAGGGAAACATTTGATAGTGATGGGGGATTGGTGTGCGACGGTAGGCGAAGGAAGAGATGGTGGTGAGGTGGGGGACTATGGGTTAGGCACGAGGAATGAACGCGGGGAGAAAGCAATTGAATTCTGCAGGAGACAGGGGTTAGTCATCACTAACACATGGTTTAGACACCACAAAAGGCGTAGGTATACATGGAAAATGCCAGGTGACTCAGAAAGGTATCAGTTAGATTATATTATGGTTAGGCACAGGTTTAGGAACAGTGTGATAAATTCGCACAGTTTCCCAGGAGCGGATGCGGACTCTGACCACAATTTAGTTGTTATGAAATGTAATGTTCGTTTCAAGAAGATAAGGCAGGGGCGGCAGGTTAGGAAATGGAATGTAGAAAAAATAAATGGATTAACAAGGAAGGAATACCAGTAGACTGTAAAGAAAATCATGGAGGACGGTAAAGAGCTGAGTACTATCGAAGAGAAATGGGAAGGTATCAAGACAGTGATGTCGAAAGCCGCAAAAGACACTATAGGAACCGTTAACGGGAAAAGGATAAGGAAACCATGGGTAACGGATGAGATGATTGCAAAGATGGATGAGAGAAGAAGATGGAAAAATGTAAACACAGAGTTAGGCAAAATGAGGTACAAAGAATTAAACAATAAATTGAGGAGGGCCACAAATAAAGCAAAAGAAGAATGGTGGAAAACGCAATGCGAGGATATGGAAAGTTTACAGAAGAAGGGTGAAATTGGTGCTCTATACAGCAAGGTTAAGTTATTATCGGGAAATAAGAAGGCAAAATCTGTGCTAACAGTTAAAGATAAATGGGGTAAGATAATAGTTGAACCAGGAAAAATCCAAGAGAGATGGAAGGAATATATAGAAACACTGTATGGTAAAGAACTTAGGCCGACAAGGTTAGACAGAAAAGGAACATGACGTAGAAGAAGATAGCTTAGGTCCAGGCATACTCGACGATGAAATAGAAAGGGCATTAAAGGAGATGAAAGGAAATAAGGCTGTGGGGGTGGACAATATTCCTGTAGAAATGTTGAAATGGTTAGGGAAAGGTGGGAAGAAGGCCATATATGGACTGATTCGTAGTATCTATGAGGAAGGAATCTGGCCGGAAGATTTTTTGAGATCGGTGTTAGTTCCTATTCCAAAAAAGGCAAAGACTATATCATGGGAGGATTACAGAACAATAAGTTTGATATCCCACGCAGCTAAAGTTATTCTCAGGATCATCATAAAGGATAGAGAGTAAGGCAAATGATTACTTAGGGGATGATCAGTTTGGGTTCAGGAAAGGAAGAGGTACGCGTGATGCCATTGCAGTAATGAGATCACTAATCGAGAGGAATATAGAATATAATCAGGACGTTTTTGCCTGTTTTGTAGATTTCGAAAAAGCGTTTGATAGAGTGAATTGGGAAAAATTAATGCGTGTATTGCAGAAAATAGGAATGGATTGGAGGGACAGGAGACTGATCCGCAACCTGTACATGCCTCAGACTGCTCAGGTGCGAGTGGGGAACGGAGAGTCCGGATGGGCAGTGTTAGGAAGAGGTGTAAGGCTGGGTTGCCCATTGTCACCGGTACTGTTCAACGTATATGTGGAGGAAATGATTAAAGAGACATGGGAAGAACTGGAGGTAGGAATGAAAGTCGGAGGGGAATTCGTAAAATCCGTTAGGTTTGCTGATGACCAAGCATTAGTTGCTCAGTCAGCCAAGGGGTTGCAAGCATTGTTGAGTGAATTGGAGGTTCAGTGCGATAAATATGGGATGATAATCAATATTAATAAAACAAAGGTTATGCGATTTTCCAGAAAGAAAAAGGCTAAGCTAAATATTAAAATAGGCGGGGAAAAAATAGAGCAGATAGAACAGAATACATATCTAGGAAGTATTTTGGACCAATACAGTCAAATTAGTAGGGACGTAAGGAGAAGATTTGGTGGGGAGATGGTGGGTGAGGAGAGGGGTTTGTTGAGAGAAATCCTATGGAGGCAGGAAAAATGGATGAAAGGCGTATTGAGCGGTAGTGGAATGTTGAAGAGGGTAATAGAGGTGAGAATGTTGGACAAGCGAGGTAAGGGCTGGAACAGGATAGGGATGTTGGACGGGATGAAGGGAGGAAAGAAGTACACAGAGATGAAGAGGGACCTGATGTAGATTAGTTTGCTAGGTGGGGAGTCACAAAATGTTTATTTGATAGTTGTGTCCATCCAGAAACCTACCTTAAACAGTAGATTACCTAATAATATATATATATATATATATATATATATATATATATATATATATATATATATATATATATATATATATAACCATAAACACAGTAATCAACCCGAAGGTCGGTTTATTAGGTGATCGTAGAGCTCACCCATGTACAAAGCCCGACGGCGTGTGAATATTCACACATCAGGATGATGTGGAAGTACTCACAAGAGCAATATAACATTTGTACGGCACAATGGAACACAGAATAAAATAGATAACACGTAAAAGAACACTCACATTGTAGATTGTTTAGTCTGACCTGAAGAAGGCCTAGGAGTAGGCCGAAAGCTGAAACTATCTACAATGAGAGTGTTCTTTTATGTGTTATCTATTTTATTCTGTGTTCTATTGTGCCGTCCAAATGTTATATATTTCTATACCCTATAGCCAATCCTAATGTTGAAAAACTCCATACCGATATTTCGGTCAACTAGGTGATTGTCAACGAAAGGGCTGATTTGACAACTGGGAAGACAATTGTAGCCAGGCACTGTTTGCGGTCACTTGACCTAGCTTCCGTCTTGTCCTAAAAGGCCTAGCTTCAAAATTTTTTTCTACCTCGGTGACGTCGTAGTATGAGAAAATACAGTTCATATTGTGTAGATTTATGCGGTTCAGCTGAGAGAACTTAGGGTATCAGGACGTGTAGTGACTATTCCGGTGCTTGATATGTCCCATCCTCTATTGGTGAGTTAATGGTTAAATAATTAGGTGAGATAGGTAATATGTAATTTTTCTAATTTCAGTGCAAAAAACCGGTACGACTAACCATTAATTCGAATAAAAATTATTCGATTAAAAAATGTATGGAAGAAATTCGTGATGTTCGAAATTTATCGGTTTTTAAAAATACATAATAGATGGGTATATCTTTGATTGTGGCACATGACAATTGGCCAGAGTTATTAAATAATTACAAAGTGAGGGTATTTCAGTCCGCGTATTGAAATTTTGCCAAATGATAATTACTAATATAATGACGGTGGGATCGCATGCATCATTAACAGAAATATTACCTTCTTAAATCATTAGTTTCTGATTGTGAGAATGATAAATTGACGAATGCGTTAGAAAAACGGTTACCCCATGTCTGACTTGCTTGATGTAGAAAACGGGATAACATTTTTGTGAAGTAACAATTCCATCGACAATATTGATTTTTGTGGAACGCTATTCTGATATAATAGACGAGTAGGTGACCGCCAACAGGGGTGGCAGTTCGATAGCGGGGAAGACAACAACAACGAAGTACTGCTCTAGGTCAACGTAAACGTCGTATTAGCTTGTCCTGGGCGTATCAATCTAAAATAATATCAGCGGTCACAATGGATTATGTGTTCAAATATTAACAGCATTACATGGGTCTTACTTTTTCAAATGGGATATAAAAATCAATCTGAAGAACAAATCTAAATGACAGTCAAAGTTCACAACGCCATTCTATAAATGTCTTTTTTGCTTTTCGCGAACATGGAAAAGTGAGATAAAGCTCTCAGCGAGCTAAATCCATAACAGTGTGAACTGCGAATATTCAAACAGAAAACTCGTTTTTTGCTAAAAGGTCCGGTGCTGTTAGCTGCAAAACAAGGAAGAGATTTCTGCGGTCATGAGGAGGTATAAAAATCTATGAAAAAAGGCATGACGTCAATAAGTTTCAATTTTTAACTTGTAGATACAATCGTGACTTGAAAGAGCATCTTACTATGGTACTAGTTTTCATGGCTCATCAAATCGAATGAAAATCCACATAATGAAATGCAACGTTGAGAGAGAGAGAGCAATTGTAGGTCAGACTCAACTCATTTAGGTATTTGAATAAGTTGACATATGTATAGCTTGTTACTATCAATCGCTACTAAAGATGGAAGATAAGAACTAAAAGAGGACGATTAATGAGGCCCAAGGAGTGCTAAGCTATGCATTCAAACCGCACCTGTCCATAATGCATCGCCACAAATCAACAATTAATAGCATAGCAGCTGCCATTTCCTTTTGTAAATTGATATTTATTTTGCCATGGTTCATTCCTTGGTGTTGGTTACGATGTTGCAGCTGGTCTGTAACTTGGACTGCAAGGACAAAATTACGAGAGCATCGTCATTAGATTTTGACCCTGGTATTCATTACTGTTTACAGTCATATAATAAGGTCTCATTCGAGACTATATATTTGGCACCGTAAAAGAATATCATTGAGAAATGGTACAGCAACACTGGATTATTAGGATCAAAATTAATTGACGAAATGAGAATGAACAAAAGGAATTGGTGGTATCCTACCACCGAAACGGTACATGATACTCATACCATATGGTATTATGGCAATCGTCCATACTGTTGGAAAACGTATGTTGTGATATCACCAATACTATCGATATGATTGATGGTGAATGTGATACCTAGAGCAAAAATTTGTCGTAAACTTCAATTTTTTTCGTTTGTACTTCCGAACATTTTATCACCCGAATTAATTTTTACAGTGAAACTACCTCAGGTGTATAGAATCAAAGAGGCGTGCCTATATGTTTACAAATGTCGGGAGCAAGGTTTCTCAAAGGGAGAACGCTCTTAATGCAGGTCTATCTCTGAGAACATTACGCAAGGAGCATGCATTGAGCGCGTCATTTCTGACTCAGTCTCGACTCTAAAACGTTAATAGAGCGTGAAGACGTCACAGAATCAAAATCCTGCCAACTTTCTCTGTTGAACCCTAAGAGTTCCTCAGGAAAGCAAAAAGAACGAATACACACAAGTGATCATTAAGGTTAGTTGTCTTTAACAATACTGTGTAAACATTTATAACATAGGGGTAAAAATGACCGATAAAAGATGTGACCATGGCTAGCCAAAAATGTTTCTTAGCTATTGAATAATGAAAAACGTCTTCCGAATTTCATCGTGGCAAAGGTAAACGTGGTGAAGAAAGAAAGGGAAATAACAATATGGAGAACTTTCAAGGGCTCGGGAAGGTGGGCGAGTTATAAAAAAAGGTGAAAGTTGCCAGGAGATAGAATGGGAGATTATCAATCGAACGGGAAGATTATATAAACATCGACCACCATGAATATTAACATATTCATGGTGGTCGATGAGATTACAATGAAGAATCTCATGACAGACCAGGACGCTTACTTCTCGCTTCAAACTAGAAATAATGACAAAAATTATTAGGACAAGGTGTTTAAACATCTGCCTAACTATAACTCGATACAGACCAAGGGATCTCCAAGTGCCACACCTGTTTCAAACATACCTCCGTTAGCTATTTTCCTCCTTTTTTCAACACTTTTTTGGAGGTCATAATTATAAATGAAAGAAACTTAATAATTTTGGACAAAAATTCAGAATTAACAACCGAGATTTTAACAGTTCATTTTCGAGACAATAGCTTGCGTAAATGAAACCTCAGTCGAAATTTTACAATATGTGTGGAAAATTATCTTTAATTTATAATTTTATGTCGTAATTGAGTGATGAAATAGCGTGGATTATCCTTCGTCTGCCTCCCAAGCCTTCGATTCATCAGGACTTCGGATGACACTACCGTCAACCATTGCAGCCTGCAGACAAATTGAAGGGGTCGTGCCACTTTCACAACAATTTCCCACAGCCCCTTGGATATCCATGAATGCTGTGAGCATTTTTTATAAGCGTATAATTAACGCAATTCCCACCTATGTACTGAATCCTTGAATAAAATATATAAAACAAAAATCTAATTGCGTAAAGAAATAATTAAAAAACCTCCGAATAATATATGTTGTTAATAATGCCAGGTCGTAAAATTCGTTAAAAAAATAAAAAGAGGATTTAGTATCCACTACCAATCTACAAGATAATGTGGCAAGTGTCCACACCAATTTTCATTACGAACCAAAATAAAACCACAGTTATCAGTCCGAAGGTTGGTTTGATACGTGAGGGAGCTCCCGTAGTACTAAGCCCAATAGCGTGGGAAATTCTCACTCAACAGGACGGGGGTCCAGTTCCTTTCCCTGTTCTACCCATGAATTGTCGAGATGATCTGCTACCCGAAAAATCCCACATCTTGGTTGAAACTGAGGGTGCCCAAATACGTCCCCAGGAATCAACCTCCCGAGAAGAGATTCTGGGGCCCTCCGATTAGTAGTTGAACATTCTACCCATTGGACTATCACTTCCCACTTTTCATACAATCAGTTCCTATTTCATCGGCCTTCAAAACGAACTCTACGCATTCGAAAGAGTGGGTTGATTCTAAAAGGTGAGATTGAAACTTTTACTTAACTAAATTGCACGTGAAATTTACCGAAACTAGGTGTGAGGTAGGGAAATTATTTGTCATGAGTTATCAGTCGTTTTTGCACGTAGATCCGGTGACCAAAATACCACAGCGCTTGGATTTTTTTATTTGCTTGGACAATAACGGGATTCTAATCCTGGGTCCTGCTATCATAAGCCCAACTTTCTATCAACTGAGCTACCCAACCATCCAATTAAGAATCATTCCCTTTCGATTCCAACTGATTTTTTAGACCAAAATTTGACATTGCAACATGGCTAGCCTCGTGTTTCAAGTTAGTCCGTAAACGGATAGAAAATATTTTAATAAACCAACAGTCGTCTCAAGGATATCTCTGATGATATTCAGATGATAAAAATTGATATGTTTTCACTGGTTTCTCTGGATCAAGAAAAGTTGTGATCGAATGGAAAATATTTTGGCATGCCAACTGAGCGGTTAATAAGCTACTTTCCGTTTTACTCGATAAATAGGTGCCTTCTTGAGAGGGAAAAAAGGAAATGTTACCACATACATGAAGTCTCGAAACCAATTAACAATAACGATGCTAAATTCATCGTCGACATCCGGCACAGATTTTAGGAGGAAAGAAAAAGCAACAAATACTTGAGATATTGGTGACGAATGAATTTATAAAAGTGCGCGTACAGGCACTTTTAAAGACAACGATGAGACCTAAATTGAAAGCGTATTAAAAAATACAACATAATGGTTAACACATTCCGTAAACATCAAGGTAAAACCGAGTGGGGTAGGTTATGAATTTGAACATTTGATTATATTCCTTATCACTTGTCGTTGGAATCAAGACTTATCAAAACCATAGTTCTGTTAAAAATAAATAATCGGATAATTCCAATACTCTTTAAAATTAAACTCTGGAAAGTAAATTAACACATTGTTTATCGATCACTAAACATAATCATACAGATAAAAACTTCATAGAGTATGGCAAAAAAACATATTTATGGGAAGTATTCTCCGCTGTCGTACGTTCTTACTTTCCAAGAATTTTTCACTGGAATTGCTATCATTAAATGAAGTTATTTTGAAATATCAGCGAATGAAATTGCAATATTTCTGCCTCTGATATGGAAAAACAACGACACATATTATGCTGTAATCGAATACATTAATAGTAGAAATCAGTGTTCGCGGCATGACACAAAAGCAAACACTCGGTAACTCACATTATTTCCCGCTCTATTATTAACACAAAATATCCCCCAAGACACTCGTGCTATTAATAGCTCATCGCGAAAGATGTTACTTAAAATAAGAATAGTAATTCAAACATTTAGGAAGAGAAACACCTAGATCGAAGGTGTATTTGAATTTCATTCCTGACACAGGGCGAGAATAACATATTAAAAGTCTTTTAAAAAGATCAGTATGAAAAACAACCTTCTGATCGTGGGGCCACTCACCATTTCTCAAGCTGTTTTTTCGAAGATTACAACCACAATAAGCACGCTCAGTAGCAGCTAATCAGCTTAGTTTAAAGGTTTCGCCGGGTTTCTCGTAAACCGCCCTGAATATTATGAGAGCAGACTCACGTGTGTCAACCCTTATGATCACCTGTAACTGTTGAACAAGCATGTTTGGGAGAAGTTCCTCCATTTGGCCGCTGCGCGTCTGGGCGGGTTGACCGAGGACCTCTGGCCTCTGTTGGCCAAAACTAGAACCATCTACATTCCTTAAGTTCGCGGCGCCATTTCAAATGTACTTTCATCACTGGAGCACTTCTTTTGTTCACGAAGTTCTTAAAACACAAAATCAAAGAAAAATCATGATTGAAATTTTTCCACATGAAAGGTGAAAGTAGGAAGAGAGTGATTGCATAGAAATATGGCCTTTTAACATTGTATTGGTGGTAGTGTAACCGGTTTTTTAAAGATGCATCGTGCTAAGCATGATCCCAATTCCAAAATAGGTTTCCTAAAGTATGAATTTCTACAAAAAGTTGTGCATAGAAGTAGGAATAACTTTAAATTCGAAAATTTTACAGGCCAGCATATTTTTCACTCAAATATCTGTATAAACGGACAATAAATAATAAATGGCAGAACAGACGTAGCAGCTTAAAAAAATGCTGATCAAATATTGTTATAATACGTTGGCAAAACAATCTCTATCTTAATTAAAAGCTGGCTAGTTAAAAAAAATCTAGATAGCTAAAACGAAAAAAACAATGCGAATATTACAAGTAACCTTATTTTTAGAACCGAACTTTAAGAATAAAACCACCGACACCTGCCGTCACCGCATGCGTAAAATAAACAGTTTGTTTTATCTCAAATATACGTGCACACCAAGTTACTTCCGGAGTTTTTCTGGCATATATGAATGCGTAGGTAGAGAAGTATTTACTTCAGATATGCATTCTACATCTCTTTGTACACATAACATGTTAGTACCTATTATGTGGAATACACGGACTTAGTTGAATAATATTGATGATTCGCTGAGTACACGTAGTTCCTAAGTATTCTGTATTAGGGTCCAATGCTACATGAAGTACCCAGAACTCCAGGAGTTCTGAATTTGAACATATTCAGATATATGGGAAACCAAAAAATAGATGAAAAAGAGAATGCAAACAATAGATATAGACCATTTAATTCCTTTCCTTCCGTTAATCCTCGATCGCGCCTTTTAATATCCCTTTCCTATTTACAACTACTCTCCACCCGTTTCTTATACCTTCTTCCCATTTCATCTAGCAACTGACCATCTTTTCCCTGGAAATTTAAAACTTCGTTTCTTAGCGTTTCTCTCTGTAGAGCTTCATTTCTTTATTCCACTTTAAACTCATATCTCAAAAGCCTTCAATTTGCACTGATCACATAGAGAAATACCACACGAGTCCCTTACGCTACAAATTAACAAATTAGAGATTTTAGGCACTTATTATTGTTTATATCTTTGATTTGCGCACCTGTAATTGATTCCCTTCAACCTGCTTCTACCACCCACGCTCATTTTCTCATAATGCCCTCACTAATGCACCCATTTCCCTCCCAAATACTGTCCAAATGCCTGAGTTGCTACGAAAGATCTAATTTATTTCTACTCCCACGTTTACCTTAGATTTCCTACTTCTAAAAAAATCTCATTATTTTATTTGATTATGCTCAATCCGCATCTCATTTAAATCGCTTTGTTTCTGTTACGTCTTTAATAATTCCCTCTCTGTATCCGAAAATTTTCTTGTATGAAATTCCTTGACTGTGTGACTACCTACTGCTCGATCATTTTCAAACTTAACTGATTTGAACACCTCACCTACCACCTTTACTTCCTTCTTACCCGTAACCAACTGAACATCAGCATAAGTTAAGAGAATTAAGAGTATTTCTCCCCTGGCATCATATGTTTATTGTTCAATGGATTTTTGTCGATAGGTAAATGCCATGAATGCAATACTTTATTTTTGATGTTACATGCATGGTGTGGAATCTCCTATGTCAAAAATCATAGTGGCTGCTTTCAGGGTTCAATGTACGATTAGATGTCATTGACTACCTCGATTCTTCTTCCGATACCATTGCTTGTATTGTCTGATTCTTGTTAAAGCAATAAACGGAATCTAATGATTCAATATATGGTATATAATAAAAGGTGATTTTGTTGTGATAGTATGAATTCATTATTTCGTGTCGGTGGTCAGATTAATCCGAATCACTTAGGAGCAACTATTATTTCAACATCCATTGACAGTAAACTATGTAACATCGGATCTCAATCTCTCGACGAGATATACTACAAAAGTATCGCTGAGTAGTCTATTGTCTCCACTCATGTCGATGGTGGAGTTTCGATTCTCATAGATTCTAGATTTCTTACTCGTCTTTTCGTCTCCATTTGACCACCATCAATATCTACTGTTACTCTACTGTCTATTTAATGCTTATAGTTATTTTTAAAAGTGCCTGTTCGCGCACATTTATAAATTCATTCGTCACCAATATCTCAAGTATTTGTTGCTTTTTCCTTTCCTCCTAAAATCTGTGCCGGATGTCGAGGACGAATTTAGCATCGTTATTCTTAATTGGTTTCGAGAAGTCATGTATGTGGTAACATTTCCTTTTTTCCCTCTCAAGAAGGCACCTATTTATCGAGTAAAACAGGAAGTAGCTTATTAACCACTCAGTTGGCATGCTAAAATATTTTCTTTCGGTCTCAAATTTTCTTGACGCAATAAAACAACTTTTCCTGAGCCAAAGAAACCAGTTAAAACATGTCAATTTTCACCATCTGAAAACCATCAGAGATATCTTTGATACGACTGTCGGTTTATTAAAATATTTTCCATCCGTTTGCGAACCAACTTGAAACAAATAGACTAGTCATATTGCAATATCAAAATTTGGTTCCAAAAATGAGTTGGAATCGAAAATGAATGATTCCTAACGGGATGGTTAGGTAGCTCAGTTGATAGTTAAGTTGGTCTTATGATAGCAGGACCCAGGATTAGAATCCCGTTATTGTCCAAGCAAATAAAAAAAATCCAAGAGCTGTGGTATTTTGGTCATCGGATCTACGCGCAAAAACGACTGATAACTCATAACCAAGAATTTCCCTCCCTCACACCCAGTTTCGGTAAATTTCACGTGCAATTTAGTTAAGTATAAGTTTCAATCTCACCTTTTAGGATCAAAACATTATTTCGAATGCGTGGAGTTCGTTTTGAAGGCCGATGAAATAGGAACTAATTGTATGAAAAGTGGGAAGTGATAGTCCAATGGGTAGAACGTTCAACTATTAATAAGAGGGTCCAGAGTACCTTCTCGGAAGATCGATTTCTGGGGACGCCTTATGGCATTTAATATATCTTTCCGTCCGATTGATTATCTCCCATTCTATCTCCTGGCAACTTTCACCTTTTTTTATAACTCGCCCACCAGCCCTTGAAATTTCCCCATATTTTTATTTTCCTTTCTCTCTTCACCACTGTGCCTTTGCCACAGTGAAGTTCAGAAGACGTTTACACTAGTCAATGACTAATAAACATTTTTTGCTAGCCATGGTCACATTTTATTTATCGGTCATCTGCATCTACCCAGTAAGACGCCGAAAGTGCGTGTGGCGGGGGGTGTTAGGTCACTATCTGTGAAAGGGAACTAAACCACATGCAAAATCAACAACCCATATACGCAAACCATGTAGTCGTGCTTGAGGGGCGAAGAACTAGTGTTCGAATAATTTTCGAGACCTCGGTGCTGAAATATGCGGAAATGAATTTATTTAGTAAGTTCCACCTACCATTGAGTCGTCTTTCTTCCAATGATTCCCATCCCAACTCCATAAGCATTTCAGTGACGCTTTTCGTTTTATTGTAACAGTTTTTCAAGAAACGGGCTGCCCGGCATTGGACCTTCTCAATATCCCGAATGAGGCCTTTTTAACTCGGATCTCATACGCTACATGCATGTTCTAAATGACGCCTTACAATAGTGTGGTAACAACGTTCCTTGGCATAGGAGTCAGCTTTGCCGACAATACGTCTAATAAACCCCAATTTTTGATATGCTTGCCCACAGAATTTACGTATGTGAGTCTCCAAAGTTGTCTTTAGTGAATGTAACACCTAGGTATTTTACCGTATCAACAAATTCTAGGTCAACTCCAGCTATTTTTAAAACAAATTCCGTTGATCCTTTTAAGAAATTTACCACTTAACATTTTGTTAAGATTTAATGGCAATCCCCATTTTGAACACCATTCATTAATGAAATCTAAATCATGTGCTAGAACCATCGTAATTCCCAGATATCTCCCGACAAATCAACGTGTCATCCGCGAACATCCTAATATTACTTTTCACTTCGCGGTTCAATTCGTTAACAAAAGTCAAGAAAAGCAACGGCCCGATTACACTTCCCTGAAGTACCCCCGAGGTAACTCGTAAGCTGTCGGAACTAGCGCCGTCAAGGACTATCCTCTGTTCCCGTTCTGAAAAGAAGTCTTCAATCCCATTTATTTCGCCCTTGTTTATATCTGCGCCTTTTAATTTATGAATGAGTTTACCATGTGGAATCTAATCAAATGCCTTTTTTTGTTTTGTTAAATGGTAGTATATGTATTTGCATGCGTGTAACATGAAAGGATCTTTGCATTAATGCATACGCCACTGTGGGCAAAGGTTTGCATGGATGTGTTGATTTTGCATGTGGTTTTGTTCCTTTTTACGGGTGATGACCTAACGTCCCTCGCCATTTGGCCTTGCGGCGGCTCGCGGGGTACTATGTAGATGTAGTGGAGAGAATGTAGGGCAGCGAGGCTGGCAGAGGAACAGGATAAGCATGTTGGAAGGAATGAAGGAAGGTACAATGCATGTGGCATGGAAAAACAGTTTATTGTAGTGTGGGATGTCACATTCTGCTGCCTTGTTATGCGAGGATTTATCCACTCAAAGCGTACCTTAAAAGTTAGACTACCAAATAATAATATTTATTAGGTAAGTATTGTTTGAAATGACTGTTATTTTAAATATGTATTCCTGAAAGTCTGCAGCTTCGGTCCAAAAATATATCTAAATATTTCTGTCAGGTAACACTATTTCAATCCGTCCTATACGATTATAATCCCTGTATATGTACATGTAGATGCCATGTTGCTCAGTTATTTTATCACCGAATGTTTACTGAGCGATACGACTAAAGTCGTTAAAATACCAAAGACAAACAAACATTGCTTTTACGGGCATCCAAAGAATAGAAATAAGGTTGTAAATACGAGTAAATAGAAATGAATGGCAAATGAAGATAAATATAAGATGGAAAAGGAATAAAATTCGACTTGAGGTTTAAACATCAAATATTTACACAGAAACCTAAATGAATTTCCTCGTCGGCCGGCCACTCCCAGGAAACTTTCCCCCGGTTTATTCGATTTAAAAAAAAGCTCAAAGATCCCAATGAAGAGGGGGATTTGGGAGTCCAGAAATTCCCAGAAATCCCAGGGAGAGTATTCGTACTAGCAGCGAAGAATAATCTGAATTTGGAATGCAGATATTCATGAGGCTAATTACATAGGAATTTATAATAGGGAGGGAATATTTTGCAATAATATGAGCCTTGAACTAATAGTGAATTTTACGAGGAAAAAAATTGTTTAAAACATTAATGTTAACAGTTAAATTACTGTTAAACATTAACAGTAATTAACGCAAAGGTTTTTAATTAAGTCGAAAGGAAAATTGCTGTCCTTGGAATCGACAAAATTTCGAGAGATTTATAACGTTTTTAAGTTTTTAAAATGTGAAATCATTTCTAAAATGCTAACAAATCTACATCTGCTTAACACCCCGCAAACCACCGCAAAGGCGTGTGACTGGGGGGGGGGTTAGTGCACCACCCGTAATTAAAAAAAATCGCTTGCAAAAGCCGCAAATTGATACAAGCTACAAATACATGGTACACATTCATGCAAAAACCCTTACGCCCCACACTTACACAAACACACAAACTTCTATGCTCCTACAAATATACCTGATGACTTTGCAATCTTTAATTTTGTACCGACTTATAAATTAAACGTTTTCAATGTTTCTAAAAGGACTTTGGTTTCATACTACTATGATACCTGATTGTTCTGGGAGAGAATGAGCATTTGAATCTATCTGTATTGGAATCTATATCCCTTATTTTATCTTTGTGGTCTGATCTAACTAAGTTGTGTAGGGCCATTAAGATTTCTTTAGTGTCAACGTTAAACTCGTTTGCTCTGAATCTTTCTAAAAGTCTAAGTCTCGCTTGTTCTGTTCGTATCCCAAGTGGCTCCCAGCCTAAATCCCCTAAGTGACCTGTCCCAATTATGTTCTTATTATAACTTTTGTCCACTTGTGTTTCATTTATATCATAGTCACTCAATGTATCTCATTAACCTCGAGATGTTGTATTAAAACGAAAGATTCGATAATAATTTTTGCCTCAATGCAAAAACATATTATATTTTCAGGGAATTCAATCTTATTGAAATTAATGTCATACCTTTTTTAATATTGATACATAACTTATGGACCAATGTATTTCACTAAGTTACTTTTCTTTCTTAGTATAACACCTGCCCTATCATAGAGTTTATTCCGAAGGTCACAAATTTCAATTTTCTCCAAGTAATTTCCTAAAAGGTTTTCACTTGATAAAAAATGCTACACGAATTTCAGGGCAACCATATATTAACGGTTAGGGGTTGCAAAAAAGTCACCTTTTCTTAATTCCCTCTTTTCGAGGGTTGTATGTTTTCGAGGGAAAAAAGTGATTTTTCACCAACGCCTGTTTAATATAAGAGTCCACATTACATTACACACTCAAGTACATTATAGTCTTCTTGTCGTCCTTTAGTGAGGTAAGCACAGTCAAAAAAGGTATAATTTTAAGTCATGGGAAGAAATTTACTCTTTTCTCCATCTCCTTCATTGTTTCCTCCATTATTTTCCACTTCTATATTTCCATGCACTTGGATAATTATTTTTCCTCTGTGGCATTCAAACTCTGCATGCTTTTTTGCCCTCAACTTTAGTCTTTTTCTTAGTCTTGTCCTGTTCGAAGACAATTCCCCATATATTTCTCGTTCTATCCCTTAACCGTCAATAATATATCTGATTTAATGTTTCAAGTAACTCTCTATTTTCTAGCCAGCGTTAAACATTTATTTCATACTTGTCTATTACTGATAAGTCAAACCACTTTCTTAAAGAAACGTCCCATATCTCACCTATATCTCTTTTATCAATCTCATAGAGTTAAATGCTCTTTGGAAAATATTTAACATCGATTTACTGATGACTTAATTTTCAAGATATTAAAAAATAAATGGGAAGATGAAATTGATTTTTTCCCATTGTTTCATTGTTTATCTTCATCTCATCGTCCGAGGTGTAATGATTACACTAGAGGTCTCTTTTGAGTTGAGGAAAAAAATAAAAATCGCAAGGGACAAGGTGGGGGGAATACGGAGGGTTTTGTTTGTACCTATACGTGAGACGGCGTGGTACCCATCTTGTACAGATTTTACGGAATCCCAATTGTTTAATAATGAAGCCAACACGCTCCTTGGATATTCCAATATTATTTGCGATACGCTTTTGAGCGATTCGCCGATCATTTGGAATAAAATCTTCGAGGAGTTTGCGATGTTTATCGTCTATGTCAGTGACCAGACATCCGCTGCGCGTTTTATCAACAATTATGGCATTTCCAGACTCACGGCCACGAAATTTGATTATCCATCGATTAACATTAGACCTATCAACGGCAACGTCACCATAAACAGCCTATGAACGATGATGAATCTCCGTGGAAGTCACTTATTCAGCAGTTAAAAATTCGACAACAGCACGCTGTGTAACCTGCGTTGACAAAGCACTAGAACACGTCTCTATACTTCCGCTTCACTGGATTCACTGGATGAATGTAACGACCTCAAACCTGCGCATGCGTGTTGAGGGGGAATGTTACTTCCACATGCCAGCAGGAGTGATTCTAAAGGTCATTTTGTTTGTGGTCTACAAGTATGTGTGCATTGGTATTCAGCCTACCACGGGCAATTGGGCCGAGTCCCGTAGTTGCCAGGACTCATATTCTCTATTTTTCCCATCATTATGCTCTTGGGAATGATAATTGAGGTGGTTTCCCGTTGCCTTCCTCAATAGTGTTTTTGACGTGACAACCTAACTCAATTGCCGCCCCACTGGGGTCAGACGCGTCACTGAGGAACAGACGCTGCGACTATCTTTGGCCTGACTTCTGACCTTCGAGCTATCAAGGATGGATGGCCCTACCAGGAACAATTATCATTACTACCGCTAGCGCCGCTCTAGGGGCCATCGGAACTCACAAGCCTTTCCACCACGTCAAAGTTGTAGTCCACAGGAGGGGAAATACCGATTACAGCTAGGCATATGTATCGAATACATAAATATGTTTTGCCTAGGTTCCGTTGTGATCATGAACCATGAAAGGTTAAATTGAAAATTGCATTCTATTGTTTCAGGCTTCACTTCGTGGAAGTATTTAATATCCATACCAAAAAAGAAAGACTTGTACTTTTCCACAGATTTTATTAAATGGTACAACGCGTTTCACTGACTTGCGGCATACCTGATGATGCCGCAAGTCGGTGAAACGCGTTGTACCATTTAATAAAATCTGTGGAAAAGTAAAAGTATTTCTTGTTAATATGGACATTGAAAATTTCAATTTACGAGGGTAATTTCAAAAGTTCTTGGAATAGAAATAAACAACTCACTTCAGTGAACCTTTTTTATTTTTCGATATAGTCTCCCTGCACGCTAATGCACTTGGTCCAGCGATGTTCCAATATCTTGATCCCATCTCGAAAATTAAATTCCTTCTGGTCTGCAAAATACCCGTATAAATCGGTTGAAATTTCCATCCACCGAGGCAAATTTTGAGTTTGGGGAAGACATGGAAATCTGATGGATTTTTTTAGATGAATGAGGCGGGTGCGCCAACTATTCGTATCTACTTTACGTATTTTTTCCATGGCAACGATGTGTGTGGACGTGCATTGTCTTGATGAGAGATGATTTTCTGTCTTGTCAAACCTGGTATTTTTTCGTGTATCCTTTGCAATAGTTGGTCCAGTAGGTCAGCGTAGTATTGTCTAGTAATTGTTTCACCAGTAGGAAGATAATATATCAGCAGAATCCCTTTCGCATCCCAGAAAACTGAACCCATCACCTTTCCAGCCGACTGTGTTGCCTTTTGTTTCTTTGATGGTGGTGAATCAACCTATTTCCACTGCTTTGACTGTTGTTTTGTCTCTGGGGTATAGTGGTGGACCCAAGTTTCATCTGTGATCACAAACCGGCGCAGAAAATCTAGTTGTTTGCTCTCAAAACGGGTCAAACATTGATCGAAAAGTTCCATTCTTATGAGCTTGTGATCTTGTGTCAAGAGTAATTACCTCATATCCTATTCCACGGTTAAAATGTGATAGGCCCATTTAGATGACATCCATATAGCTCCAGTGATTTCTCGCATTTTCAGACGGCGATCCTCCATGACCATTTCATGCACATTTGCAATAATTTCTGGAGTAGTGGCATATTTTGGCCGGAAACTACACGGATCGTCATCTAAGCTGTCCCGACAAAACTTACACTTGTTTGTACACTAGGAAACAGTTCACTATGAAGGAGCTGAGTCCTCAGAGTGATCTGAAAGTCGACTTGAATTTCCTTTGCATTCACACCTTTCTTTAAGACAAAATTAACCACTGCTCGAAACTCAATATTCCCATCTTCATAAATCACTACACGGGAACAACAACAGGGAGGTGTTCACTCTACAGATCTCATACCAGAGTAATGACGCGTTACGCGTCTACTCATAAAGGATTAGCTATTACTGCACGAGAAACTCGTTGCGCTAACGCTGACATCTGGTGGTGATTCCGATAACCTTTTTAAATTACCCTCCCATCATTGGGGAAGATTATTTTTCTGTTTTTCACAGTAATCTTGTAGAGTTTCTTTGTAATTCAATCGGTGCCAAGATTCTTATGATAGATAGATTGAATTTTAATAGGATTTCTGCCATTTAATTAGGATTTAATCGTTACGGTTATCGCAGTGTAAATGTGAAAGCTCAAGTTATGAAATAATTAATGTTCGGAAATACCTTTTGTATTTAATGAGTTTATCCTCAAAGTTTTTGATTTGTTTGTTGTCACTCAACGCTGGTAATCATGTTTTATATTGAAAAAACTAGAGAAATAAATTATTATGGAATTAAAAAAACAACTGCGAAGGGGTAATTTGAAGTTTAACAGTCTTCCTAGTAAATTGAGCAATTAAATTTAATCATTGGCTTGCATCAATGAAAGATACAATTTGAATTTTTGCGTAAGCCACACAAATAACGTATTCAGTTTAAATACATTACAGCTCATGATTATATAATAATATTATAGAATTGAATAAGTAAATCAATTCATGAAAATGTTATTTACAATATCAACATCTCCTCGAGGCATTGAATAATATTATTGTTTAACGATCCGGATACCGTATTAATTAAAAAATTAAAAATGACAAATTAATTTACAATTAAATGTCGTAAAATTGGATCTCTTCCCTCACCACTATCAGACTTTCAAAGGTTACCAAGGTTACAATATAGAAATTTAAATAATATATTGAAAAATATATTTTTAGTGGAAAACTTTGAAAATTTACTTTTAAAAGCCACACAATTAAGCTTACAGCAGCTTTTTACTTGTTGGCTTATTGAAGTAAAACAATAAGATTATGTTTTTATGCTAACATCAAGAAATTTGTAGAGATGTGCAAACAGTTTATGCTAGAGAACAATAAAAAGCATAGGTACTTGCGAAAATATATAGTTAAAAGTTGAAAATGCTGAAAACCTGTGTGAAGATTTAATTTCTGGCTATTAAAGAGAGAATTTTATTTTAAATTAGCTCATTCAATTAAGGTATGTGCAAAAAGAAGAAATTTAATGTAAAATCATATACGTACTTTAAATTCTTCCTAATATAGTATTCAAAATGGCGACAAAAGTATTTTTATATCGTTTTTCTCTATAGTTAAACCGAAAGACGCTGACTGATCTGACGATCTCAGATTTTATAATCTTGTGAATAACAACAATATTAGCGTGTTTGTCTGTTTCGGAAATATGGGTTTCACGAATTGGGAAACTTCTTATTGATTACTCTTATTGATTACTTATTGATCTTGTAATTATTGTGATCTTGTATTATTACTGATTGATCTTATTGAAACTCTTATTGATATTGTCGTCCACCAAATTTTGAAAAAATCTCACAAGGTATGTTTGTTCAAAAGATTTAAAAGATCAAATTATAAGAATTACAGCAGAAAATTCAGTTTTTTCTTTGTTAGGATATTCGGAAATGCATTTTTAAAATTATATAGAACTGAAAAGTACGTTCAGTAGAATGGAAAAGAAAATAAAAATTTGTTTAATTCTGCAAATATATCTTAATCGTAAAATCTAAATGAAGGCACGTATTAGACTCAATCATACACTTACATTTTGAAACAATGGGGAAGAATAGATATATTAGATTAAAATATTTTCTTTAAAAATTACAGAATGTTCGAGTCATGTTGGTAGCTCTCAGAAGCAAAAATGTGCATATCCTAACAAGGAAAAAATTCATTAGATTACAGGTTATGATGTTTTCTGAAAGCTGAAAATTTTCTTAAGAAGCAAGAATGAATGTTTCCTATAGAATAACACACTCTTGCGTAATTTGTCTACCGCTTTACTCCTGCTATGCTGGAAATCACTTTTTTTGATGTAAAGTCGATGAATTAATATTTATTAAACATTCTTCGAGAATGTACAAGTGAAAGAGAACATGAAGTGTTAATGAAAAGAATCTTGGTGAGTTATTCGCGACCGCAAATAAATTTTATGGAGATATAGACTATAGGCGCCGGCGCCTACCAATTAAACTGCAGAAACAATCCATACAGCCATCCCTCCCTCACCGAAGTCCCCACCGGCCAATTTTTTAAAAGGCCAAGTCTATAAATATCCAATCGCAAAAATCCCCAGTACAAGAAATTTATAAAACACACCCAATTAACCCTACTGCCTTCAAGGCCTGGCCGCCTATTAATTGGACACTTGACACGGAGACGGGAGGAATGGAATTCGGGGAAAAAAACTCGAAAAGGTTATCGTCACACCGAACACGTCTCCCGGGGGATGGGAAGGGAGAGGGGGCGAAGAGGTCGAATTGAAATTTCGATATGGTTTTTATCGCGGACTAGAGCAAAGACTGAAAAAAATATATAATAACGCCGAGAGGTTTGGCAGGATAAAAAAATCACTCATTTTCTCTCAGCTTATCTCTTTTGGTTACCACGGGGTTGGGCATGTGCGAATGGGCGGACCAAGATTTAAAAAAAAATCATTGCCAACCCTCTCCATAAATTATCTTTTTCACCCGCCACCCTTCCCTCGACCCCTTACGCCAAAGGATCGGTCTCTCTCTCTCTCTGGCCTCACGTGATTAATGGGCGAGGTTCTTTTGCGGGTGAATAACGTTCCATTCCTCGACCGCTCGGTGATGCCACACCCTTGAACTATCGATACGTCCATCGGGTGTGGCTGCTGAAACCCCTCCGGGATGAGGAAACATTATACACACGGACGGGCAGGTCGGGAATTTAACAGGTTCGATCGAGCCAACCCTTCTCATAGAAAATTTTTTTTCAAATAATTTTTTTTCCCTTCTTTTCCTTCCGACCCTGACCTATGCGAAATTTCCGAAGTTCATCGATGGGCATCTGCCTCCAAGGAAGCCAGCCGAGGCACTTCGCGAGGATTGGCCATCGACATTGATGCTTATTCCCACCCTAAAGGCATCACTTTATCCGTGCCGGAAGTCCGAGCGAGAAGAGACTATCGCTCAAAGGGCTGCGCCCCAGAATACTAGCAACGTTTTCGCGATGACCCCATGATTCTACGGCGAAGAGAGCTCCGAGATATTATCATGGGTGAATACTCAAAAGGGCGATAAACGATAGCGGTAAAGGAAAGGTGAAATAATTCAAATTGCTAGAAGAGATAAGGAAGATAACGGTTTATCTTAATATCTTGGCTCTATCATTAAACTTAAGCAAAGGGAACTGTAACCAGTTGGCTTATAAATCGCGAACAAATAACATCTACATCATCTACATAAATACCCTGCGAGCCACCAAAAAAGGTGTGTGGCAGGGTGAGTATCTAATAACTATGGACATGAAGAGATATTCAAGCATTCTCGCTGGCAAAATAATTACATGACGTGCCTCATACGCCCGATTAATCAATACTTTTAAGCTACACATTGAATTTTTTCCTCTTATTTTTTGGCATAATTGCCGAAGCAAATTTGCTTGATTGGTGTTTGCATCTCTGCACTGCAAAAATATGGGCTAAGCCATGAAATTCTACTGCAGAGCTTAGTAATCTTGACATCAACATGGAACAATAATTCGGTCGGGGCAATTCTCATTTCATCGATAGTTTTTGAAAAAATGAAAATATCCCCTTACCCGTAAATTTTCCGTAATATTGTTGAATATATATATTAATATATATATTCAACATGATTTTTAATATATATATATGAATATATATATTAAAATATATATATATATATATATATATATATATTCAAACTTGAAAATCCCGCCATACGGCGCACATATATATATATATATATTTATATATATATATATGTATACACATATATATACATATATATACATACATACATATATATATATACATATATACTATATATATACATACATATATACATATATATATATACACACACATATATATACATATATATATATATATATATATATATATATATATATATATATATATATATATATATATATATATATATATATATATATATATATATATATATATAGTCTCAGTCCTCAGTATGACCTAAAGAAGGCCTCGGAGTAGGCCGAGCGCTAAAATAATCTACAATGTGAGTGTTCTTTTGCGTGTTATCTGTTTTATTCTGTGTTCTATTGTGCCGTCCAAAAGTTATATTGCTCTCGTGAGTGCTTCCAAATCATCGATATGTATGTATATGTATATATATATATATATAAAGACCAAGGAGCAGGTTTCCAAAACTCATTGTTTTGATTTATTTGGTGCTTAATTTGGTTCATTTGAATTCAAACCCTTACACATCTCGGACTGCAGAATGCATGTCGGATCATTTGTTTTGATTATGATACGAAAAACCCTATTTGAATCAAACAAAACTCATGACCATCCAAATACGATCGAAATATATTAAACTTCAGGCTACAGAAAGAAAGCGATGTATACTTTTTGCATTGATTTAACATCTTAAAGAGAACTGTACCCTGTGGGTTAAATCATTCAGCCAAGGGGCCAGGTTGGAATACGGGTGACTCTGAGGTACATTCAAATTCCTAGCCAAATAATTTATTGGGCGCAGATATTTTTGGGAAGCGAAAGGCGCCACAAGGTTAGGAACCTGACCACCAACCTAGGTATGTGAATGCGTAGGGCATAGTTTGGGATGGGGCTGTGGTAGTGGATTGAAGGGGGTATCGACGTGACTTAAAAGCGTGTTTCGTCCAAAAAAGAGCAAAAACGAATCTGAGAACATTGCTCAGCAATGCACTTTAGCTCTTGCAAATACGAGGGATCCATGCTTTAAAGAAATTTTCCTCCGAGGGAAAAATCTTCCTTCATACATTACGAAACTCTGATTTTCCTGGAAATTAAATTGAAGCAATTACCTCTTCGGCCGACAAATTTATAATCTCATAAGCAGATAATTTTCAGCGGTTATCACTTCCTCTTTAGAGAGTTCATCAAAGTTTTAAGCCATTTATGTTAAATACAGGTCCCAAAAAAGGACAAGTAACTGTTCGACGTAAAGCGATTAGTTTCAGTTTAAAAAAATTGAGATAAGATTCATTATGACAAGAAGATTAATTATGGCGTTGATATTTTTTGAAAACGAACAAATGCTGAATTATCATTTTCATTAGAGCCTATTTCAACTGACTAGTCATCATGAAGGAGTGTCCAAAAGAGCAAATAAAAAATGACAATCCCATCACTAATGATGTGACAATGACAAATTCATATAAATTTTAATAGAGGAGCAACGCCATCTATTTTTTTATAGTAAAATGTCAGCGGCAATGAAACTTCGGTGTAATATAATAATCTGTTTAATCACTTTATGTACACGTATTGGGATTGAATTTAAACAGACATGCGCAATTACTTTTCAGTTTTTCTTCTCTCGGTAAATTCAGCAAGTAGGAATCAAGTAAACTTACTCCCCAATCCACAACTTCAATTTTAATTAACTCAATCCCTTTTTTTAATGAAATTTGACCTCATTGAGCAGGTTATAGATGAGTGCTGTAGGAAAGATATAAATAAACATTTCCTCGTAAATATTGACAAATAATCCGCTACCATTGCTTTAAGTGAGCGTGGATACATACAAGATCTGCTAAAAAAATATATGGCTGTTTGAATAAACACTTGATTTTATTACTTAATCTTTAATCATGCTTATCGCCTTCAAAATACAGCCCTTAGTTGTCCATACAACACTCCAAATATTTTTTTTAGCTTTCACATAACCCCTGGAATGCTTATTTCGGGATAGCCTTAAGTCTGCAGTACAGTTTTATTGGATGTCTTCAATAGTTTCAAATCGGCGTCATTTCACGATGGATTTCAACTTAGGAAATACGAAATATTCCACTGGAGCAAGATCCGGAGAGTAGGGTGGCTGGGGGATCACTGGTGTGCTGTTTTTGGCCAAAAACTCGTTAACGATCAATTATTTGTGCGCCGGTTCGTTGTCGTGATGAATTCACCAAGGTTTGTTTTTCCACATTTTTGGTCTCTTCTACAACATTGCGTGTTTTAACCTTCTCACGACTTCTATTTACTGTTCCCCATTCATTGTTTGTCCTTTGGGAACATATATACATCATGAATAATCCATTTCCAGTCGTAGAATACGATCAACATCACTTTCACGTTCGATTCCGATATCCAGGCCTTTTTTGGGTCGTGGGGAAGATGTGTGAAGAGTGTTCCACAGTGAAGAATGGGCTTTTGTTTCCATATCATAACCATACACCCAGGTTTCCTTAACTATGACCAATGTTTTTAATAAGTTTCGGTCGTCGTTTGAACGATCGAGTAGTTCCTGGCTGATGTCAAGAGTTTTTTGCCTTTGCTCATCCCTTAAGCCTCGTGGCACAAATTCGGACGCGAAGCGCTGCAATCCCTAAATTTATGCGAAATTGGTGAAATATAATTCGACACTAATTTAAACTGCATGGGAAATATCCTGGAATTTTTTTTGGGAATTAGGGTCTCTAAAAATATTTGAATTCATTATCAACCCAATATTTATTTCCTGCTTTGTTCACACAAATGTATATAAATTACAAGTTTGATGGGTGTTACCTTAATAAATAATTAATTTTGTTAATTAGTTAATTCATTTTGGACCTATCAGAGAGATATATTGTTAACGAGTCAGATGAATATCAAAAAGGTTCTGGTAGAGCTATCAAAAATTGTTGCGAGAGTAAAAAACTGTTCCAGGCTTATCATAAAAACTAGATTGAGAATTCTTCATGAGAGTAATCGAGAGAAGATGGGGTTGATGTTCAGGAAAAACTTCAAAAAGTGAATCAACGAAATTTTTAATGTCATAGCCTCTACAAGTGATGATTAAAAATTTCGGATTTGACTTACACATAAGCTCAATGTCTAGAGTAACAGTGTTAGATGATATTGATTAAACATTTTCCTCAACCAATATTGCAAATGAATCATCAAACCCTAGTATTTGGGTCAAAAGGTGAATATATTCAGGGGGTAAAATTTGGGGGAAAATTGCATTCTCTCCGAAAAAATCGACAAGTGAGAATCCAAATCCTAAATCCAACTTACGAATGAAGCCAATAAAACCAATGTAATTTTGCTTACAAAGCATAGAAGTCGAATCTATTAACTTTTATTATGTAAAACATTTTCATGGCATAATTTTAGAGTTTTATCCAGGGGTTTTCCTGCATAATTCCTAAACCATTAATTTTAGTGTTAATGCGTATTAAGAAACTGTGGATAAACTTTGAAGTCACACATCTGGAAGAGAGTGGATGATGAGGAGAGGGCTGAGCAGATCAAGGGGGCGATTCGAGAGGCTTTAGTCTGGGGACTAACTTAGGTAATGGGCATCATGATGCCAGATGACGGCAACTTCAAAAGACTTTGAATCCTTTCCAATTCCTCTCCGATATCTCCACCTTCGGCCGACTCATCGTTTCAAAGGTAAAGAATACACTCCCCAGAAGGATTAATTAGGGAATTCCGGAATATATATTCCTGTAGTGAGGGAGACATTGGAAGAACTAGCGTCGTTCAATAACCGTATTGATTCGAGCAAATACTGACTATCTTAACACTTCGACGAGGGTTTAATATCATGGGAAAATACTGGAAAATTATGATATAGAATATTTAGGCATAAGAGACGCGCTTGTACAAGAATAGACCTAGTGGCAGCGTCTTAGATTGCAAGAAAGATGGATTAACAAAGATATGAGTAAGGTACCGTACCCCAAACAGTGTCACAGGCTTTAAGATTTTCAGAAGCTTTGATGGAACTTCAAAGGGCAAGCGTCAATCTTAATTCCAGTAAGTGCTGTTTCAAAGAGGTTTCCATTTATGCACGCATGTAGCATTATAAAAATGACTATTTTGGTTAAAGGTAGTCTACTAATGAAGGTAGATTTTAGATGAACAACGAGACCAACCTACACTTTTCTGCCTCAGCTAATATGAAAATAAACACTACGCAAGAATGATAGATTCTACAGATTTACATTCATACTTACTCACCTTGTTTCAGCATTCCAACCAATTTCTCGAAATTTTCCCCTTGGTCACATACAACAGCATTTCATTGCTACTTATGCCCTTCATCCCATATTCTTGCCTTAATTGAATTTATCCAATCAATTTTTTCCCTCCATGCTCAGCACTTCGTCTATTTTACTTACAGACCATTTTAATTAAGAATAATGTAACATTCCCTTTCGCACATATGATATCTGTCCAATAAATACGCAAACTGAGGCCATAAAAACTTTATTTTGCAAAATTTAGTCTACAACGATTTTGTCCCCTTCAAAGTACTCTCCATTCGTTGCTATGCACTTATTCCATATTCTCGTCACTGTTTGAAGTACCCTTGAAAAGTGAGATTCCTGGTCCTATCCGATCTTTTGTGACTCTAGGGTTTCTCTTACTCAAATATCCAGTGTATATTTCGCGCTTGCGGGTCGCGGTGGTCTAGGGGGTAGAGCGTTGGACTACTGACCGGAGGGTCCCGGGTTCGATTCCCGGGCAAGGCACTTTGGGTACCTGCAGCTCCACCCAAGCTAGTTGATTTTACGGGTACCAGGTCTTCCTGGGAAACCATACCCGGCACAGGGAAAGGAACTGGCCCCCCTACCCTGATGTGTGAATTTTCACACGCCGTCGGGCTTGGTACATGGGTGAGCTCTACCATCACCTACTAAACCGACCTTCGGGTTGATTACTGTGTTTATGGTTTTCTTTTTTTATTTCGCGCTTACTCTTACCCTGAACTATTTTTAGAAATGTATTTGATTTAGCTCTTTCCATTTTCTTATCACTTTCAAGAACAGTATTATAGGATCGTACTCATTGTCGGATGCATATATATATATATATATATATATATATATATATATATATATATATATATATATATATATATATATATACTTTTTTTGGAAAAACCCACAAACGTGTAATGTAAATTCACTGATAGTCATAACAAACACAGAAACCAAAACACACAAAAGAGGGACTCACTGGTTCTCGAATTTTCGGTGGTCCAACCACCTTTCTCAAGAGGAATTAGGAACAGAACTCTACGATCTACTCTACTCATCGATATATATATATATATATATATATATATATATATATATATATATATATATATATATCGATGATGCGGAAGTACTCACGAGAGCAATATAACTTTTGGACGGCACAATATATCACTGGATAAAACAGATAACTCGTAAAAGGACACTCACACTGTAGATGATTTGAACTTTCGGCCTACTCCGAGGCCTTCTTGCAGGGAGAAGGCCTCGGAGTAGGCCGAAAGCTCAAATCATCTACAGTGTGAGTGTCCTTTTACGTGTTATCTGTTTTATCCTGTGTTATATTGTGCCGTCCAAAAGTTATATATATATATATACTGACTGACCTGAAGTATATATATATATATATATATATATATACATATATGTATCTGATATATCTGAGTCTGACCTGAAGAAGGCCTCGGAGTAGGCCGAAAGTTTAAATCATCTACAGTGTGAGTGTCCTTTTACGTGTTATCTGTTTTATTCTGTGTTCTATTGTGCTGTCCAAAAGTTATATTGCTCTCGTGAGTACTTCCGCATCATCTATATATATATATATATATATATATATACACACATATATATACAGTTTACATATCTCGGAAGTGTTTTGGACCAACACGGTCAAAGTGGTAGGGACGTAAGGAGAAGAATTGCGCTAGGTAAGGAGGCTTTCTCAAGGAGGAGGGAGTTGATGACGGGGACGTTGAGTAGGGTTGTTAAGACAAGACTCGTAAAAACTCTGATATGGAGCGTAGCTATGTACGGCGCGGAAACGTGGTCGCTGAAGCAGGAGGATAGACGTAGATTGGAGGCTTTTGAAATGTGGATGTGGAGAAGAATGGAGAAGGTGAAATGGACCGAAAGGAAAACAAATGAGGAAGTACTAAAAATGGTGGGGGAGGAGAGGGGTTTGTTGAGAGAAATCCTATGGAGGCAGGAAAAATGGATGAAAGGCGTATTGAGCGGTAGTGGAATGTTGAAGAGGGTAATAGAGGGGAGAATGTTGGGCAAGCGTGGTAAGGGTAGGAACAGGATTGGGATGTTGGACGGGATGAAGGGAGGAAAGAAGTACACCGAGATGAAGAGGGACCTGATATAGATTAGTTTGCTAGGTGGGGGGTCACAAAATGTTTATTTGATAGTTGTGTCCATCCAAAAACCTACCTTAACCGGTAGATTACCTAATAATAATATATATATATATATATATATATATATATATATATCAGACACGGTAGCTGAAATGTTAGCTGTAAAATAAGCGAGTAAGTACAAAAGGCAGGAGTCAATTTTGTGGCTCTTACATAACACAGGCCTACAAAAAAAAATTTTTTTTGGTGCCGGGAATCTTTGTGTTGATTTTAACTATATTTGTAGAGCTGAATCCAAATATGAAATCCGTTTTTATTTAATAGCTCTACTTTTTTAGATATGGCAAATCTTACGATTAGTTGTTTTAATATTTGATATATTCCGGAAAATAATTTTCAAAGTTAAAAGAAATCTATAAGTATACATGGGAATTTATGGTAAAAGAAAATAGGAAAAATATTACAAACTTTGTGAAACGTACATACTTGGGATATTTTGGTGTTAAGCTTGGTGACCAAGATAAAACATGGGCACCGCATTTTGTGTGTAAAGCATGTACTGAACATTTGCGGCAATGGATCACAGGACAAAGGAAAAGTCTAAAATTTGGTGTGCCAATGGTGTGGAGAGAACCTGTGAACCATATTGACGACTGTTACTTTTGCATAGTAAATGTTTCGGGAATTAATCGAAAAAATCGCCGCAAGTGGACATATCCAGATTTGCCTTCAGCTAGACGCCAGGTACCCCATTCAGAGAAATACCGATCCCAATATTTCAGACGTTACCAGATATATCTAAGGAAGAATTTTAGTTATTTGAAAACATTTCTCATTCTATTGACGATAGTGGCAGTGACTACGAGCGGGTATCAACAATTCCTCAACTATTTAATCAAGATGAACTAAGCGATCTTGCTAGAGAACTGAACTTATCGAAGGAAGCATCCGAACTACTAGCATCAAGACTGCATGAAAAGAATTTACTGCAACCCGGTACAAAAATAAGTGTTTATCGCACAAGGGAAAATGATATGCTACCCTTCTTTACTCAAGAAGACAATCTTACATTTTGTTTAGACGTTAAGGGTCTTTTGGAAAAAATGGGACTACTATCACAATATGATGCTAGTGATTGGCGTTTGTTTATTGATAGCTCCAAGCGTAGTTTAAAATGTGTACTTCTTCACAATGGTAACAGGTTTGGCGCAATACCAATCGCTCATTCAACTAAAATGAAAGAAGAATACGATATAACAGCATTGGTCTTACAGAAGATAAAATACCAGGAACATCGCTGGGTGATTTGTGTAGATTTAAAAATGGTGAACTTTCTTCTTGGGCAGCAAAGTGGCTTCACAAAATATCCTTGTTTCTTGTGCCTCTGGGATAGCAGGGACAGACAAAACCACTGGATTAAGAAGGAGTGGCCTAAGAGAGAAAACTTGGTTGTTGGGAAAGAAAACATCATTGCTGAATCTTTAGTTGAAAGAGAAGAAATCATCTTACCGCCTCTACATATTAAACTAGGCCTAATGAAGCAATTTGTAAAGGCTCTTGACAAGGATGGGCCATGCTTCGGCTACTTAAGACTAAAGATGCCCCATATAAGTATTGAAAAACTTAAAGCTGGTATTTTTGAGGGGCCACAAATCAGACAACTTATAAAGGATCCTGCTTTTGTCGAGTCAATGAATGAAATTGAAAAAAATTAGTTGGATGTCATTTGTTGAGGTCTTAAAAAATTTTCTATGAAATCACAAAAGTGAAAATTATATTGAGCTGGTAAACATTATGCTCAGTAACTTCAAATCACTTGGATGTAAAATGAGCACAAAAGTTCACTACCTACACAGCCACTTAGACAATTTTCTTGGAAATTTAGGAGACACAAGTGAAGAACAAGGTGAAAGATTTCACCAGGATAGAAAAACAATGGAAGCTCGCTACCAAGGAAGATGGGATAACCATATGATGGCAGATTACTGCTGGTGCTTAAAACGAGACTGTTTGAACAAAGTGCACTCAAGAAAATCGCGCAAAAGAAGCTTCCGATGTGTTGAGTGATGTTTTTATGTATTTTTTCTTTTCAATTTGTTTTATTACAGTAAAAAAATTTTAGTATTTGTGTTCAATTGTATTGTAAAATTCTGTTGTGTTTGTGGGTAATTTAACATCCCTAGAAATAAATCAAGTCTTTATATTTAGTGGGTTTTATTATTAATATAATATTCCCATATCATCATGTAGAAGATTTTTTTACGTAAGTAACAACATATCTATATCTTGAAAACTATAGCTGATAGGAAAAAACTAGTGTCATAATTGGATTCAGCACCCCAATTGTTCTTTAAATCAGCATTAAAATCTCCGGCACCAAAACCACTGTTGGGCTGTGTTATTAATATAATATTCCCATATCATCATGTAGAAGATTTTTTTACGTAAGTAACAACATATCTATATCTTGAAAACTATAGCTAATAGGAAAAAACTAGTGTCATAATTGGATTCAGCACCCCAATTGTTCTTTAAATCAGCATTAAAAGCTCCGGCACCAAAACCACTGTTGGCCTGAGTTATTAATATAATATTCCCATATCATCATGCAGAAGATTTTTTTACGTAAGTAACAACATATCTATATCTTGAAAACTATAGCTGATAGGAAAAAACTAGTGTCATAATTGGATTCAGCACCCCAATTGTTCTTTAAATCATCATTAAAAGCTCCGGCAACAAAACCACTGTTGGCCTGTGTAATTAAACAACAAATGGAATGAGACTGGAAGAATCCCATGGATTAAAACCATAACCTGAATAAAAATACAGTGGAAGAGAAGGACTATGAGGTTCATCATACTCTCAGTACTTAAAATCTATTTAATTCTCGATGTTGATGTACTGAAAAATCACCACTTTTTAACATTTAGATATGTTGATTTTTTCACCAACTATGCAGCAAAGTTATTAATTAACTCTTAAAACTTGAAAGAACGGCTAGTTTTCGATATCATAAAAGTTATTATGACATCGGTAAGCGATAGATACCAGCTACAAAGGCAGAAAATAATATGGAAATCATATCCAATTGGATACGCAGGAATGAGTTAAAGTCTGCCGAGAATTGGCAGACATTCTATTGTTTTTGATGCCACCTGAACAGGAAATAAGCATTTATAAATTATTTAAAGTCTATGCAAGTCAAGGAAGAAATACGTTGCCGGCTCAAGATGAACCATTGAGAAATAGAGTGTGTGGAGGAACATGCGAGCGTCTGAATATTAATCAGTGATACCTAATCGGAACTGAAAATGACCATCATTTCTTCTTCATTTGCAATAGACTACTACATCAAAGGATCCATTACAAGCCATTAACACAAAGAATAAGGAAGATAGATCCATTAGGAGTTTCCTGACCTCCAAGATGCATTGCTTTTTTGACAATTGCTAATATACGTCAACCGATGTGAGCTATATGTTGTATTGCAGGCAAGTGTGTTGTCACAGACACACACACGTCTCTCTAAATTCTGCTTTTTGATTATTTATTCTGTTCGTTAAATAAATTAATTTTTGCACTTTAATCACTCAGCTAATTGAATAGAAGGACAAATTACAGATAACTCCATTTCGAAGACGAAATACTGTGTTAATTGACTGGAAATGGAAAAAACCAATGGTAAAGTTGAAAAATAAGACGTCGGTTCTATTTAAACCTCAAATTCTTTCCAGGATTCAGCTTTCATTACAGACTAATCAAATCTTCAAATATTTGCTCGACGGTTGATCAAGTCACTCTGGCAATATCGCTTATCCCGAGGGAAGGGTGCGGATTTGGAGACGTAGGGGAAGAGTTTGTCAATTATCGACGCGTCATTCGACTCGCAGACTGAAAACATCTGCGGCCGATTGTGGAAGAGGGTAGGAGAGAGGACGAAGAGAAATAGGAAGACCGGTAGAAGACATTTCGGAGGGGTACGAAGAGAGAGCAGTGAATGGTTTTTGATCGGTCCAGGGAACTGTTTATAAAGATAATTATATATATATATATATATATTAAAAAATATATATATATATGTATACATACACTTTGTCAGAGGATAATAATGAGGGATAGTGAGATGAGAAGAAATAGGGAAGGAGGAAACTGGATCGTTTCAGACTTCGACTAACTTTTTAATTACATCCTCCGAGTTGTTGGAGGGAAGAGGATGGGAGCGAAGAAAGGGATGATTAAAGAATTCTTTTTCCATCCCTTTCCTCCAAGAATTCTCGTTAGGGGAAGGGGTCTAGGGGGGGGGGAGGAGGGGATATTTTCCCAAGGAGATGAAAAAGCTATTAAATTTCACTATTTTTTTGGGATGAAAATGGGGAGCGATAAAGAAGAAGCAGGGATCGAAAACGTGAGACTCTCACGATCAATGTTTGAGATTTCCTCCCACTTCTGGGTCATATTTAATGCATTGCGGATCAACAAATTTGCTCACCAAAAACTCCTGAATGTTTTAATCTTTTTCATTTGGTGCTCCTGGGCTCGTTAATGAAGGCAACTTGAAGTCGGAATTAAAATCACACTCAATGGGGAAAATTACCATTCTGGCAGAAAGTTTGCGATCGCCTATGGAGGCCCATCAAGACGGAATGAATTAATTTACACGCGGATTCATGAGACGTCTCTAAGGTTTGGAAAATTGAAAGCTAACTTAACTCCATTATTTTTGCTCAGATCCTCGCGGAGCTTTGAAAATTAATTTGATGTTTGGGGCCATTGTGAATTTCAGCAAGGCGGTCACTGAGAATGAATTATTTGAGGTACAATGGGCACATTCAATATCAAATGCGTGGAATATCATGCAAGCTTAATGATTTGCTGAGATGACCTTTGTGGTTTAGTCAAAGAGGCATAGTGGCTAGTGAAAGGAAAAGAAATAAAATTTGATTCGCGACCTTAACATGAAACATACAATTCCTTTGCACAAGGTGATGCTTAACTTGAAATTCAACGATTATTACACATTGTGCTCTACATTTTATTAGTTAGCAACTAGGAATGAGTGTATGTGACATTCAAATTAATACGTGGGATTAAATTGCTACTGAGTTTGAAATTTACGGTTAATGATTGGAATAGAAAAGTGATAGATTTGTGTTTATCTTATTACTTCCATTACTAAAAGCTCACCCAAAACAGGCGTCTCCAATCCAATATGCCAATCACCTAATAACTTCTCTTTAAAAAGGACATGATACATTGAAATAATGTATAGTTGATAGCCTTGTAGGATGAGCAGTATTCAGTAACCACGTCCTAGCATATAAGGCATGAGAGTTCGTCCATGGCATCAAGGGAGTTCGTCCATATTGAGAAGACGGATAAATACAATATCTAGAGGATCTTGAGACTTAAAGAAATGAAAGAGATGATTTAGAAAGTCAAGAGTATTTTTCTTCGAGACAGAACATTCCAGGAAGAGGAGATGATGTAGGACACATTAACACGGTGATCGCGGTCAACGAGTCTGTTGCCAAACTACTCGTGTCTGCACGTATTTATAGGCGATGGTACATTTATCTTCGTGCCTTACATACTAGCGGGACTCTCCAATTTTATAGGACACCCTGAAGATTTATAACTTTCTTCTTTATGACTTATAACTTAAAGGTTATAACTTTCCAATTGAATGCTGAAAAATGACTAAAAAGTACCCCACTATCGTGAAATTTTGAGAGAACTCAATAGTAAATTTTTTTTTTAAATCTTTGACCTATGTTTCTATGGCAAACAATAGATTTCTTTGGCGTCATGATATCTTCAGTTTTGAAAGAAGCATATCAGGTAACCACTAATGGGTATTTGAGGTTGTCCTTAGCTATAGAAAAGACAATATTTTTGCAAAGATATTTCTGGCGCCGCCTAATCTCTTTCCAATTAGTTAGAAAATACATAGTGTTTAAATGCTGTTATAATCAGATGTGGGATAAACCTGCCAAATCGCATTTGAAAATTCAAATTCGATATTTTCTGCCGTTTTGTGGTATTTTATGGCAACAACGAAGTTATTCCGAAGTTGGGACTCTCATAAATTGTTTTTATATTAATAGAAATTGTTCATTCTGTTTGTCAAATATTAATATAATCTGTCTGATTATATGATACTGTCGAGAAGTGAGCGCGTATCGTGAGACCGGTGGCCTGCCGCGGTGCAACTGACCCAAAATCTCACGTTCGTTGACGACGTTAAGTATGACACTTTAACCTCCCAAAATAGGACTCATTGGATTTTTTGTAGTTGTGTGAGGATTTTTAATAAAATATTAGTCATGCATGTTTTTGAACCAGAATATTCCTAATTTGGGATACATGAGTATTCAGTTTTTTCGTTTCATAAAGTTAAATTACAAGCGATGATTTATCAACTGATTCATGCCTTGAAGGACGTACATAACACGGTCTATAAATACGCAATCTTTGCGGATTATTATTTCAGTGATGAAAGAAAGTTCTTCTCTATGAATAAAGTATTAATAGTGCATACATTTACCCATCCGTCAGGCATACTACGACCCTTATTACTCATTCCTCAAGACGGAACTTATCTTTGAAATACTTGCATGTATCATAGTGTAAGAAGTCTCAAATATATTAATATGCATACATATTCTATAAAATGTGGAGTGCAAAACAAAGTTTTGTTTCACGCTAAAATTAAAATTCAATAAACTCATTCCTTGTTGGTGGGGGTCGAGCTGTGTATTTGTTTAAGTGATTCCCTTTCGGCACTCCACTGATGTGCCAGTACGGCGGAGCTAGATCCCGAAAAAGCCAGAAATGGTTGGAGGAAAATGATTCCAGAGGGATTGAGAACCCGAAGTTGTAATATTAAGAAGTCAAAGAGATGTAGTATTACAAGAGCAAAGGTCTATGGGAGATTACAATTTGAGTATTGAGAGTATGGTACTTCATTGCACGTAGCATCAGCTAAAATTGATATGGATGCAGTTACTGGGGTAGTAAAATGAGATTTCTTGTGTTTCCAGCTATCGTATAACTCTTGGGGAACTGAGCATGTTCTTTACGTTTCCAGGGAACATGCGAATAGAAGATCAATCTATTTCTGTGCATAGGGTGCCGGAGGAATGAAACCTAACTGATGAAGCACGAAGCATTCTACTGTTACGCGATGATAGCAAACACAGGGAGACTGAATGGAGCTTCCATTCTTTCAAGACGACATTTAGGAAATTATATGATGATTTTACTGTGCAAACACGTTTATAAAATCTTTATAAGAACCAAAATTTTGAAAAAATAATTGACAAAATGAGTTCATTTTCACAGGATTTCAGGAGACAATGACTTAATTAAAAGGGTGAGTATTACAATTCTAAAGCAAGATTAGAATTTTCAAGAAGACATTCATGACACAGAAAGAGAAATTATCGAATTTATTTGATTATTGTAGCAGGAAAAATACTAATAATTGAGATAACTAATGGGCATATTTCTTACATTATTAGAAACACATGACGACCAATGCCTAATAGAATGTGCATAGCAATATTTTATTAAAATTCCTGATATATAAAACAGAAACACCTCCGTTTTCACCAAAAAAGCGCGAAATACGAAAAACAATGTCGAAATATAAAAATACTTAGAGTGTAATTCAAACGATTTATTTTCCAACTAATTAGAACAAATTGAATTGGAATCGCGAAATAAATTCGGAGTTTTACAATTAACGACCACCACAAAATCAGTACATTATTAATGTACTTAATAATTAGATTCTGTCAAAAAATATTACTTTAATTTGGTATACATTTTTTCAAAAAAATTGAGAGCAAATGTTCTGAAAATACCGAACTATCACGAAAAAATTCATCAAATTTCTCTACCCCATTTTCTCACTTTAACAAAATTGTTATCTTCGCCGATAAGTAAGCCGATAGGCTCTGAGTCTCGCACGCAGAGCACTCAGGGACTCATTCCTTTTGCGTCACACTGAAATTACGAGGAGAGCCTTGCGTCAAGCTCAACTCAAACATCAGCATTGGAAGTGCTCCGTTGACCTCCTAATTGAAGGCTTTCGGAAAAAAACATACAAGAATGCTGAAATATATGACCGAGTGGAATGGGGAAGTGTTGTTCGATGAAATATTTTTTGATGACACGTCTATCAACAGAATGTGAGTGCCTGGGCTGCAGGTAATCATAAAGTACATTATATTTGTCGACATAAAAATCCTATAACATGCATTTGTTCCAGAAATTAAGATATTTTTTCGTAAAGAAGAACTGTGTTTTTTTACCTTTTCCTTAACTTTACCCAATCGTTACTTGGAAATGAATGAATAGCTATACAAATTCATACAACGGGTTACCATATTTGGGATTTAATGCACCAAACAATAATGAGGATATTTATACATTCAATATTATATTTTCAGGAAATATGGAGTTTTGTGGAAATAAAAGGTTGTTTGCACAATTATACTTTTGACCATTCTATGCCGTAAATTGAACCATAATGGTGAACCATTTGCCATTTATCGCTCACAGCATTATTTTAACTCGCTGATAGGCTAATTTGTTGGTTTTCGTGCAACTTATTCTTCCATTGACGCATTCTCGCATCTTTGCCTTAACACGACTATTTTTTGTCGTTAAAAATAAACAGGCGAAGAACCACATCCATCCAAATTCATCCCATATATATTGCAAAAGGTCGCTCTGGGTTTTCTTTGTGATCTGTGCATGTGAGCCTACAGCAGTGTGACCAGGCTATCCTCATGGCATATTGCATTATACGTGGCCTGTGCAATGCATGCGCGAACTGGTGCATTCTGACGGCCATGACGCGGACTATAGCCCCGCCCACTAGGAACGCTAGTTGCCTGAGACCCAATGAGCCGTCTGTGCTTGGCGGATCGTCCAGCTGTGCGTATGGCGCCAGTTATGTTAGTTCCTGTGGTCCTTGTTTTTACTGTTTGTCGAAAATGCAAATTGATGAAATCACGGAGCAACGAATCAAAATCAAGCTTTATGGTGTAGTGCGGTAAAAGTTATCAAGAATTCACTGAAATGTTGACAGCTGTTTACGGTGATAATGCTCTGAAGAAAACGTCCCTCTGATAGTTAAAAATTAGTGAGAATCTTTTATTTATTTGATTAACAGAAATCTGGGCATTACAAGCCCTCATTTTAGCAAACAAAAAGCGTTGACTTGAGCATAAAGGACATACAAGTACGGAGTATACACATTTTATTTATTGTTAAGCAAAGAATACTTAGCAATCTTTGCAAATTATAACTTTTCTCTTTATACTACACAGCAACCATGGATATATAACTCTAGGGTTTTCCCAAAAAGACGGGAGCATGGCAAAATCGTTATTATCTTCTAGAGCTATTAAGTAAAAGGTTCATGAGTCTTGGACCTACTCTACGTATCGGACATCCTCCGGGTGGTTCGTATGGAATAATATATTATTTTGATTAGTAATATTACTTTAAGCATATGTCTACCGCTTCTTTATATCTTTTTCTAAGAATTCTTTTTGCAAAGAATAACTCATCATTCATATTTGATAAATCGGTGAATGAGAAAAAAAAGTTTTCTCGACCTAAATAAATGAAAAAAGACTGATTTAGAAGTTATCGGCTTAATGTGAGATTAAGGAAATATTTTTAATATTTGATACTTCATCTGTATCCAGTAGTGACTATGCTACTCCGACGCAACACTTATGATAGTTCCTTATTTCCAATGTCACTATAACGATCTTTCAGATTTTGCTGCAGTAAAGTTTACAAAGATAATTTTTCATTCTACTCCAAAAGAAATTCACCCTATATTTATTAATTGCAACGCAGATTGCCACGACAGTCTTTTAAACTACTTATTTAATAACATCATGCATTAAAATAAAAGTCTCTAAAATATTTCCATTACATAGTTCTGAGATTTTTTCTCTTTTGGTCATATTAGTTCCAAATGACGTTGCCAATGTAATTTATTTGGGTTCAAATAACTTACATTGGACATTTTACCCTTTCCTCATAGTTAACTTCCAATTCGGCAATGGCAAAATCTGAAAGCAGGATTTTACGGTAAATTTGTAAAGGCTTTTTTCTTACCAGGCGGAATTGTACCTCCCCAAACTTATCTTCGGAGGCATACGAAAGTAGGAATTTATAGCTACGGGTGCAGCAGACTTAGTCTTTGATTTATGCTCGAGGCATGAGTCTTTGATTTATAGCATTGAACGGTTGGGTCCAATGCCATATTGAAAAAGCTGATTATTTATGCTCGACAATATTCCATTTTCTGGTATTCACTGGGAAAATATTTTTCTACAATCTAATTCATATGCTTCTCAGGATTAAACCAGTCACAGAGACAATACTCAGTGCTGAAGCGATTATTTTAGAATGTTCATTGATTCCAACTTGGATTTGATTATGGTATATGATGTGACGGTAATATACATGAATGACAACATGTGATAAACCGTTCAATTTATGCTACCAATAAAATAATGACATTTACTCGTAAACTGAACAATAACAATTTAAAAGAAATAATCGAAGATTTAATAATTAATTCAATGGTAAAACTGCATTTCTAAATGTAATTGTACCAAAAGCATTCAGTTTATCATGAAAAGAAATTAACTGTACAGAAATAATAGTTAAAATAGAATATCTAGCTAAGTTAGTCAGACAAACAAATTAACTGATTCCTTATAATCATTTACTAATCTTTCCCACTTTTAAACCTCACTGCACATAATTACTCCATTAAATTGGTTGTCCACTGGGAATTGAAAATATACAAAGAAATGAAGGACGGAATTGTAGAGTTTTTCAAACTGGAATAAAATTCGCCCTTGAAATAAAAGTTGTGATATATTTTTTCAAAATGCCCTCTTCATAATTCAATGTGGATTATTTTAGGAAAATCTATTTTGTGACCCTGAATAAAAAAACAGCACACTTCGTCACGATGAGGAATAATGGCAAAAATGATTTTAAATTGATTGAAGCAAAGAATTTTATTATGTTCGATTGTCACTGCTGCCAAATCACAAGTCTTAAACTATTACCACTGTTTGCAAGACATTTTCTCTACACCAGGGAGAGCCAAATGAAACTCTTGAAGTTTAAGTGCTTTTATCATCACAGGTTCTTGAATACAGACAATTCTGAGTTATATTATTTTGATATGAATTCTGCAATGTGTGTAATAGAAATATTTTAGGACTTTTTAAAGCTACAATAACTCTATAAATACAATGGTTTTAACTGATACTAAGGTCAGTGGTATCAATACTTCGTGTTCCTGACCTATTAAAGGCAGTCTCTTAGAGAAGTAAAGCAATTTAGGAGGACATTTAAACTTGTTTGAGTAACCGAGTTGAATCACCAACCACCATTCATTGATGAATTTCAATGCTTCTCCTTTTATTTAACCAAAAAATGTCCCTCTCTCTGGTGCATATTGCAAATGCAGCTGCCGTATTTACACTTCTGTTGCTTTCTGGCATAATGCTGCTGACTGTGGGACACTTATCAAACCAAGGCTATCACTATTACCAACTAACATAAATTGGATAGCAATATTTTGAAATTTTACTGTGACTTCAAGGATTTTACTTGAATCACCCTCGTATTAATATATTTACATACGTATTATGTAAACTAACTAGCTGAAAACCTCCACAAATTGATGCAACAAATACCGAGAGTTTTTATCAGCCTTGTATCTTTGGTTTTAAAATTTTCAAACTTCATTGACGTTAAACCTGATGTGTTTAGTTTAAAAAAATAAGACCAAGAGAGAGTAACTATGTTTGGTGTTGCATGTTCAAACTTTTTGTGCACGAAGTATTATGAAGAGTAACACTCATTTTATTAAGTAATCATAAAACAAAGTAATATAGTTTGAACTTAATAACTGAGATCACAATTTAAAAGTTCAACTGATTGTTTAAATTAAACTTTATTACATGAGAAAATTACACACTACTTTCAGACTTTCATTCACTTTTCAAAAGTTCACTCATAACAATAAGAAAGGAGTCCATATCGGTGCCTTATACTAGGAATAAAAAATAGAAGTAGAAAAATTTATTTCAAAATGAGAAACATAAACTTGGAAAAACTTTACTCATGGCTTTCCGGACTCTTTACGTTCTCTCAGAAGAGCTGAGGTCTTTCAAATTCCGTAGAATAGGGAGGTCCTTCGAGGGAATACAAATATCACTTTTGGAGAGAGAGGGAGAGAGAAGAAAAACCTTGTATATTTTAAAAAGCCACATGTTTTAATTGCTCCCAACGCTTGTAAAATGAGAAAAAATGCGCTAACCCCACTGTTAACGAGGTGAACGACCTCAGCTTAATGACTTGAATCTTCAGTCCATGGAACGAAGCCTCTGTCACCTTTTAAATTTCATTAGCTCCTCCTCCCACACAAGCCACTGAATATTTATGTTTTGATCGGATTAAATGAGAAAGGCAGCAAATTTGTTTTTACATTTTAAACTTACTTTCGTCGAGCCTCTAGAAAAGTACTCAGAATCTGTACTTAAATCTCATGACGTAATTGAGGACTAGAACTGAACGTTTTGATTTAATTAAAGCAGAGTGAACCTAAATATTTGCATACTTTCATTGAAGAGCTTTCACCGGAAGGGCTTGATGGACCATATTTTATTTGTTCTAGATTAACTGCATTAAAGTGTCACAGTTAATTTTCACATACTGCTATTACAAGAAAGCCAATAATGTTTGGGAATGAACCTTTCGTTTTACGAAGGAATTTTCAAAATTATTTACTGCAATTACAAGTATGAGGCACTTGATCGTAATAGATCAATGCAATATGACTTAATGAGCATAATATCTGTAAAGCTTAGGTTCGTATATGCGCAAAGAGGTTATTCCATCTGCGGAATTCTACTAAGAAGCAACATACAACTACCTGAATTCTAATAATTTTTCATGGGGAAACTTTAATCTTCGTGTGCTTTAAACATACAGGTTCATCCATATAGTACATACCTGCACATAAAATTTCCAAAGCGTATTTTTTAATGCTGTACTTATATATTAGATTACTTAAAATACGTTACGTTGACAAGAATAAGTCATTACATGCAAAATGCCAATAGCACGCTAATGATAAAAAAAAACATTGGGTTTCAATTAGATAAATTTAACTTATTTCTTTAACTTCTTACAAAACGCTCTCATTTCACGATCAATTCATATTCCTTGTACAAAGTTTGAAATAATTTTGTGTAAAGTGATTATATATGATTTCATACCACAAATAACTTCAATTACCATTTAAAATTCAGTAATTGTAATTAATTTTCAAATTCTTCTTCACTGAAACTATGAATGATGAATCAAACTCGACAATGTGTGGAATTTTTTTCTATAACTTATCGAGGTTTGCAAGGTGGGATCTATCGTAAATATAGAAAGTAACTCCTCTATAGGTCCTTTCTGTGAAAAACGGTGGGGGTATTGATCCAAATGTTGACACTACAGGTCAGAGGTAACCTACGGATGTGGATCGCCGAGTCCAGACTCGGCCAGAGAATAGACCTTTCAACGGTTGTGAAGCCTTGTGTGCTTTGAATGGAGTTCAGGTTTTGGATGAGTGGTTGATGTTTGCCCGAGGGTCGCTCGACCTAAGGTTTTTACGCTCAATGACCCTGCAAAGGATGGTTCTCTCTCTCGCTTACACCATGGGTCTCAAGTCACTTCCAGAAACCTTGTTTGTTTTCCACGGTGCTAGTGAAAGCACTGAGGAGAGAGTGATGGCTGGTCGGGTAGATTTTTGTCACAGAGTTTGCAACGCATTGAAGTGCCCTCTTTGAGACCTCTGTCAAAGGCTCTACAAAATAATTGTCCTTTTTTCATAGTAAGAATTGAATTTTGCTGACACGTGAGAAGAGTGCTGTTCAACTTCTCATTAATTCATGCCAAGAGTGCATGTTTTTATAAAATAGTTTGATTTGTTTTGATCGAGAGAAAATGTAGGCCATGAACTTACCGCTCTTTGTTGGTTACTGAGCTTATTTTTTAAAAAATCACACAAGTTAAAAGGTGAAAAGTCAATTGCCTAGTCGATATTAGTAATTCGAGCACAGTTACCACGAAAATTTCTTTTTATTAGCATATAAAGAGTTCATATTATGGGAGCAAATGGTTTCACATTAAAAAAATATTAGTTTTGGAAAAAACAAAATTTGTGTGATTTTCCATGGTTTCACACTGGAAAAAATGATCGTATTCAATCCAAAAAAGAATTTACTACGAAAAAACCGAGCTGGTTAAGAGTTCTCTTTAAACCCGTGTCAATCCCTAATTGTTAGAAGGAAAACACACATTGGCGATCTCTGCCAGAAAAGTCACAGATCATTGCAATCCCTATATGTATTAAGAAAAAAATATTGTATCAATCTCCATAGTCGAACTTTAGCGAAACTATTAATAGCAGCGGTTTTTTAAAAGAGAAATATCGTAAAAATCTTTTTGTATTCGAGATAAAAATGTTATTGAATTGGGAATCAGTGCGTTAGATACCGAGATGTTTACGTGTATCGATAGGTTTAAAAATATACCATCCCCAACGTGAAGATCGCTCCCCTTTAATCACCTATGAGTGAGAGTTTAATTGTATCTCCGGAAGTCGAAAATATTAAATGCATTTGCATTTGGAAATAATCACTGAAGTTGACTTTCCTGCAAAAATATGTTGTGTTCAATCCCCATTTGTGAAAGAAGAGATTCAGAGTTGAGATTCAAAAGATTTCACGCTTGTTTGCTACAAGTAATGGAACTTGATTAAGGAAGGTACTTGATCAGGTGTACTTTCAGGACACTTTTTTAATACATTTTTCCCCTGAGCCATCAATGATTTGCAGATATTAAAAATAGGTGTAAATGTTCACATTCATTAATGAAAGTAAAACGATTGAATGTACATAAAACTATATACTACATAAAAATGTCACCGAGTTAAGGTATTATTCTTTCTTCATTTTTTGGTGCAATTAAGTACATCAACATATATTTGAAGTGAAACACTATTTTTCTTGTAAAATATATTTTGATAACCCATTTCCTAAGTCTCTAATTTTATTTGTACAGTCTCTTCCATGACGGGTTTAATTTTAATCACGGGTTGATCAAAGGATTAATTGGTAGATTTAATCTAAAAAATCGTACAAAGTATTCTGCTCAATTTTGCCAATCTCTTCACACATCATATCCCTTGGCACCTACATTTTCTAGGTCTGAATCTCGTCTTTTATACCTAGAGTTTCTTTTTAATCCTTTCCCTCCATGTTGCTTTAAATTTATAATGTTAAAATAAATCACCAATGTATTATCAAAGTTCCAACGAAATTCAAACACTTCAACAGTTATAGGCTAATGTTGATTTTAATACGCATTTCTTTAATAAACATCTGGAAATATTATAAATATATTTTTATCAGCGTAAAAGTGTTGGTCAGTAACTACCGAATCTGTGGGGATTGTTTCTATAGAGAAAAGTAAAATAAAGTGAAGGGATGAAATTCGTAGCATACTGTTTTAGGATATATTTTAATTTAGTTAATTTCAATATTTATTTTGCGAGACACAGTACTATAATCCTTGAAATGTGTCAAAGCTGACGCATTTTCGCGAAATATTTGTATTAATAATAGCATCAGACACTAAGGGAGTATTTATCTCATTTCCAGGTCTACGAAATAGAAAATTATATCGACACGAACACACTCGCGGTCGGTCTGACTACAGTGGTACCGAACGCGTGTGGCCTAGAAATCATTTAACGGTGAAATGAAACTCTGGATCATCCTTAATAACGAGGTGATGTGAATGTTAGAGAAGACCCGGGAGACTCTACAAACATCGAGACAGGAATCATTAATTACCAGACTTTGTCGAAAACACTCTCCTCCATTGTGATCATGACGAACGGATTCAGAGATGGCTTTTAAATGGGCTTAGTCATCAAAAGAGATTTCATAAAAATGATTCATCCAAGTTGAGAGCATGCTGATTCTGAGCGAGATGACATTATCTTCTTGAGTAGAGCTTGATTTAAAAGAAGTTAAAGAGAATGCGGAAAGATTTTCGGCCTATTTTGCTGGTACAAGGGATTGCTCAAGTAATCTGTAGTCATAAGGTACATTTCGTACCCTCTAAAACCTATTTGGAAGTCTCTCTCTTGCAGGCAACTTTGACTTTCATGGCACTTTTGCTAAATAGAGATTAAATCTTAGGGATATTTCAATACAACGATTCCAGTTTCTAGTATCTTGGTGATAATAAATTCTTTTTACTCTTAATTTGTTGGCTGAATCCTTTTTTGAAGTGTATAAGTACGACCATTTTTAGGAAAATGCGAGATGAAAACTTAACTAATTATTTTACCACAAATCCCGGTAATAGTATCATGATGAGCCAAAGATTTTCTTATTTTTTTCAGCTGAAAATTTGACGTTCTGTTCCAAAAGTATTTATAATTAAATGTTGACCTTGATTTTTATGTATGCATTGACCACTGTGAATGCGTTAATAAAGTTTAAATACAAAATAAATATTTCATTATCATTCAACTGCAATGCCAAAATAACATCATTGCTTCAAATGTCACACATCTTTACGACGAGAGCTCTTGTAGGAGTTCATAATAAAACAGCACGCTTAATTTGCTTCTCTTATTGTGAATGCTTACATTTTATGTAATTAACAGTTCGCACATTTAGGTCACTGCTATTCATATATTTTCATTATCCTTTTCCTAACTAGAGGACAAAATCCAACACTTCTTTAAAACTTCATGGCATGGAAAATGCGCTCCAGATATATATATTTTGGTTACACTTCCTAATGCATGAACCACATAAGGGAAGCTAGTTTCAATAATTAGTACTAATTAAATAAAACCTTCGTTGGCTTTATTTTATATCGAATATTCAGTTTAAAATTTTAATTTCATATAAAAGACGTTCATTTTCTCTCTATCAAAAAACTAACTTAATATATTTTTTTTCGCGGACGTTGTTATTATTGCACCACTATAGGCCTCCTTCCTTTATATTTTCCTTGGAATCATCCATTAAATTTAATTACGTGGAAGTTTATGCTTTAGTATGTTAATTACTGTTTCTTAGCGTATAAAATTGTTTGTAAGACCTTAAATCGACATAGTCTTCGTCTAATTTGCACATTACATCGCATAAAAATGAAATTATATCCAATTCTTTCCCAGGCTCATATGAATTCTATTCCCTCAAGCTTTTTAATGAGCAGTTTTCATTGTTCTTTAGGCCGGAATAATTTAGGACTTATGTAATTAATTCATTAGAACTATAAATGTTTGATCAGAATTATGTTGGATTATGCTTACGCTTTGGATTATGACAGCAGTGGTCCATACCACACGAGAAATTAGAGCTAGATGAGAAATGTGAGAAAAAAAACATTCCTTCTCAATTAAGTACCAAAATAGATTCAATATATTGTGTTGACCATTCATTATTGGGGCGTGAAGTGACTTGTGATTAAGGATGGAGTTTTAGCTACATCACAGTAATATTTTCATTTCCCTGAAACGAATCCGATTGATCCACCAACAGATTTAACATCCTGCAGGTTATGTAAGGTGCAGTACACAACTGCTAAGATAAGTTGCATAATCTCAAGGAGAGGAATACCCTCGAAGTCTTAGCGTGTCGATGTGTTCAAAGCAAAAATGGCATGATGGCCTAGTTCATTGATCTCCAAAGTCGGGGAATATCTTAAAGGGTGAGCGTGTGAAACTGAACGAGGTTCATTAAAATACATCTTTGGTAGTTGATGCAAAAGGATTTTAATAACTCAAGAAAATTGAGTAGTTTTTCCCACTAACGCCATTTTAATAATAGCATAATGCTGATTTAAGATAATAATAGATGTTTTGGAAAAAATATAAATTAAAGATACCTTTTTTATGATCGAACGAAAAAAAATGCATTTCTTTCGTCGCATCAAAGTTAATTTTTCAACGTTGTAATGCTATAGTCATATTATTGTCCTTTCAAGCAGTTTCAAATTTCCAGTCTAAAATACATTTCCAGGAAGAATGAGCTCCATTTTGTAAAAATGGCCTATTATGAATAATGAATACTATTCAGCCATCATTTATAACTTATTATTCGTAATTTTCACAGTTCTCAAAAGAAAATACAGCCATACATTTTTCCACGAAGACAATTCAAATATAAATTCAATTGCCATGCGTTTCATTCTTGGCGGGTAAAATTTCTATTATGTATTACAGCAAGTGGATTTGAGTGAAATTCTCAAAAAAGTTATTTATTTAAGTTAGATTTAAGCGTAATCCTTGTTTGATATTATGTATTGAAATTATTCCGCTACACTTCGAGAGGGAGATGTGATTTAAAAAATTGGTAAACCGATATAGCCTCCCTATACATGAGTCTTTGTTTTGACAATTCGGGTATTATACTAATGTATCTTAGGTATTTTGTTGGGATTAAGTTGGAATAAAAAACGATGTATAAAAACCTGGTTTCTATTGGCAATTTCAGGTGCGTTCGTTCATTTATGCAAAACAAAATCAGGAGACAGAGGAGCAAATTCGCTGGCAAAATGTGTTTGAATGAGCACAAAAAAGGTCATGAGTGAAGGACCCCATTTTAAGCCGTTTGGATGCAATACGACAATAATTTACGCTTTCCGCATTACCATTCTCCCCTCGCCTTTCACTCTGTGGGTGGGAAACGGGGGAAGGGTGGATGGGAAGCGATGCGGGGAATCTGAAAAACTCCCGCTCGCTCTCACGCGCCCGAAAAATAAAAGAAAAAACCAGCAGCAGGATGAAAACATCACCCTGAAAGACCTCTTTTGTCTTAAAACTTTCGGATTCGTCCCATGTACCGATGCGCAAGGAAAGAATAAGCGTCCCGGGTACGCTGAGTCGAGAAAAGCGACCCACTCTCCGACTCTCCCTGCCTCCCGGCTACGGCCACCGCTGCCCCCTTTTAGCGTACCTCATCCCCACTCCCTTCATGACTCCTTCCCCCTCCTACCTTTTGCACCCGCCTATTAAAAACCCTTTCCCCCATCCCTTCACCCTAATTCAGACCCTTACTCCTTTTTCTCCTCGGCCCTATCCCACGCCTGGCCATTCGCTTCCGCGTTGGGGATGGAAGCGGCGGGGGTGTGTGGGAGTCGGATGAAGGATATGGCCGGCGTCCCTCCGCCCCTCGACTCGAATGCCACTATATATGGGACGCTCGTGAATAACAAAACGCACGAGGGGAATATAAACGTCCCGATTTGGGCTGCAGAGTGAGGTAGATCCCCTTCCCACCCAATCGATGCCCTCCTTAAAACGACCCACCGACTCACGCCCACTCCGGAGCAAACGACCCCGCGCTTGCTCCGGAGTGGGGATCATAACGAGGGGAGATCGGCGGGAGGGAAGGAGGAGAGGTGGGCGAGAAATAAAAACCAAAGTAGGAAACACGAAGACCTTCCCTCGCGCCCGCACACACATTGCACGCTCGTCCTGTGTCTGGTTTTTTTTCCCGCGTACGGATTGCGAAAGGGAATGAATAAATTTCTTCGGTCGTTTCGGACCAGCACCTTTAAGGCAAAAAGCTTACGCGTGCACGTGCTGGAGGCAGTAACTCAAGGTTTTCCTGAAGGTGATGGACGCGGGAGGGGTAAGTTTGTGTGCGGTGGGAGAAATAAAATCCAAGCAAATCGTAATGTATTTCCGAAAAAACACAACAAAGTAAGGGAAAAAATTCGGGACATTGCGGATTGAGCCGCACAAAAAATACGCAATATTTACAAACGAATATCCAGCTGCATCAACAAAGAAGATTTAGTTTCTATCTTTTGAATAAGTGAACATTTTTCTTCTAAGTTTAAGCTGGTAAATTGTAACTCATACGTACTTCTGACTATTATCAAGATGACTTAGACCACGTCGGCGTTCATTAAAACACAAACTTTGCAAGTTTGCAGAAATAAAATAAAAACTAATTGAATTTCTCTTGATAAATTGGTTCTCTATATTCTAAAAAAGGAAGTATGCACTTAATAAGATCCCTAATTTATTCAATTACAGTTTCGAATTTTAGAATATCGCCATAAAATTTGTGGGTTTCGGTCCCTATGGGTCAAAAAGATTCAGATAGTTTTCTCTCATATCGTATAGAATTGTCATAACCACCCAAAACCTGACATCTAAATACAATTTTAACGATTATAATAATAATAATATTATAATAATAATAAATTATATAATAATTTAATATAATAAATAATCGATAATCTTGATGGATTTGGGCTGCGATCCATCCGATCACTATAAGCAATGACTATCCTCGTCCCAATAATCTTATTTCCAATCTCCTAATAATTTATCTCTTAAGTTTTTCGTGGTTTTCCCTGTGTCCTAATTTGAAAATAAATGAGTTTAAAAATAAAAATTTGCAGGAAATATATTCTAATTTATTTTTGCATAAGTACTTCGAAAAATGCTTAGTTATTCTCATAAATAACTGCTGGTAAATCCAAGATTTCACTGATATAGCTCAATAAAATTTTCCGCTCTGATAAATCCTTTTCGCGATACTGATTTCCTTCCCTTCATAAACTTGACTCAATAGTTAAACATAGTAAAATTATGTTTTTATATAATGTATGATCATAGTTTTTCCATAGGCCTTCGACGGCATCTATTTTGTATGTGTTCCACTCCAATCACTCGACAGTTTTATCTTCCTGGGCGTTGTTCGAGACAGGATTCTACATTGTCCTATCACAATTACATTTGACCGCCCAAGTCAATTGATCGGTACTTCACATTTTAGCAATCGTTAGTAGTGAAATTTCGCTTTCCAGTGTAGCCGCTCACTGAAAGTTATTAAAAGAGATTTGATGTATTTTATTGGGACCAAGGGATAAAAATATTTCGGAAAGGCATGGCAGAGTAGATGTATGCATGTTGTATGTAGCGATAAAAATTACCACCCGAGTTAAAAAACCAGATTTTTCAACATAATAAATCATCCAACAATTTTAAAAAAATGTTTATAAACCCTAAGGAAAACGTTTCAAAGGGCAACGATATTTTATGAAAAATTCAAGAATAATCTAAAAAAATGGATTCGCATGGGACAAACAATTCTTTTCGCGTCGCAAAAGGTAGCGAGGCAAAATAAACGATTCGAGTAATACACAAAAGAAAGCTTTTTAGTTAAAATAAAATCCGGAATATCTTTCAATGGTAGGTGGGTTTCTCCATTTCCGCGGTTTCGAAAGGACGAATTTCCGAGTCGGGTCGCTGTGAGCCGAAGTGGAACCAGACTTAAAATATACGGGGTGAATATAAGCCGGGCGAAAAGATTCTAAATTCCGCCAGAGGCCAGTGATAAATATTGGGTGACAACAAAGACATCAACACTCGCGTCAGGAATAATATAAGCCCGTTTGCCAAATCGAAAAACGGATAGAAAGAATTATTCTTTTCTAGACTGCTTCATTTTATTCTCACACCTACCCATCTTTGCATGAAATTACTTCATACTCTATTTCCCTCGAAATACTGTAACGCCACACAGCTGATGCCTTCCTAAGTTATTATCTTTATAATGAAGCCACACCCTGTGTGGCAGCATATTTGTAAGATCTGCATGATGCATCAAACATCTGTGATAATACCAACTTTTGTATAAAAAATTTGTTTTATGTGAGAATGAGACCATGAGTTAATCAAACATAGCACTTGAAAGAATCCCGACCAATAAAATCAATCAATCACAGGAATCAATCCAAAAGTAGGATCAATAATAGCACTCGCCTAATAAAGAGACTAATGGCATATGAGTTGCACAAATGGGGAGGAAATGGCAATTCCTTTCTTTCTGGCGCCTGTAACCTCCTCGAAATATTTCATCTACATCTACATAATATACAGCAAGCCGCCGCAAGGGCGTGTGGCGGGGGGTGTTAGGTCACCACCAAAAAAAAAAGAATAAAGAAAAACCGCATTAAAAACTAACACATGCAAACCCAAATCCACAGTAGTACATACATTCATAGAAACATCCTATCATTTTACACGCATGCAAATACACATCTACCTCCCTTCACTCCACAAGTATCCAAGTACATATGCTTAATTATAACAAATAATTGTACCTTAGGATGCAACAAGAAATTTATCCAATAAGGTGCAAGCTAGCTTTTAATAAGTAGCAAGGCGAAATTCCACCACCATAAGAACGTGCTACAAAAAACGCTCTCCTACTCAAGGTGAGGAATTTGGCCCAACGCTGCAGGTAGGAGGAGGGCTCCCCCGCGGAGAGGGGAGCCCTCCTGTAAAGAGCACTACATTATTTAATGGCACTTTGGTACTTGATTGATTTGGTACTCGAAAATCACACAACTTGGTTAAAGCTGAGGGCACCCGGAGCTGGCATCCTAAATCAAATCAGTGTCCTGTGGTCAGTAGTGCAGCACTTGACCAGATGAGTAGATTGCAGTACTAGACACGGTATTCCGGTTAAATTACATACAAATATTTTTATTAAACTCAGATATAAAGATATTTTCCAATATGAATTAGGAATTTTGCAACATGGTTGTATTTTCTACGGATGTGAGTTTTTTTTAAGTAGTATTCCTTGAGAATAATCTCTTTATTCCCATAATTATCTCTGTGAGATTATCTTACCTCTTCATAATATTATTGGGAAAATATTTATTGTCTCTGCAAGTAACAAAACATCGTTGTGTCCACTGATTATTGTAGCGTGAATATTTTCCTGAGCTAGGACTTAATGTTGTGGTACAGACTTGGGGGGGTTAAAAAAATTGCATATCTTTTGTTGATAACCGCAAATGCAGTTTTATTAAAAGAAGATAATACTCGGCAATTATGAGAAGAAAATAACAATTTATTAGGTCGGCGTAAAAACTTTGCGTTCCGTGAATTATCATAAGATTAAATTGCATTGTTCACTTTTAGTGGAGTTTCGGCTGGCATGTACTTATCCAATGTTTCCGTTGGCTCAATTACGAGTTCTATACGTAAAATTCCTCGCATGTAAATTTCCTTGTAATATCTCCAGGTTCAAATTATATGCCAAATTCTCAAATACAATTGTAATTATATTTATTTTATCTGCTTACCTTGGTCGAACATTGATGGTTAAATATGCAGTGTTCATTCACTTTGCCCATTACCGAATAGAATTTGCTATTCATCATGCTATCTGATCGTGAGGTAAGATTGCTCCTGGGCTAAAAGGAGAGGTTCCTCATGTCGGGTGTTCCTTCCAAATTCCTTAGGCTAATTAAGCGCGTAGACTGAGCGAGTCAAAGCGTGACAGACCGTTATCTAATTTGTGATTTGCATATTTATGAGATATTTACATGAGTGATGGTTATTGTGGTTTGCTCATCAACGTTTCTGAATCCGTTAATTGTCAGCCGGGGTCCGAAGTTGATATAATTCTATTGAGAGAGAGTGCCCAATGTGATTCCAACCCTTATCCGGGCCAAGAGAAATGTGAAAGGTGCGAGCGAGAAGCTTGTGACAGCTTCTTGTTACGTTTTCACCACGGAATGAATAAATTGTCCGAATATTTTCATCAAATCTATTCCAATCAAATACAATCTGCATTGAGCTAAATCAAATTTCGTGAACTAGATGACTTTTGGAACTCAGTTATCGAAAGTTTACACATTAGTACGTTCTTTGAAAACTAGTTTTCGTTACAACTCAGCATCGAAAGTAACAGTGATAACTTGCAGCAGATATTACTTTGAAAAAACTCTTCCTGTAAGAAGAGAAGTATTGATTGATTGTATAGTTCTAAGTTGAGTGATTATTAAATATCTGTTTCTTAACAATTAACTATGACTTAGTCGAATGATTTTCGTTCTTTCATAGGAGTAGATGAACGTGTTACATTCTTTTATTTGTTAAAGCTTACGCGCAAACTTATATAATTAACACAGGATAAATATAAAAAGTTTAATTTATTATTTGGGAAAATAAATAAACTTGATTGAAATGTCATAATGCGACGCAATTTTTCAGATTCGCAAATACAATAGAAGAGGTTTGAGGGAAACTTTTATATATTAATTATGATATAATCAAGATGCATTCACCTAGAGTTTCTCTAAATAATGACATTGAGATGCGGATGAAGTGGCGATCAACAAGAACAGGACAACAAAATGAATTGGTAGTTGGAACATTAAACAAAATACCTGGAATGATGACAACAGGGTTTCACTTCAAATGGGTTTCAAGCCGATGTATCAAATACGTTAACTTGAAAAATATGGTGCACTTATCACCCCCATAAATCAAGGATGCTATACGAAATGAATGTTTTGGTAGAAATTGGTGAATTGCGACGATCTTAATTCCGAAAGAAGGCAAAGATTTTGGTTTTTATTGAATATCAAAACGACAGGATATGACGTTAAATAATATACATAATAATTTTTCAATTTACAATCTTTTTCAATTACAAACTAGTCCATAATCGATAAAAAAGTCAATAATGTATAAATACAAAGAAAAGATTTATTTGGTATTCGTTTTTAAATATTATTTATGGTCAACATCTTTAATACTCATGGCAAAATTCTTTAAGAATAGTTACACTATTTTTAATGTAGGGCCTAACTTACTTAGCCGGATATTTTAAGAATTAAACTTTTCTTGATGCCTCTAATTTCAATTAAATAAAGCCAAAATCAATAAATTAAATAAAAAAACTTAATTTTTTAAGTGAGAAATTCAATGATTTTTTTTTCTTAAATAAAATACCAATAATTGAAAAATATCCACTATAGATAAGTACACCAGGAGAAATCTGTAAAAATACTCAATGCTGCGCTTACTTATATAGAAAAGTAATACTGTGTGCGCATTCCATAAACTTAGGGGTTGGTCAAAGGCTTTCTGAGAAGCTCGTAAAACCGTTAACGGGGAAGTTTTTATTTTTCGGTCCAAAGAAAAGAGAAAAAGACTCCCTCGTTAGAACCGTACGCGTCGGGCCTTTCAAACTGCACTGCCAAGGGAGATGGAAAGCTTAATTAGAAGTTTTCCTTTGTCGTACATGAGAAAACTTCCTTTGGGAAAAGCAACAAGAAGAGATCATTAAAAGCCTATTGCAAAAATAAAGCAAAGGGTGAACGAATGATTCTAATGAGGTTTTAAATAATCTCTCAAGTTAGTTGTTTCTTTCCAGGCGTTTTGAAATAACGAGAGGGCCAATAAAGTATTTTTAAAAAATTTTTTAGTTCAAACTCTGAATCATTTATGAAGCTAATAATGTGCTTCACCTTAAAAAAGAGACTTTAATCTCCTTCCATGCCTCATTTCCCATGGTATTCATTGTGAATAATCGTTAATTTACGATTATTAATAAAAATGAGTTTTTGTAATCAGCGTAAAAATATTTTATGGTAAATATGGATGAAATATACTTTAAACGAACTAAAATTAAGTTATTATAATATGATTACAAAAAAATTGGGCTTTCAAAATCTGAAAAGATCCCTTCAAAATTAATTATCAGACAATTCCTGCTTAATTAACAGTGAATAATTTCTCTGCCATAGGCAAAATATCCAAGTAGATGAACCTCTAATTACGTCGTTTCCTATAGTCGGTATAAGGAAGTCAAAATTAGGTTCTTGGTAAAGTAGGTTACAAGAATAAAGTATTTTAATTAGGAGTTTGTTCGTTATTGTAGTCGTTCCCTTAAGCCAAAAGACAGTACCTTCGTGAGATTTTGGCTTGCCCCAATGGTTTTTTCTTTCTATAATACATCCCATTTATTCCATAATCTCTATGCATTAAGTATCTTTACGCGGTGTATTTTGTGAAAAATAAGAGGATATAAATATTGAGGAGATGAATGTCATACGTCTCTAATGCGTCAACATGAGGTTTCATTGAAAATCCTACCACGGGATAGAAAATTGTTCCTGATTGAGTCACGATTGTCGTAACTACAATAACATCTACACTCCTAGATTCACCTGATGAATGCGCCGTGTACGACTCCTTAATTCGCAATCGTCTTACTCAGCGATCCGGCAACCTGACTGCTGGATCATCCACGCGCGCCGTGAATGAAGTAACCAATTGCATCGGTAGTCTATGGTATTTAAAAAAAAATATTTCTTCCACCCTACACATCAGAAAACCTAATGTACACGAGGGGTAAGTATTTCCCAAAATTGCAGCCTGCCTCTCTGGGGAGATTTCAAATATATTAAAAAAATTAAATTAATCAAAAATGTATTTTTCTGCTTTTTATTGTGAAAGTTCTGTCCAACTACTAAGTAAAATTTATTTATTACAATGCGATTTACTTTGACAAGTTATTTCGAACAACTTTGCGGATTTTGGCTGAGGTACAAGTGTCAATGAGTGAGGTCTCTAGCCTTTGTGCAGGCGCCTATCATAGTTTATGACTTAGAAAAATTCCAAGGTACTTTTCTTATCAGCTTAATTTTGGACAAAATTATTGGTTTTTCTTCTAAATTTCATTACAAAATACAGTTGGCCTAGGTGAGCTAAGTGAGCATTAAATAAATTAAGTATTCTACTGTACTCGTAAAAGGTAGGTATTTGATGAACACGGACTCTACTATAATGGCACATCTACCCATTCACATGCCTGTCCTAATAAAACATAACCTGGGGTCCGATACTACAAATATCACATACTTTCTTTCTCCCTTAAATCCGTCCGACAAGCTTATCTTACCACTTTCTTGCATGCCCAATGTTCTGTATCTCAGCTTTCAACATGCATTGGTCAATCAAAATGCTGTGCGCTCATTTTCCAGACTCCTTGGTCTGTTTGTAGACCAATGTTATAATTACCCGAATACAGAGTTCCCTTAGGATTCAAAGAGGCCGAAGTGTAACAGTTTAACAGCTTAACGACTAAAACTGGACTCATATCCGAAGACATATGATTGACATGTAGGTTCTTAATGCACCACATAGGCGCAATAGACGATGGTTCAATAACTTTAACATTAAAACATAAATCTACTATTATTCATTCATTCATATTTCCCCCACATGTAATAACTGTTATATACTTATTGGAGTTATTATATACACGACGTCCGAAAAGGATGTTCAGCGTGGAGTGGGTGACAGCTGCGGCAATGAAGATGTTTTCTGTGGCTTCTTGGTTCTTTTTTAGAGGGAAGTAGCCAACGTATCAATTTGAAGGAGTATGTCGTAGTCTAAGAACGCCTTAGAAGAGTCACCTCTGTGCAGCAATATCGTATATAGTGGGCATCCGCCACTCCCATAGCGACCGGGGGTATTCCGAAAAATAACTCAATGGCAAAATTCTATCCCACACTGTGAGATATACGTACATGCTTCGTACCTAAACACTTTGCCTTGATAGTCTCAACCTTATCATAATCTACTTCCTTGGCGCTCACAAAATACGTCAGGTTCCAAAGAAACACCCCATAGTAAAAGATAATGATTTCACATACCTCCTCCTTTCAACATGCACCTCCCTCTCTTTCAAACGTTTACGCAATCATTTACGCAATATACTAAAATCCACATATACCTCCACTTTCCTCCACTATTCCTCTTCTCCCGCAATCCTCACCCTGGAGCCATATAAGATGTAAATGCTCTTCACTGTATCAGTCAAAAATATTTAGGAACAATTGTGATACTTAATAAGATTGGAAAAATTCTCAGAGGAGCGAAACATTCGGACTAAAATAAAGTTTCTTTAGACCTATTGAAAACAAAATAATGATTACAAATGTCTATTTTGCCATGCGCAACAAGAGGGATTTTTCAGAATTTACTACTATTTCACGAAGTCACAGATAAAGAGAAGGAAAAGTGACTTAATCAGAGATATTGCCAAACTTGCTTTTACCCCCTAAAATGAGTTAATTCATAGATAAACAGCTAGTCATCCAACGTATATAAATATTTTTGTAAACTCATGTACAATACAATTGTCCAAATGAAGATACCATATTTAGGTCCAGGTTCTTACGTCAAATCCTCCTTTGGGCCATTATACTGGTATATCCTTTTTCATTAGTTTATGATCGTAAGATAACGCGACACCCCCAAAAAATTCGGTTCGCTTTTGCCTTACAATCTGCGTAATCATTTTTCAAAACAAAAACTTTGTTTCACTAATTTAGCAATGGGAAAAAAATTGATAAATATGAGCCGCAAAAACATTATTTGAATTAATGTTACCACATACAACCCCATACTAACATTCATTTAATGCTAAATACTCTTTGGAAATTGGAAAATATATATGTAATGAGATAAAGTTTTAAAATTTCCAAGAAACTGCGGGAGGTTCCGCAACAATAACTTTAATGGAGTCATCCCCTAATATGCATTTCTATGCAACAATTTCAGAGTGTAAACACCATTCGCCTTGACCGGGATTCGAACACAAATTCCTCCATGCCCAGCCGAGTACTTTAGCCAGTTAAGCTATCGAGGCGTCCTCTTAAACTCTGAAATTTTGGAGGCTTTAAAGGAACAAGATGTGATAAAATACCATACATACAATATCACAGGCATTCGTAGTCGTACGCTGTAGTCCACGAGGTTAAAGCCAACCTTAAACACTTAGGCCAAGAAACTGCGGGAGATGCCGCAAAAGTAACTTTTAACAAATTCATCCGCTAATATGTATTTCAATGCAAACAATTTAGAAAAAAACAATGTAAAATTACAAATTTAAGAGGACACCTTGATATCTTAACCGACTAGAGCACTCGGCAGGACATCGCGGGATCAGGGTTCGAATCCTAGTCAAGGTTAATGATTTTTACACTCTGAAATTGTTGAATAATGTTTTAAGGTGGAGAGCTCATTATTGCAACATTCTGTGGAATATGAGTTAAGTAAACGTATTTTCGTAGCACAATTCAACTCTCAAAATGCAAGTTTATTTATTGAGGGGATAATAAAACAGCTAAAAGCTATTATTTTTCTTTATAAGTTTGATTTGAAAAACTTTCAGAAGACTCCCTCCCAAATTTAATGAAGCAGGTTTGCCGTTTGTCTTTCGCTACCAAGAATAAAGTTAGGACTAGATCGGGTTTTTCACATGTATTGAAATTATCACATGCCCGATTACAAAATAATAAAGGAAACAAATTGATAATTACTTGTGATAAATCGTCTAAAAACATATGAATTAAGACATATTTAAGAATATATTTGCCTAGCATTGATAAAACACACAACTTGCGTGTTCTATCTCCACATTAACGACAACTTTATGGGTATTGAAGCGACATCTTTTCTGTCCCATGCCCTTTGGGATATCGAATCCATTTAGGAGAACGTTAAGTGCAAGATGTGGTGGAATCATTCTTTCCTACCTGTGATTCATAGCTGTCCGCAGCGAAGACTATTATCGTTCTCCTCAGCTATCTCGCTCCTTTCGTTCCCGTGAGTAAGCTTTCATGTCCGTTGGTAACTAACATGAATGTGGAGAGGATGCAAAGCGTTAAGTATCAAATCTGCTGTAAAACTGAAGATGATGTACCCGGGATACTCCTTAAAGTTTACTTTTCTCATTGCAGACGTGCTCAGTTGAGTGAGGGACTCACTGGTATTTAACAACAAGTGAATCTGGCATAGAGTTAAGTCGAGTGCATTCTCATTGGGCATGTAGAAAGCAGTCTTCCGGTGATTCCACCATCTGATCTGGGTTCATGACCAGACAGAACGGTGTATAACTACCATAGTCGGAGGTGGAGGACGTGACTACATCGGAGCAAAACACCTCACGTGCCTCCGGCCGATATTATTATTGCTATTATGACAGTAAAGATATCACATGTCTGTCGGTGACTGTCAGCTGGACTTATTCCAATGTAATGTATATGTAAAGAAATAGTAGGAATACATTTTGTAACTCTCTAAGAGATGCAGAATTTTGGGATTTTATGATTTGAAAACGTCGCCATAACAGAGGATTCCTCAAAGATGAAATTATATATGCAATAAAACACATGTATTTCACTTCTCTATACTTTAACTTTCTAAATAATATCTACCAAATAAGTATAGGAGATATCAATTGTTCTTAGGTCAAAAAATATTCCAAGCTCTGTCGCAATGGCAAAAAGAACTGACATGTACGTAGAAATGCAAAGCAGTTTTAGATATTTTGAAGGATTACGGAAAATCTATTTTAACTTTAAATTTTTAATAAAAAAGATAAATCTAGAAAAATAGGCACAGCACGAGAAGTGAGGTTTTTATAGGCACAATGAGTCATTCAGAAACCCTTGACGGGAAATATACTCGTATATATTGTAAAGGACAAATAGAATGCGAGATGAGATTCCGGGGAGTATCGTAAATTGATGAAGGAACAGTATTCAAATGCGCGGTGTACAGGGACATCGTGTGGGGATCAGTGATGTCACAAGGTTACAACTGTTTGAAAGATTTTACGTGTGCCTAAAGACTGATCTGGATGGAAAAGTTGGAGGACAAAGCAAAGGACAGATCGAGACGGAAGACATACATGAAGGCGGCCAAGGACCCATCGAGGACCAAGACAACCAAATGCTTACGATTGAATTTGTATGAAACGGTGAAAATAAATCATTCAAGGTGATAGGTGGAAACACGCCCGCGACAATAATCCGTGAATCATTGGTCTTTCACGGAAAAATTTTCCGAAAAATGATATGGAAATTGGAAATTTATCACAAGCCATGATCAAATTGGGACACGTTAAGCGGCAGGAAAATATTAACCTATAGTCCAAGTTTATTATGATAGGACACTGTCCTTCATGAAGGTATCACATTTTAAACTTTCATTTGCTTCTATTTAAGATATAGTTTTCGTGAGAGTAAAAAGAGTTTTTTCGAAATACGTCATCCTTTAAGCTGCAGTCATTAATTTTCAAGGAAAACTTATTGAAATAATCAATCGTTATCAATAAATATCAATAAAATCAGTTTAAACAAATATCAATAAAATACCCTATCTCTAGAGGGTTTGCGAGGAAGGAACCGTTAATGCCCTTGAAATTACGTACTACATAGAACAACTATTCACAGGAAACAGTTCCAATTTTCAGAGCAACTGCGTGCTTTGGACACAATTTGAACCGCGTTTTGTTTAAATTTTGACATTCAGCTCATACGTCATAAGCGTTTATAATGTTATATTACCTATTTGAATTCCTGAAAAAAGGGAACTTAAAGGGTATTTTAGTTTCAAAATTTTCAAGAAAATACTCAGAAAAAAATTCGACATCCAATAGCAATGCGACACTAAATTATTTCAAGTAACTTGGCCGTATTTAATGAATATACATTGTATTTTTACATGGTTATCAAGTATTATTTGCGTGCAGTCCTCTTTTTCTAGGCAGGCAAATTTTCATTTGCGTTTTTTACAAATTAAACTCATAAATTTTCATAGGAATTCGCAGTGTGGTTTAATTAAACTGGTGTAAATATATAGCATATAACAAATTATAGTGTAGTTTACCTATTGGTCGATGAATTATTAGTTATATATTAATATATAATATATTAATTATCGGTCTGGAGAGATTTTCCAGAAAACGTGCCATTGAAAGCGGAAATCCTGTATCCCAGTATTCCCAATCAATAACCTATGTATTTGTATTAAAAAATGAATACATTTGTAAATCTATTTCTTTTTTCATTGTATATTATTTTTGTGACATTTGAGAACAAATTATCTTTAATAATACTATATATCTATTCACTGGCTAATTATTAACATGCAAAGCAATGGTTTTAAGGCGGTTTTTTATCCTTGAGTTAATTCAAATCACATTTACTCCCAAGTAATTACCATTGAAAGATGTTCCACTAAGGTTAGCAAGAAATACGGAGAATCCAAGTACAGTTTAGGAAAGGATGCAGTAAAAATAATCTCTAAAAACTGATGTTCTATTACTATTTAGTGAAATGGACAAGAATAGTTCCAGTAAATATCGTGAATCCGTTCTGTCAAAAATAAATTTGGGGTGATTTAATATTTTGGCAATTTCCCAATGATATTCTTATTTTAATAATTGTGATCGCACGAGGAAATTTAAAAAATAAGTGTATACCCTTTTATGAGAATCAAGTATTCCTTATTGTTCTGATGTTCTAAGGCCAAATGAACTCTCCCTGTCGCCATGTTTAGCATGGCAGATTGGAATAGAGATAAAGTCCCTAGCTAGGGCAAAGGTCGCGGCTTTAAATCGCTACTTAAGTCCCTATTGTATTCGTATAGATTTTTTCTTCAGTGAACTGTAAGGTGCAGAATAAGTAAAACCGTTGGTACCCCTAAAAACGATGTTATTACTTCAACATTCATTATGTTACATAGAATATTTAAATGCATAACGACTTATATATCCACAACTGAATTTTTCCTTTTTACTTTGACGTCTGAATTTTACGATATCTAAATTTATAAAAGAATTTGAAATTTTCAAGTATAACATTTTTCTTTAAGCTAAATTAAAAACAATGGTTTGGTTAGGCGAAAAGTGTGCTGTCATAGCTAAAATATTAATGAGAGATAATTTAAGACGTACGAATTTTGAAAATTTAAGTTGTAAATTATTGACGCAATACAATTCTGAGGGTGGAAATACGTTGGTGGTCTGAATAGTGTCCGACCTCAGAAAATTTCAGAAAAAATGTCTTGTATCTTTGCTAGGTCGGAAAATGTTCAGACAACCCTTGTATCTTAAACGTCGTGGGTTCAGTTCAACCTCAGATACCGGAGGCTGTGTAAACAGTAACATATGTAGTTACACCGAAGTAAAATCAGAAGCTAAACCGGAATGTAGTCGCAATTTTAAAGTTGCAAGTCCTTTCTTTCCGTTCACCGTTCCACTTATTGCTTCTCTTCTGGATAAAATGAGCACATTTAGCAAATAAAAAAATATATTGAACATCTGACTTTCGCAACCTAGCTCAGAACAGTAATGTGAGCTCACCAAGTGAGTTGAAATGGAGATTCATCGGGCCAGAATGAATTCGGTCGATAGCGAAATTTAAAACGGAATGTGAAATTTCCTTGCGAGGATAGCACCACGGCATTAAAAGTCTCCCCCCAGTGGAGGAAACTCTTTCAATCGAATAGAATTTATTTTCATTCTCTCCGTCCCCCATGTCAATAAATCGGACTAGCCAGAAAAAAAATAAACGTATCCATTCACTTTCAAATATGTCTGCCTCGACTCGGACAGTAAGAGTTCTTTTTTTCAAAGTTCCACTCTCAAGATTTTCAACATTTTCCACATTATTTGCCCATTTATTGGCTCTGTGTCCGTTCACGTAGAAATGAAAATGGGTCCATGGAAAATCCTTGCGCTTGAAGCTGAACGGTGACAGTGGCAGAATAATCCCCTATAAAAAAATCCTCTACTCAGCAGAGAGCGATTTCACTGAAAATCCTACATGAAGAATAATAAGGTTTTACATTACATTGGTGAAATACAATGGACAGTTCTTTATACCGTCCGTCGATATTATTGTAGCATTTAAAATTTTTAAATTAACCGTGAATAGAATTTTGTAAGTTTTCCTTTTGTGACATTCTTTTGTATGAATGGAATTTTGTAATTTTTCCTTTAGTGATATTGTTTCACTGTGCTGTGATTAAAATTTTTTCAGATATCTAGGTTTCATATAGGGTTTGCAATCCATCAATTTTTAATTATTCCATTCATTTAAAATAACCAAATTAAAACGTACTTTAAGGGAATTAAAATACGTTAATATCGTATTTTACTCAAATACTTTGCGGTTCGGTGTTACATGAATAAATCAAAATAGCAGAAGATATGTTTGATATTCCTCGTTGGTGTTGAAATGCATTGTGACCACTATTGAATCAGTGAAAAGAGAAGAAAATGTTAATTTTTTCCCCAATATGAACATGACATGCGGAAAATGCGTTCCACACCATAGTTTGTTTGTAAAATATAGTATGAAGAATACCAAGACCCGAGTTATCGAAGCATAATAAAACAACCCTATTATCTCCAAAACTTCCAAAAATGAGTTAACATATTCGTCAACATAATAAAAGTGTACTACATTTTTATTTTATGAATAGATTTCTAGATTATAAACTTCTATTGAATACTTGCTTATTTATGTCAAATATACATATCGCATATCATACAAACAATATTGAATACCATATTGTTTAATTCTGCTGAAATTGAAGAACTGTGTTTATTGTTTAGTCTAAATACAGAAGAAATAGTAAACAGAAGTAGAACAAAAATAAAATACAACAGAAGAAAATGTAAACAAATTTCCAATGTTAGTTTATGAAATAATAATTTGCTCACATGTCAGATTCCTTGGTAGCCTTTTCATTAAGGTGGTAAGCATGCTAAAATTATACAAAGACGCTTATATATTCCTCTAAACCCTAATTAATATAATATCAAATGATTAGTTACTAAATTCAGACTTCGTAAATGCTCAAAGTACGTCCGTTGCAATTTCCAGTGCAATCATAATTACGGTGCTCAGGCGCAGACTTCTGTAATACTCTTAGGCTCTATTTTAATCCAGCAATGGATAAAAACTGATTCTTTCTTAATGATTTTCATATGGTCTTTGACGTGATAGATAAGGTATCGGATGTATATGTTATTGATTGTCTTACCTCTCAACACAGGGTCAAGAAATCAAATTCGGATAAAGCGACCGGAAACTATACAAATCGAAGATGAGCGATTTCCGGGTTATAAATACCGGGTTCTATACTGAATTCATCTGATCCACTTACGATGGGAGCAGGTGCGCGAAATTGTTATGCAGTTTACTCAGAATTAAGCAGATTCCAGGTGTGCTACGTATTATCTACCAAAACCAAGCCTCGTATAGAAGGCTTCTACAGCTTACCATGGAAGCTAACAGAAGGACGTGATCAGCGGCACTCAATTGGCTCAAAATAGGACATAATCCAAGGGATACATAAAGTGGCACCATTATAGGGTTCAAAAATCAATTAGTGGCAGCAAAATATGGATGCACAGGATATGAAAATCTTTAAAGTGTACCACCGGTAGATGTTATCACCCGAGCATATATTATTAACCAACAGGAACTTCAACCACGGAGTAAATAAAGGTTTAAGTCGGATTACGAAAGCAAGTACGATAGATAGATAGATAAAGGTCTTTATTCTGGGCGAAATTGAGACCTTCAGGTCCCCTCTTCCATTTAACCCATCGTCAGATAATGTTATAAAGAACATAGGAAACATGTACAAGAATACAAATAATAAAATAGAGACGGTAAACACAATTACAAGAGATATTAATAACATATACAAGTGTAAACAAAGCGATAGTTGATACATCAGAAATAAATTTGAACAAAATATATTAACATTAAAGAAAAACAAGATACATGAGGGAAACATAAATAACATAAAATAAATAATTAATATAATAATAATAAAAGAAAAATAAATAAATTAAAAAATAATGATAAAAAATAATAAAATAAAGATTAATTTTGAAATACTTGATGAAATAAGAAATTACTTTTGAGTCGTTAAGAGTTCAAAAGAAAGGAAGAACGTAAGAAATAAAGGTGGTCAGGTTCCTGTGTAGAAGAATGAGATGAATTACGGTAAGGAGGAAATTTACTAAGAGGTGTTTTGTTTGAGCAGGAGCTCTTTAGTGAGTTTTTTCTTGAATATTGTAAGTGAGCGGCAATTCTTAATGTCAGTAGGTAAGGAGTTCCAAAGTCTACAGGCTGTAATGTGGAAAGAGTTACTATAGATTTCTGTCCTGTGTTTAGGTATTAAATAGAGATGTTTTCTCCGTGTATTGGCATCATGCACACTGTTAATCGGTGTGAAGTTACAAGATAAGTATTGAGGGATTTCATAGTTTCTGATTTGGTAGATAAGCAAAAGGATGTGCATATTCCGTCTAGGCTTGAGTTGTAACCATTTAAGTTCGCGGTAATACTCAGAGACGTGGTCGCTTTTCTGAAGGTTAAAGATGAATCTCACACAAGCATTTTGTGCACGTTGGAGTTTAAGGGATAGCTCGACTGATAAATCTTGATATACTGAGTCGCAATAGTCAAAATGAGGAAATATGAGAGTCTGGATTAAGTGTTTGCGTAGGGAAAATGATAGTAGGCTTTTGATATTTTTGAGGGAGTGAAGACAACAATAAATGGTTTTACAAGTTTTAATAACATGCTCAGTCCAAGTTAATATTTCGTGGAGAACTATTCCAAGATTCTTTACTGTTTTCTGGTAAGGAATGATGGAGTCAGGTAGTTGAAGTGGTGGAATCTCGGTGTAACTGAGAGTTGAGAGGAGTCGTGAATGCCCAACAATGATCGCTTGGCTCTTCTTTGGATTAATTTTAAGAAAATTAAGTGTACTCCAGTTTGAGAGAGAGTCCAGGTCAGAGTTTATATGTTCTATCACGGTAGGAAGATCATAAGTGGAAGAATGAAGATAGATTTGTAAGTCGTCAGCGTACAAGTGATATTTGCAGTATTTAAGTTGAGTGGATATATCATTAATATAGAGGGAGAAAAGTAGAGGTCCAAGTATGGATCCCTGAGGAACACCACGTGTTACTTCAATCCATTCTGAGGAAGATGAGGTAGTGCTAACCTTTTGAAAACGGTCGTTGAGATAGGATTTGAACGAAGACAGGGCAGAAGGGGAGAAATTCAGTGTGCGAAGTTTTGTAATAAGTATGTCTTTTTCAACAGAATCGAAGGCTTTACTGAAGTCGAGGAGACCCATAATAATTACCAGTCTTTTGTCCATGGCGTATCTAATATCGTCCGTGACTTTAATTAGTGCTGTGGTGGTGCTATGAGATTTACAAAAACCGGATTGCAGAGGATTAAACGAATTGGCATCTCTAAGAAACTGTGAGATCTGCTCGTGTACCAATTTCTCAAGAGCTTTGGATAGTGTAGGCAAGAGACTAATAGGTCTGTATTCGGACAGATCAGAGGAAAGATTATTCTTCGGAATGGGGCGAACAAGAGCCCTTTTCCATTGAGAAGGAAATTTATTTTGCATAAGGGACCAGTTGAATATGTGTGTAATAAATGAATCGTAGGATCGAAATAGAGTATCAGTTTTGATCGATATAATCTGCATTATTAACTATTCATTTGTGTCAAAAAATCTGAAATTAAATAATAATAAAAGATGTAATGTATCAAAGATTTCAGATGATCAATTTTGCCGAGCATGATATGTGATCTAGCCATAATTAGAGCATAATAAGGCTTGGGTAAAATGCATATAAGAGACACTATTTCCAGGATGTTACTACAATGGCGCTTGTTTATAGAATTATCAACATTTTGAATGACAGAGAAACTTACTTATTGGTTGAAAAATGCTACGTGAGAAATTACAATAATTTTCTTACGTAATAATAAGGTTAGCAGTCTCGGACAATTTTGAGGAATTCTTTACAGGTAGGGAAAAGAAAAAACTTAGAACTCGACTTTCTATTTGCTTTACTCTAAGACACGGGGTCGAACAAACAAATCATAATAAGACAAAATGAGCACTGTACAATATGAACCTGAAGTTGAAAAACTTTGTTGAAACCATTGTTATGCAATAAAGCAGGGGCATGGCTTACTGAAGTATTTCCAATATTTTTCTAAAACAGTATCGTTTACAAATACCACTGACGGAAGAAATATGGCATTTAAACTAGTAGCATTACGAGCTTTTATTTTTGTAATTACGTTATTATGAGAGGCCTAAAGCGTGATCCAATATTTTGCGCTGGGATAGTTATTGTGCAAAATTTAATTTGCCCTGATATCGTTAGCTTGATCGTCTAATTTGTCTCGAGAATTTTTAAAGAGTCTTTTGCAAGCATTCACGTAAATTTATCTCTAATGAACGTATTGGATGTGTCGGTAAAAGAGACCATCATAAGTACGTCCTAATTATTTTATATCATTTTCAGTACTGATTTCTGATTTTTTTACAAAATAGCATTCATTGCTACAGTGCAGCCTCCTGCAGACCATGGTAAGACGGCAAAGGAAATCACTACACCTAATAGAAATTAGGTTAGAGGTTAGATCTAAATTTCCTCGACAGAATATCGATGGAAAATTACAGTTCATTGGGTTTATGTTTGTAGGCACGTTTATTTGACATTTTAGGCTAGACATATTTATTTTTTAATTAATGATCCCGTATATATGTATCAAGAGATCTAATCCTATATATTTCCCCTCTCAAAGTATCAAAATACGCATTAAAATATACACTTATGGGAAAACACAGTCATATAAAAAAGTTCAAAATATTTCCTTTGTTTTATTGAGATGTAAAAAGGAAAATATAAGAAATTTCTGCTTCGAAGGCCATTGGGAAAAATAAAATTCAAGGTCGAACTCAGTGGCTATTATGTTGAAAATTTGGAAATGTTAAGATAAGTGTTTCAACAGAGATATCTCACCTTCCCATGTCCAATGCATACAGCTGACATTTAAGAAGGTTACATAGCAATTTCGGGCCATTATTATACGTAAATACCATTTCCCCTTACATGATACTGGGAGAAAACTTTTATTATTCAAATTCTGGAACTAAATAAGAGAGGTAACCAATTTGATAACGTTTTGTGTTATTTTGGATTCTGTGGTCAATGTGGATTCACATGCCTAGGAATAGCGTGGAAAGTGGGAGAATTGATTAGTAAATACTTGACTGATTACCACAAGATATAATTTTGAAAATAATTATATACTTATTTACTTAATCATAGATGGCGGTTTGCCTTTAATGATAAATTGATAAAGGCATTTTCTCTAAATGATTACCTGATTTAAGTAAAGATAATACAAACTGCTCGGAACTAAATAACATTTCCACAAATACGATTTACGGATTTATACTATTAATAGAGAAAGTATTTATTAACTCAATGACGAGAGATACAAGATTGAAACAACATGGCAGGAATTATCTCATTGAAAGATAAAATATTTTCTTCGCCGGAAATTTTTAAATTTATATATTCGCTAGTATGATAAAATGGAAAATATTAGCTTTGACAAAAGGCAAATAAAAATTCATTGCGAATTAATAGAGATATAAAAATCAATTAAATATTTAGTGAAACTAAAAAATGAACATGCTGATGTACGTGCAGGGTTATGAGAATATTAATGAGAGTGGAAAGACCATATGATATTTAAGAACACAGGTGAAATATTAACCATATCAGTTTCTTAAAAATTAAATCCATAACAATAAAAGGAAAGGAAATCCTACGTTTCCTTTAAATTATTACATGTACGAGTAATTTTTGAAAATTTTTCTGCAACTAAGACGCATGACTGGAAGAATATTCTGCGATGATTAAAACAAGTACCTACTTTAATGAGATTATTATTGTGAAAAGAAGTGGGTCATGGGGTCACTCTCTCCAACAGCCACCCAACGAGCCGCTAATGTGTAATAACAAGATATCTTGCATTCTGCAAATACAACCTGAAGTACAACTACACTAAGAGGATAAAAAGAGATAAAAACGTCCAAGTGCGAAATGAGAACTAAAGGGTGCAAAAATCTAGAACACAAATAGGCAAGAAGTAGCTGATTTGAGACACACACCCTTGATAGAAATATACATGTATTTGGAAAAGGCAGAGGATTCATTAATTTAACAATCCTTTTTTTTTAGATCCAGTGGTGTTATAAACTTTTAAAACATAGTGGTCAGATCAACAAGAATTTACTGTTGGAGTTTAGTAGGTAAGAGATGTTAAGTAATACAATTCGCATCACAATTCTTGGAGTATTTGTATTGTGAACCTCCTCCGTTTTAAGTATCGTAAAAAAATTACCAGAGGCAAATGGCTTTAGCAAATTTGACATTGTAATTCCGAAATTTTTTATGTTTTTCAAAATATGCATACTCGTATATAGAAATAGCCAGTTGACAATATCATGCCTAGGAATTATGAAAGGTGCGATAGACGCATCCTCACACATGATATTCGGAACTAATGCGTTAATCAATACTACAATTTCAGAGTGTAAAAATTCCTCGCCTTGACCGGGATTCGAACCCGGAACCCTCGATATCCGGCCGAGTTAAGCTACCGTGGTGTCCTCTTAACTCTGATATTTTTGGGCTTTTAAAGGAACAAGATTTTGTGACGAAATACCGTACATACAATGTCACAGGCATTCGTAGTCGTGTGCGACGCACCACAGTCCACGAAGTTAAAGCTAATTTTGAAACACTTAAGTGGTTTATACCTTAGACAAATTTAAAAAAAACTGCGGGAGACGCCGCAACATTAACTTTTAAAGGAGTCATCCGCTAATATGCATTTCAATGCAAGAATCATTTCATCCCGGTCAAGGCGAATTATTTTTACACTCTGAAATTGTTGCATTGAAATTCATATTAGCGGATGACTCCGTTAAAAGTTTCTGTTGCGAAACCTCCGGCAGTTCCTTGAAATTCGTGTAATGTGTCGATGAAAAATATCAAATTATAATTTTTATATGTTCATCAAAAGCATAAACGTTAAGAAGTGATTTGGTGAATTACAGAGATTCTCATCAGTCATGACAACATTTAAAGCAACATTTCTATTTTAACTCTCACTTGCATGGACACTCAAGCTTTTTTTTTACCAACATAGACCAAGAAAGAGCGCCGTTACATAAAATAAGCAGGAAAAATATAAATGAAATTTATAAACGCTTTACCATTTAGTCATATTATCTATTATTTGCAAACGCCATTTCAAGCATATTCTTAGCCCGCTCGAGTTGAAATGTCAGAGTAACAATAGTTAGTAAAGATCAACAAAGAATTTTGGATAACAAAGCCAATGGAATATGAGTTGAGTACAAATAAAAATTTCCTACTTCGCATTGAAAATTACAATTTTCCGTAGCTCTATAAACCACTGATGAATAAGTGAATACTTTCATTGCACTGTCGGTCAATGGGATAATTATTTATAGTAATGCTGTTTTCTTTGGAGAGAGAATATTAAAAAAAAAGCTTGAAAACATTTTACCTCTGACATCTTCGCCTCTTGAAAACACAAAAAGGTGAAACTGATGCAATTTTTTCGCAACTAAATTTACCCGGAAAATCAAACACTCTAAATAATATATCTAAATTTAGATAAATTTTGCCATGCGATCGCGTACTTTTAGATTAAATATCTGCGGACTAGGACTAAATATCTGGCGACAAAGAGCTTTATATACACGATTGCTACCACGTGAAAACGAAAGAAGAGATTTTTTGTATAACTCTTAATAAATGAGTAGGGGAAAAATTTAATTTTCACTTCATAGTACATTTTATGTCGTTATGGCATTGAATGATCATTTGAGAACTTTTTCACTGCTGTATGATAACCACTACCTAATGGTAGTAAAACTATCTTAAGATTTTTTAAATGCGTGCTTCGTATACTTAACGTTAAATCAAATTCTATTAAATGACCACTCACCATTTTTAGTAGCACTTGATTTGCGTGTTGGGAATAATATCACCGTTATATTATTAGTGCAATTAAATTTCCTATCTTGGCTAAGGACGTTATTTCCAGTACGTTTACGCATGACTAGGGTGCCTTTGACAGCATTGGCTGGTGCGAATACGAGACAAAAAAGAAAATAAATACTTCACCAATCGCCCAACACCTTAGACTCGTTTGACTGACAGAAGAGTGGGGGGTCGTGGAAAGATGGGGGGTTGAGCGGGTTGAGCGATTGACCGAGGGGACAACAAAAAGAGAAAGGGAAGGGCCGACAGTCGTCATGCGGGGAAGGGAGGGTTAAATTGTTGTCATAGGGATGGGGAAAGGGGAGTTTGGATATAGCGCGAGTCCCAAGGGTCAGCCGCGAGGTGACAGAGCTCGTGGAGGGAGAGGTGGGAAAGGAGAGTGGAGGAGGCAGTGGCCTGCAAAAGGAGACCAGCTAGCCGACGACGCGAGAATAAGGCTGCGATCACGCAATCCCTTCCAAGCAAATCGATGGGGGAGGGCCGTAAGGGGTGGGGGCTTGGCCAAGGTAGGGCACGAAAAGGGGACAGAGGGCTGTGGGGGGCGGGGTATCGGTGAAGGAGAGGGCGAAGAGGAGGTAAGAGGGGGGTGGGGGCCCCGAGGTAGGCAAACGATGGTTTCGGGGTAGTTGGGCGGGGGTTGGTCTCGCGTGGCGTTTGTCCGTGAACGGTCACTTAGAGAGCAGGGCGAGCCAGCGGCCGAGACCCCAAGCCTCGTGGCCATGGGGCGAAGGAGCGCGGCCGGGGCCGGCGCGGCTGCCGCCCAGGTCGAGGCCTCCTCCATGGGCCCCAAGGATCCCATGGCTCCCAAACACTCGCGCAAGCGGAGTCTCATTTTCGTCAAGAAGACTATCGTGAAACCGCAGTCGCCCAAGAAGGACGACAAACCCCTGACCAAGCTGCCACCGTCTCCTCCACCCATGCCGAGGGCTCGACAGGGTAAGAGAAAGTCGTCGCCGAGGGGCGTGGGACCCTCGCCGCCCAGGATACGAGACGGAAAAGTCGTCTCGCCCTCACCAATGAGTCGACCGAGGGTGAACGGGCACTACACGCCCCCGAAGTGTAGTTCACCGCCCCCAGGCTTCAGACCCGGTGGAAGAATCGAATCGCCTCCGCCCCCCGTGGGGATAAGGGGTCGCATCGCCAGGGGACTGTCCCCAACTCCATCACCGTCTCCACCCCCAGAGCCTGCGAGGAGCCGAAAAAATCAGAGGCAGTTCTCGCCGTCGAGGCATTCCCCATCCCCCGAGCGCGGCTCCCTCAATCGTGGACCTAAATCTCCACCTCCAAGGATACCTCCCACCAATGGATCCTGTTACAGGAGTCGCCATGGAGGGAGGGGTATCTCGCCGCCAAGCCGCTCCCCCTCCCCCACGGCTCAATCCACGATAATCTGCGGGATGCAGCCTCCTTTTCCCACAAGGTTACCCCCATCCCCGCCGATGATGGAGAGGAACATGGGCAGAGGTGGGATCTACGGCACTCCGCCAAGGATGCCCCACTCTCCCCCGATGGCTGATCGTGCCGTGGAAGAAATATACGCTTCATCCCCCAGACTACCCACATCTACACCGATGAGAGGCCGACCTATCACCAGGGGTGGGGTTTATGCATCTCCACCGAGGGTACCTCCATCTCCTCCGATGAGGGACCGCATGCCGTGTAGGGGAGGAGTTTACGCTTCTCCACCAAGGTTGCCCCCGTCTCCACCGATGCGGGGCCGGGCGGGAGGTCGGGGTGGGGTTTACGCCTCGCCACCAAGGCTGCCCCAATTCCCGTCTGAGAGATCCCGCAGCCGGACTACGTCCAACAGGCCTTCATCTCCATCAAGGATGCCCCCGTCATCGGTGTCAAGGACCAGAATGGCGTCCCCATCACCTCCGCGCAGGATGCCTCCCACCCCAGATATGATGGGGACAATGAGGACCAGCAGGTCTCAAAGAAGAGCTCCGCCCTCGACCATTTTCCCTCAGATACCTCCGATCCCTCTTACCTCACAGTGTGGTCGCGGCAGAGGAGAGATCCTCTCGAGACATGACTCTGCGATCAGGGGGTTGTCCCCGGTTAGGATAGATCCCATCCCGTCCCCCATCTACGAACGCCTATCTCCGGTTCCTTCGAGCGGCAAGAGGGGCAGGTCCCCTTCCTGTGGCTCGCCCCCTTTGGGGCCGGTACCTGCTTACCTGCAACCTCATCTTTCGTCCAAGCCCCCTCTGCCTCCCCAAGCACTGTCTTCCCGGCGTCCTCTCTCACCCATTCTAGGGGGGCAGCGGAGATCCGTCTGTCACACGAGCAAGAGGTCACCGTCCCCAGTATTGAAGAGGAGGTACTCCTGCGTCACCGTCATCCCGAGGGACGCCAGTTTCTCCCCTCACCTACCTCCGCCGCCGCCCACGGCTCCCTCGAACTTCAAGCGGATAGCTCCCAACTTTGCGTCCAGGAGGACCAGGAAGGCCTCATTCGTAATCCTCAACGAGAAGACCGTGAAGAGGAAGCCGGATTCCAGGAGGGGTTCTGTGGATGAGGGTGAGTTTGAAGACGACGGCGAGGAAGTTATAGGACCCGACGGAAAGCCGAGGAAGAGATCCGGTAAGGGCAAGACCAAAGCCGTGTCCATAGTACTGGTCGAGGACGAAGACGAAGAACCGGGGAGTGCACGTAAGGGAAAGTCTAGCGGGAGGAAGAGCAGGGAGGGTGGGAAAGCTGGCTCCTTAACACCAAGGCCAGCGTCAGGGGGTCGTGCTTCTCCGGGGTTGACCCCTGTCGGGCATCCCGCAGGCTCACCCCTTCCCCCTGGAACACCCAGAGATCCTGGCCAAGAACCACTTCAAGGGGCCACCCTAGGAGCTCCCGTCAGCGAAACTCTCGAATCTGCCAATGCCAGTGGTTCGGAGTCCCAGAGGGCATCATCTCGACGACCTTCAGCAACGCTCGGGCTTTCGCGGTCTGGGACCCCAGTACCATCCGGTGATCCATCGGCTATTTCCAGAGCGGGGACTCCCGTCCCTGGGGACGCTGGTGGTGACCCCAGCAGGGCTCCATCGGCCGCTGGCATAAGAGATCAGAAGCAAATCTTGGAAGCTGGTGCACTGGGGAAGTCTCCCTCCCCGGTACCGACAGAGGTTAGTGGGGGTAAGACTGCAGCAACTGGAGGAGACGGACGTCCGGTCAGCATCCAAGGGGTGACAGGTGGAGAGGGGGAGGGTTACACCCCACGGTCTGGCGGAGGATCAATTCTGGACGGAAGTGGTGCAGCGCAGGGAGGGTGAGTGCTTGAAAAAATACCTCTTCGCGGTGATTCGTTCGTTGTAAATACTTATTTCCAAGAATAACAGTGCAATTATTTTCCAGGATGGGAACACCTTTGTAGTTTGAAATATATACATACGTCTTTTTCAACAGGCTTTGTGTAGTATTTAATTTCTAGAGATAAGTTTTCGGTGGGCTCCTCTGATGACTGAGCCTTTCCACATAGGTGACAACCATGGATGCGCTCAAAAGATAGAGTCACACGCCAAAAATGTAGTTTTTTCACTATGGTCGCTTAATTTTCAAATGAAGCAAACATGTGAATATTTTTTCAGGCAATATAACTCGTCTATGCCCTTAAACTCTCTGGAATGTTAACATTTCTCACTTCCCCGGGCAGCTGGAGATTATATTTTATATTTCTTATTTATAAATTAATAAGATCTTGAAGGGTAGGAATAGTTTCACACTGTACAAGTTAGACGAGAACTTGCAAATGCCAAAGAATTTTGGCAGACGGATGAAGGAAATTTAAGGCTAAAAGCACTCGGTATCATCTTTTACAGAAAATTTGTAAAGCAGTGGTATTTAATGAGGTAATTTCTGATCCCAAATGTTGGTCCGATTATTGTTGATAATATTTTATATCAATATATTAAAAATAATAGGGCATATTATGAAGGCCAGCCTAAGGCGCAAAGCTTTACTATAAATAAATGTGGTGGACTATAAATAAATATATGGAGAGTAGATGGTATATTTATTCTAAGTTAATTAACTATAATTTATGCCAAGAATGAAAAATCATCGCTAACAAATTTTGTGTGCAATTTTTCAAATATTATCAAATGGCACTAATATAATAATTAGCGGAAGTTTTTTAATTAAGCGCAGTCTCGGAATTCATGTTCCCACCGCTAATTAATAAGTTTTTAGTATATCAAAATTATTACTAAATCTAGATTAAACAACGAAAACAAAGATATTCTTGGTTTTTCTCAAGACATATTACATAGAACAGTATAAGCATATAAAACAATTCAGACTACTTCATATGCAAAATTGATTTTTCATGGTACTGACAAGCGGCACGGCGGAGGTAGAATGTGGTATTTTTCCAGTACGTGCTTAATCAAGCAGTTGCATTTAGTATCATAATTTTATTTTGATAAAATACAGAAAATCTGAGTGATCATATTTGCTCATCGAGAAAAATACTAATATTTTAATTTCTATAATTATTAATAACTAATACTTTACTTTTAATTCTCAAATCATTATAACTTTTTGTATAATGCTTTGGGGCATCATGAATATATTATGAAATATGACTTCCAGGAGTCGCAGATGAATTCTTAAAATTAGCATGTGGTTATGGAACATTTTTATGATTGATAACTGGTACGTCATATAAATTATTTTCTAATACTTGGTCACTTGATATTCTGGTGTATTGAGCACGTAATAGTTTTGGTATTTAGCCATAAACAAGTGGATTTCTCCGGTATTTTCATATTTTTAATATCTACAGTATACTACACTAACGTTAAGTCTTTCTGGAAAGTTTCACAATGAGGCGTGAACACTTAAGAGCTTGTACACTAAGTTAATCTTTATATTTTAATGGTTTTGTATAAATCTAATATGCCTAATTTGTCTTTAATTACTAAAGTGGTCAATGGTTACAATAATATCTTTATTTCAGAAATTAGAATAATGTATATTTTCCTTACAAAATACCCTTTTCCATATTATTTCATAAACTTATCAACGTTCAAAATCACTAAGATCTAGTTTATTGTTTTACCTTGAATTATGCCATTACAATGACTATTTCGTTGAGTGAATTATTTATCCACGCGATAGAAGTGTTTATAAGCCAATGAATATAAAAGATGAAAAAAGCAACATGGCCACCACCCGCAATTCCATGGATATGAATGTACCCTCTGTGACTCAAATGATGTGCTGAACGTGATATTAATGTTTGAAGTCACCTGAAGTACTTGACAATGCTGACGTTTTATTAATTATCTGCTGATAATTTATTGGGAAAGAGACTCCTCCAAGTGATATTATTATGAAGCGTAAAATCAATAATTTCCTCGGTATTCTTCACTTGCCATTCACAAATGCAAGAGGGAATTAAGTGTTATATTGATTCATCGTACAATTTATTTTTTGTCGAGACATTCGTATTCTTAAAATTTTTAATATAGATTGTTCATTTCAAGTGTGAAGTGCTTTGGTGGTCAAATCTTTTTATTTTTGAAAAACTAAAATGAACTAAAGATTAAAACGTTCTACTTTTAATTTGCACCGATATATCTCAGAGAAAATGTTTTTGTTTATTTGGAAGAAAATACGGCCCTTACCTTCCTAGATTTTTCTTAAGAGTTTCGAGTATTTAGTGGTTGCTAAGACTTTCATTTTGAAGCCGGTTTCGTTTTTCGTTGCCAACAGTGCTAAATACGTGAAGTTAACCATTTTTGCTATTTTTCAAGTGTACACGTATCTGGGTGAGATAATGACTTAGGCATGTTAAGAAATGTGTTCATGAGAAGAAGAACATTCAAAATGCAATTAATGTGTAATATCTAAAATTTAAATAAGCTATCCAAAAAATATTAAACTACAATCTCCTGAAATACTAAATTTTTTGTTAAGCTTTTATGAGCAATAAAAATGCAATCCCCAATCACTGTGGATGTAATAGGATGGGTTGTAATATCTTCTATGGACGATTAATGGAAAAGTATCATTTTTGGGAGGTATTTGAGCATGCAATTTGCTATATGAGATATATGCCTGTGACTTAAGTTTTAAAATATGTTGAAACCGAATAAAACCGTATGAGAAATTGAAATTCATTTATAGAATTGAATTAGCCAAGTTGGGGTGGATAAATGGGATTAAAATAATTGTAGAAATATTGATATTTTCAGTTCCCCTCAAATATTTACTTATGCGTTTCATTAAGCTTCTTAACCCATGCAAAACTAAAAGTTTGCAAAAGATAACAATTATTTATTTAGGTAGGTAATAACATGATACAATAAAACACAATAACACTGATGAAACACAATAACAATGAAATTTAGTGAAAATTCATTTGAGTTTTTACCATGTGAAAAATATTGGTTTCTTTCACAATGTTTCCCTTTTATGTTCAATTAACAAATTGCCTCAATCATGAATTTCTGGGGAAATAAATTAGTTTACGTTAAAAATACATTTACTCACCTCAACATCATCTATGTGGTGTTGAGGTAAGTCATTTAAATTAAATCCAATGGCATTAATCTTTCAGTAATGAGCGGCGAAAATCCTTGGTTTAGGCGGTTCTCCAGATAAATTGTTCCTTTGGTGGTTATATAACGGATATGCTGTCTTCTACTTGAAATTCTGAACAAAATGCCAACAAATACAAGTTATCTGAATCATTAGAAAATCGAGAATGGCATTTCTCAAGAATTGGAAGCAAACTTAAGATGATAGAGAGCAAAATCTGACGTAAGACAGATTTTTTCAAAAACAGCAATATTATTCCTGCCTTTATGATGTGCTTAAAATAGTTTTTAATAATAAGAATATCTAGTGAAGTTAATAAATATTTAAATAAGTGGTTCTGGTTTTTTCTCTTGCCAAACGTAAATTGAAACCTTCTCGTAGTAGCATAGTTTAGGTATCCCCTATGTATGGTCGTTTTATTATTGTGAATATCCTTCGAGTTTTTTTACCCTTGTGTCTACGGTGTCTCTTCAGTTTTATTGTATCTAAATAATTGAAACAAAAAATTCTAAATTATTAATTGCACCCGAATTATATATAATAAATTACTAAGAAGCTAAATTAGCAACATTTTTTTTATTCTCAAAGGAAATAAAAATGATAGGAGATTTATGGTCACTTACTAAGAGATATAGATTAAATATGAGTGCGTAAATACATTATATGATGTATAAATTTTAATTCGCAATTTTATAAAGTTGGGCATTAAAATCAATGGGTACTTAAATAGGTAAAATCTATGGGTACACTTAGAAGTACGTGGGGACAAAAACTGAGCGGGTATTTACTGCTAGTAAAAAGTAATACTAAAAGTTTGGGAGACAATTACGAAGAGAAAATCTGAAAATATTCAGGAAAAATGGCTGAATTAAGTGAAAGCAAAATAGATCTTAGGAAAAACTACAAATTTTGGTATACTTTTAAACAAAAATCAGTTTATACAGTTCAAATTTCCCTGAATATTTAAACACTTTGCTATCGGAATTAAAATTTTAGTCTTGTATTATTTCAGGTCAAAATCATTATGCCCTAAACATTACTACGCCGGAATTTTTTTTATTATCGAACCATTTCTTTATATTTCTTGATTGAAAAAGCCATAATAAATTTCAAAATTAGCTTACAGTCGTTCCCAGTTTAGAACAAAATTTGTACATTTTTTCGACATTTTTTTGTTTGCTTCACGAATTTTTGAAGCCCGTTAAAGGTTTATCCTGAAACTGAATACACAAAGTAGAATGCAAAAGCACGATCATCCGTGAGGGAGTTTTCCATGCCCTTGGCGGACGGAGGAGGCACGCGAACATAATTTCTTCGGCGATCAATTCTGCTGGAAATATGCTCACCACAATGATTCCTAGCAATAAAGATGTTCAACTGAATACCTTTTATGGAGGTGATGCAAACCAATAAATCGGGAACCGCTTAGGTTTTAACTGGACTGGAGGTGATTCCCGAAATACTGAGTTAAATTTATTTCGGCCTCGCGAGCAAAACTAAATATATTTTATTACTAAGGGCTGCGAGAGCATTGCCAATCTTTTAGGTCTATCAAAGAATTTAATAATAATTTTATTAAGTAATAAAAAATGCTGCAGTAATTAAATCCACAAGTTTAAGCAATCCAGGCATTCAAGCATTTGTTGTGATAATGCTTCTAATGTTTTACTTCCTTGCATTATCCAAGAGATATGGTGGGATGCTGTTATCTTGAAACCAAAAAATAACTCAAAATCAATTGTACATTATTACTTGGTAAGCTTTGCCCATAAATAAAGAAACATCAAATCCCATGCATATTCTTGTTGTTCAAATTAACTCTTCTACAAGTCTATGAAGAACATCTACAATAATAAATATTTTAAGAACAATGTCGGGAGAATGTATGGTCATAAAATGGTCATCATGTTACTGTAATGTATGTACAAAATCCACAACAAGCTCAGAATTTTTGTTATATCGTGTGCATTAAAATAAATAAAATGATATGTACGAGTCACCGCCTTCCTAATGAATGGTTTCGTGGCAGAAATTACAAGCGTACAAGTTTTACAAGTGTAGGTTTCTTTGACGAAAGGATAATTTAATTTCTTTTCTTATTGACTGTTCTTAGCAACACCACGAAAGGTACCGCAGAAAGGTAGAATTTAGCCGTAGGAGGTGCCAAAAGGGAAAGCATATTGATGATTTTTCAGGTTTTACAGGTTGAAATCCTCTTTCAGTGCAGAGTCAGAATACTTAACTAATAAAAAGAAAAGTTCCAGTGTTTTTATTTACTACACTTCGAGTAATAGTTTCAATTAACATTTTTAAATCCACATAAATTGTACTACGCAACCGTATATAAGTAACAGTCATCATACTGTACATATTTTGGGGAATGGGGAAAATACTAAGTAAAACACCAATTGAAACGTTTTAAAATCAATGGTATATTGCGCCAAAAATGAAATTATCTTATTAATTGCTACATTGATAGGTTTGTGTTTGCTATCCCAAATGTTGGCATACGATTTTACCAAATCTAAGAGTAATCGCTATTTCCCCTCGTCCTGCTTCCTTTAAGCCGTTCATCATTCCCATTTCAACAGCTTTAACTTCCCCTGTCTCATTGGTTATTCAGATCGCGGGCGATGACGCACCTTGGAGAACACGTCACTCTTACGTTTTACCCTCAGCTAACAAGAGAAATCGGAAACGTGTCTTCGAATTCCACGGAATTTCACAAGAACTTTGGAGGCAAAACTTTAGAAGGATACCTCGACGAGCTAATTTTCGTAACATGTTAGAAGACCTAAATTTTAAATTAAATGACCACCTTTCTTTTGAAAATCTCTCCTCAATGTGGAATTTTAGCGGAAGTATCCATGCAAATTAAATTTGATTTAACTGATAGTTCTTTATTTTCATTATCATTCATTGTGAACTCTTATTATATAATTTTCACCGTAATACCTTAATAAACGTCAAATTTCAAATTACTTGTATCATGTTTCATGCATGATAGTGAAAAAATTACCTGATTTGGCAAATAAATATACATTCCTAGGTTTCAGAAAAAATATTGAATGAATTAAGTGATGGTTTATTTTTTCCCGTAAAATAATTGATACGCAGATAACTCGTTCATTTATGAAAACGTTTTATTTAACGTAATCTGAACAGAATTCCATTGAAATTTCCAAATTAACTTTATAATTTGTAATCAGATTTATGGGATTTAATGAATGATTAAATTCATCAATCCGAGAAAAATAACAAATACTGATTTTCCATTTGGGATTTGTATAAAAAATTCAATTCGATGATTGATTTCAATCAATACATTTCTAGAATATGTTGCTTTTTGAATATTCGAAAAACTGATAGAATTTGTTACATTTTGCCAATTATGCCTTTGAAGTCTTAATCTTCTCTACTCTAGTAGCAAAGAGGTAAATATGAGTTCAACTCAAGCAGCCAAATACTTAATTTTAATAATGATTCACAAAGTTACTCATTAAAAATACTTTATAGGTAATTAAACAGGGATATATCACGACAAAATATGTCAGTATCAATTTCAGCATGCCTGATATCTTGTTTACAGATTACTCGAGGAGGGAAATGTAATGATAAAAAATTATATTAATATAAATAAAAAATTGTCAAATTGAGCAAGCAACATAAGGTTCAGGCTACAAGCCTTTCAGGCTGGTACTCAGAATATCAGAGTAAGTGCTGTGAATTTTGAACTCACTTTTTCACACCATGGAAAACGAAGCATTAACGTACCCATGAAAATCGACTTGGAACTTTATTTCTGGATTCTTCAAAGTTCATCATGAATATTCACGTCACGATTTCGGGCTCTTTCGAATTAAGTTATTTTTAACCTACGAATAATACACCTTTATCATGTTAACAAATATTATGATGAATAATTAGCAACCAAGTCTTGCTACTTAAAATGTGTCAAGACGAACATGAATCAGTCATCTTTTGAGACCGATACACATGAAAACAAATGGTATTCCCACGTACCTACATTCTACATACTCATTACCACATTATTCAAGCAAAGGGTTGATTTTGATGAATTATATGAGAGAAATTTAATCTAAAAAACAATCCTGTTTTTTATAAGGGAGGAAAAATGTGGCCAACATATGTTCCTAATTTATGTAAACGGATTGTTCTATTAACATTAAAAAGAGTATGAATAGGTACTTCAATAATTTTTTTCACCTCAATTTAAAGCAGATTTAACATTATTAGTCGTTTCGTGCATAAAATATTTATTAATATAGGTCACAGACAAAATATAATTCAAAAATATTTTTAAAAGTAAGTAAAAGTTCTCTTCATACATCTTTTTGAAGGCTTTTCCTCAAAATATTGATTACTGCGAAATATTTCTTCATTCATGTATGTATGAATATATATATTACATGTAAATAGATGCATGTATACATACATTTAAATGAATAATTGTATATGTATTAGTACATGAGATCGAAATTCTCTCAGGAGCGCAGGATTCCCCACCTCTTTATGAGGAACTATTTTATCAAAAATTCTCTCAATGGCTATGCAGTATTGAAATAACTTTAGGGCGACGAAAAACTTAATAAAGTGTGTAAACCCTTGTCGTGTAAATGTAAGAAGGAATACTTCCAATATTTTGCACTATCTTTATTTATTAGAGGGTGATCACAAAATAAGTCAGAGTGGAATGTTTCGACTAAATAGCTGTATGCTTATATTTTCGATGGAACGGAAGGGTATTAATCCATCATTAACACGTTTGTTACTCTAATTTCCAAAAACAAGTTCACCAATACTTGTTGTTCAGATTGTATAGTGAAATTCAATGTTTTTATATAAAAAAATATGGAATCGCGTTTTACATATTTCTCGATGTTAATTTTAGTGCAACAAGTTGTATCTCTCCTTATTAATTATTAAGACAATAGGATAAGTAGAAAATTATTATGAGTAATACGAGTAATTAGAGTAATGATCATCAACATGTTTCTTCAACTAGGCTCGTTCAATCATTCATTGCTACGAATACCACGTAGAAATTGGAATTTAACGGGATAAAATCTGCCACCATGATTCTCGAACCATTTAATACCTCGTAATATTTTATAGGACTATCAACCAAATTTCATACCTTTTCCCTATATTTTCCAAATTTCAGAAATTTTAAGCACAGGTTGACTGGTGGATAACCTTGAATTCGATGCCAGATAAAAAAAATATGACATCTAACAAAAATCCCCTGCGCACGGACAAGGAGAAAGCTTTTCTGAAACTAGCCGAGAAATAACCCTCCCTACGGGGAAAGGGAAAGAAGGAGATGAGGGTCGAGTGGGAGGGTGAGCGAGGATTTTGGGGGAGGGGGTGTAAACCTTCACCACTCTGTGCGGACACATACCCCCGTCACGAATGGAGGCCTTAACCCCTTGATAAGCAAGGTCGTCGGCCGGCACTTCTGACGCGTACCAGTTTACGCAGTTCCCGCTCGCGTGGAATATTAAATGAAAGAAAAATGCTATAATAAGGAGTGTTGGGGTGGAAAACATTGCACAGAGGGGACGGAACACGACGGACAGGAGCACGCAGCTGAAGGTAGCCCTTATCCCTCCATCTCAATTTATACCGTTCCCCGATATCTCTCGGATATCTCGCTCTTATCGATCAACAAATAGACTCCTAATCCCAAGGCTAATTGCCACGGGAAATAATGGTCAGCGACATTGGTTATGTGACCTCTTGGCTCGCCATTTCCACGTAATGAGAAAAATCTCTTCTCGTGAAATCCAAGGAGTTGTTATTCCAATTAAAAAAAAAATACGTGGCATTTTTCGATAATCATTCAGCATGGTCCCGCCCCAGCTGTTTGTCGTTCGAACAGGAATTCTCTGCTCCAAAGTTACAAAATTGAGAAGTACCTTTTTGTTTTATATGGATATTTCTAACGAGATTTTTTGTCAGGTTCATTGTTCATTAAAAAAATTGAGAACAATTTGAATTGGTTGGGAATGTTGGCAGCACCTATTCTCGTGCGAGAATAAAGGGTCTCTTGACCTTTAAAAAATATGCGTCCGCAAATATGCGAAAAGAAAGTCTGCGAACAGATATCATTGCGTTACGACTGAGTAAAATTAAAAATTTTTTACAACGCCAAATTTCAATGGGCTTTTTGAAACCTGATGGTGATGATTTTTTTAGCAATATTTTTTTTGTTGGCACGCATGGAGCATTTCAATTGGAGTTTTCATTTCAAGAGCATTTCAAGTCCTCGGATTGGAAGTAAAACTGTGAACACCTTGAGGGATATTGTTTAGAGTAGGGTAATAACTAGGTACCACCACATCTTCTTTTTACAAAAAGTTCAATGTCTGTCAAACTATTCATATTTAGTACAATTAATATCCTAAGTAACGGGTAAAATTATCGGAAATAAGCATGCAAAAACTTAAATATATACGCTTGCGTTTATCTAAATGGAAGGAATTCATAGAGTATACACAATAAAACATTTAAACCGTGTTTATTCATTATATTATTAACTTAAACGGCACATATTGGATGCAAAATTTGAAGCCATGAAAAATTAAGGATGAGATTTAGACCTATTCAAATATTTAAGACCTCTCTCTTCAATGTGCAGTAAATTATGAATAATATACTGTTTTCATTACCAATTATTTTATGTGGTATGGGAAATTTTGGTAAGCATATATTTTATTTTCAATTTGTTTGAATAGACGGCAATAAATCAGAATGGGATTGATGTCACAGAGGAAGATTATTGCAGTGTCCTTTCAATTGGCCGAACTGCGGAGAATATTTCAAGGCTGTTGCTGGTTTGCCATAACGGTGTTCAGAAAAAATTGGATTTCAAGCACTTACACACCCCTTCTGCTTTATTACATCCCACTAAACCTTTCCTTGATCCCGAAAATAACCTCAAGAGTTCTCTCTTTCCCGTAGTAATTGCAAATATGGTCGGTTGTCCCTTACTTGCAAGCGTATTAATGCGCAATATCACGGTACACTTGTATCTAATTATTATTGACCAGACCAACTACTTGTAAATTGTGTCAATAAAATATTTTAAATAGTATTATCGTGCAAGTCATCAGGGTTAATATTTTTAAATGGCTAAATGTGAAAACGAGTTTGGTACAAAAATGAAAATTTAAAACTGTTACGTATAGTAACTTATGATATAGGTATGGGGATATGTGTATGTTTTTAAACATACATTATGTACTACATAGTCTGATGTCGAATTTAGGAAATCAAAATTCATTATAGCCACTACTACAAGTGAAGAATTTTATTTTGCCAAACCCCAAAGTTTTGAGAGATTAGATAGCCCTTAAGGGTTCCTCACAAGCGAACGTTATTGATAACTGAAGTGGCATGCGAAGAAACATTTATTTCCTCACCGAAAATAGAGCTTTTATCAGCATTAGAAAGAAACCTTGTATTTTCCTTTACTGCTGAATACATTGTTGTTCCTAATCGGAGCAGCAAGTCCTACGTATCCTTGGGTCCATTGATTCAAGATGAAGAGATGACAGTTCCGTCCTTGAGCAATTGGAGGTGGCGTGACCGACCCTCACCTTAGAGGCCAAGGGTTCCAATCTCGACGGACGAAGGCCCACCGCTTAAAGTCGATTCGGAAGTTTATCTTAGAATAAATGTCCCCATAGCTAGCGATGGCATATTCGATGGTATCGAATGTTTTGGCCAAAAAAGGTTCTTAAATGTCGACAGCATTTCCCACTGACGATTATTATGAGATAATTTTATATCATTCTTTATGAATATTCATGGGTTGGCGTTATCAATGGGCTCTGGAATTTTCATCATGACAATTGACAAATTTTTGCAGGTTATTCTTTTTCTTAAGAATGAAAGAGAAGTTGATTCGAGGTATCTAGACACGTGAATACTTACGCACATAAACTATTCCATGTGACTTATGCACAAATAGTTTCTTTAGAGAACGCCTCTATTATTTTTTTATAATTTATATGATTTTGCTGATCTATTCAAGCTACAATGTGAAGCGATATAATATAAAAAATAATCACAATAGCCATTTAGTCCGTTAAAAGGTGATTTTAGCACTTTCATTAAACTTATCCTAATAATAGGAAATTGTCGTATCACCGCCTATTTCATTCCTTATATTCAACGATAATTCACTGTAAACGGTTTACCAATCAAACTTTACAGGCCTGAAAACTTTCTTAATTTATTTATTTCTTTTTATGTTTTGTTTTTCTTGCTGAGAGATTGAGACTATCGTCCCTTGTTCCATCTAATTCCTACGTAAAACATCGAATACAATTACAAACACCCAACCCTGGGTAGAGGAAAACCCACCTAGACGGGAATCAAACCCACGAACTCTGGGTTGGTAGGCGAGAAATGAAGGCAGGCGAACGCTACCAACGGGACCAGCGACTAACATTATAATACTTTACTTTGACATTCATGAATACTATTGAATCATTTTCAATTCAATTGAAATGGAGAAAATAAATTGTGGCATAGAAATAGATCTGGTATTACAAATATATATATATATATATATATATATATATATAATGGAGACATATTAAATCTCAACTTTGACGTAGTGAATCGAACGCAAACATATTTATAGATATTTAAGCAGTTTCAAAATATCAAGAGCGGATATACATTTCCGCAAAAATATCTATAACTTAGCATATTCATATTAATGCTCGCCAAAGACAATGGGAATTCGGTCGCAACCACCTTCTTCAGGATAAAGGTTAGCTCTACGCCACGCAGATACACTTACACTTGTACAAAAGTGCATGAATATAGGCGAATGATGTACTTGATGTCTTTTGTAAATTAGTTAAATATCAACATTCTTATAAAAACATTAAAATGCGTCTAAAGTTAGTTTTCTGAGAGTCGTCAGTTCAATAGGTGTTGAATTTAAATTAATCTTATAGAAAAATCATCAATTTGATCAGGATAGTACAATTACGAAGTAATATTAAAATAAATGAATGGACATTTTCAGTAAAAATGATGTTTGCATAATATTCACTATAAAATAATTAATAACTATTTAAAATAAAGGCTTCTAGTATACGTTTTGAACCACAATGCTAAATGATGGCAAAATATATTTTTTATCAAATCATACCTCTTACTGAAAGTATGACCACGAAGAAGGAACACACATGCTGGTGAACCAAAGAAGACAGACTACTGCTTCTCTCTGAGCTTCATGTTTTACAGAACTTAAAATTGCCGGGTGAAAAGATTCATATATATATATATATATATTTAACAATATACGTTTAGTCACTCATGTCGAGCAAATTACGATAATTTATTTTTTCAAAGATATCAAAATATCATATAACATGAATCAGGCCACCTTTAGCTCAAGCTATGTAGGCAAAACCAAAGGGTTAATTAAGATTAGGTTCAAAGAGCATAAAAGGGAACTTAAATCAAGGCAGTTTAATGCTTCATACTTCAGAGAGCCTTCCTGCTAAATCCATTGAACAAGTTACTCACAGACGAAGCTAATTTTTCGACGTACATTTACTCAGGAGGAAATGGAATTCATTATCAACTAGCATATCACAAATACGAAAGTAAAACGACTCTTTATACTATCACGTATCACGAAACGTTCAGTTTATCAGCCTTCTCAAAAAGTAGAAAAGAAACTGAAAGCATTTTAGTAAAAACTTAAAACAAAAATGGCTTTCAAACAAATATACAGGCGTATAATTGTTTGAAACGTATTTTTACTGAATTTTTAAAAAGATTTTTATTCTCATTTTTCAATGCTTCGGCACTGAATTGCTCATCGTCCAACAGAGGAAGAAAGCACACTTATACCCAATTGGTATTCCAACGTCTCCAGGTCGATGGAGATCTCTGGAGGAAGAAAAAAAGAAACATGTACATCCTTTCCCCAATATCTGCCATTTTCAGATGGAATGACATTGACATCCAATTGGTTTTCCAAAGAAGCGCTCCGCTTAGTAAAATATGTGGATTGTGTCGCGAATTGACACGACATTCGCTTTCAACCTCCAAAATGACGGACCAGACTCTTACGTAGCAATTGAAAGAAAAAGGCCATTTTTTGAAATGGTACACTTAAGATATTAATTCAATTTTTCATCAAGGAGAAAAGATATTAGTTATAAATTTGACATGGAGGAATAATTCAAATGTGGACGCATTTTATAAGGTTCTGAAGTGGGAATTCCTTCTCACAAGACGCTATCGATGTTATTCCACTAATGTAACATGAGATAAGAAATTACTTTGAAGAGTTTCATCAGTTAAATGCGTCTCTTCATAAAAACAATTTGTGGATACTCAATATGGGGAATAGCGGAAGGGGAATCAGAATGTTCGTACTAATATGACACAAGTGGAGAAGGATGTATGTGGATGATAATATGAATAACCCATAGCCCTTAGTATTTTAGGAATGATGAAGTTAGATATCAAATTATAAAAGTATAGTTTTCTTACAAGCAAATAATATGATCTGCTTATATTTTCTTGGCCATGGATGAGAAGATAGTCCCTATACGATGATAAATTCAACATGCCTAACCTAAATACCATCACTCACACCATGTACGATTATCAACTAATAATATTGACATCTATACTCAGATAAAACCTGTGTGTTACCTATGACGATATCAGAAATATCTTATGGGATATTGGGTGTACTGGGTTACATATTTAAAAGCATAATTTGAATGATAATATTCACATATTTCAAATATCAATCTTCTGTCGGAGATCACTTACCATGGTTTGAAATGAAAGGTAAAAATGCTGCAATGGTACGTAATTATGACAGATTCACCTGTTGGAGAGTACATATGCAAGGAGTTGACGCAATTTAAAGAATCATTCCAATTTACACTTATTTCAGTCATTTTATATATAAGTTGACACTGAACTTACCATGGTATTAATCACAGGGAGTCGTCCGATAAAGTTTCAATTTTTGGAAAAGTGCTAAATTCTTATTTATTTAATAATAAATTGAGTTCAGTGAGACAAAAGTTGAACAATAAGTTAGTCCAGTGCTGTTCCAATACGGCAATAATATATTAATACCTCCAAGTATTAGATGCCAAATAATTTGAAATGAAATATTCAAAATATTATAAAAATAAAATATAAATAAAAAAATATAAAAAGGTCGAGTGCGGGTATAACGGTAATTTCTATGTCGCTAAGTTTCTGAAAAGTAATAGAACTCAAATTAAATCTTAATATCTGTACTCTTTTTTATTGATTACCACTGTTTTAACTGCATTTTTCTTACTATTTAGAACAATAAATATTTACTGTTCATTTTTGAAAAATAATAACTCTCATTTAACTTTCAAAAGTGACTGTATATCTATCAAGTTATGAAACATAGTTTTTCGATGGCTTGATGGATAAATGCTAACAAAAAAGGATTTACGACCAGAGATAAAAAGTTCGAACTCAAACGATCCCAAGGTTTGGTTGCGTCCTTCGGCAGAAATCTACTTATAAAAGGGTAGCATGGCCAAGGATGGCGCAAATAACGTGTCGATTTCCCTTTCGAGGTGGAGAATTTTCGTCTCGTGACAACAGATGCCACTAGCATCAGGCGAAAAAGGCTCAATCATTTAAGCTCCTAGTGTTTGGACGATTTGAAGGTTACATAAACACCATCAATTTTCCATCTCCTCTTTGCACTGTCCTTCACCTACTGCATTAACCCAATTCGACATGATGTTCAAAACAATCGCACCTTTCTGACGTTGTTTGCATACTCTCAATTAATTTCTGTGAATCCTTGATCTACGTAGGGAGTCAAAAATGGGTCATAAGTCTCACCAAAAATATTTCGTCAAGGCAGAAAACGTAATATTTGAGAAAACTGCTTGGCTACTTTTTGTTTAGTAAATCATATGACCAACTGATAGATGTAATAAGATGAAATCCAATTTATATATTATTATTAGGTAATCTACCGGTTAAGGTAGGTTTTTGGATGGACACAACTATCAAATAAACATTTTGTGACTCCCCACCTAGCAAACTAATCTATATCAGGTCCCTCTTCATCTCGGTGTACTTCTTTCCTCCCTTCATCCCGTCCAACATCCCTATCCTGTTCCTACCCTTACCTCGCTTGCCCAACATTCTCCCCTCTATTACCCTCTTCAACATTCCACTACCGCTCAATACGCCTTTCATCCATTTTTCCTGCCTCCATAGGATTTCTCTCAACAAACCCCTCTCCTCACCCACCATTTCCAGTACTTCCTCATTTGTTTTCCTTTCGGTCCATTTCACCTTCTCCATTCTTCTCCACACCCACATTGCAAAAGCCTCCAATCTACGTCTATCCTCCTGCTTCAGCGACCACGTTTCCGCGCCGTACATAGCTAAGCTCCATATCAGAGTTTTTACGAGTCTTGTCTTAACATCCCTACTCAACGTCCCCGTCATCAACTCCCTCCTCCTTGAGAAAGCCTCCTTGCCTAGCGCAATTCTTCTCCTTACGTCCCTACCACTTTGACCGTATTGGTCCAAAACACTTCCGAGATATGTAAACTGCTCTACCTGCTCTATTCTTTCCCCGCCTATTTTAATATTTAGCTTAGCCTTTTTCTTTCTGGAAAATCGCATAACCTTTGTTTTATTAATATTGATTCTCATCCCATATTTATCGCACTGAACCTCCAATTCACTCAACAATGCTTGCAACCCCTTGGCTGACTGAGCAACTAATGCTTGGTCATCAGCAAACCTAACCGATTTTACGAGTTCCCCTCCGACTTTCATTCCTACCTCCAGTTCTTCCCATGCCTCTTTAATCATTTCCTCTACATATACGTTGAACAGTACCGGTGACAATGGGCAACCCTGCCTTACACCTCTTCCTAACACTGCCCATCCAGACTCTCCGTTCCCCACTCGCACCTGAGCAGTCTGAGACATGTACAGGTTGCGGATCAGTCTCCTGTCCCTCCAATCCATTCCTATTTTCTGCAATACACGCATTAATTTTTCCCAATTCACTCTATCAAACGCTTTTTCGAAATCTACAAAACAGGCAAAAACGTCCTGATTGTATTCTATATTCCTCTCGACTAGTGATCTCATTACTGCAATGGCATCACGCGTACCTCTTCCTTTCCTGAACCCAAACTGATCATCCCCTAAGTAACATTCACATATATATATATATATATATATTTTTTTTTTTTAGGTAATCTACCGGTTAAGGTAGGTTTTTGGATGGACCCAACTATCAAATAAACATTTTGTGACTCCCCACCTAGCAAACTTATCTATATCAGGTCCCTCTTCATCTCGGTGTACTTCTTTCCTCCCTTCATCTCGTCCAACATCCCTATCCTGTTCCTACCCTTACCTCGCTTGCCCAACATTCTTCCCTCTATTACCCTCTTCAACATTCCACTACCGCTCAATACGCCCTTCATCCATTTTTCCTGCCTCCATAGGATTTCTCTCAACAAACCCCTCTCCTCCCCCACCATTTCTAGTACTTCCTCATTTGTTTTCCTTTCGGTCCATTTCACCTTTTCCATTCTTCTCCACACCCACATTTCAAAAGCCTCCAATCTACGTCTATCCTCCTGCTTCAGCGACCACGTTTCCGCGCCGTACATAGCTACGCTCCATATCAGAGTTTTTACGAGTCTTGTCTTAACATCCCTACTCAACGTCCCCGTCATCAACTCCCTCCTCCTTGAGAAAGCCTCCTTGCCTAGCACAATTCTTCTCCTTACGTCCCTACCACTTTGACCGTGTTGGTCCAAAACACTTCCGAGATATGTAAACTGTTCTACCTGTTCTATTTTTTCCCCGCCTATTTTAATATTTAGCTTAGCCTTTTTCTTTCTGGAAAATCGCATAACCTTTGTTTTATTAATATTGATTCTCATCCCATATTTATCGCACTGAACCTCCAATTCACTCAACAATGCTTGCAACCCCTTGGCTGACTGAGCAACTAATGCTTGGTCATCAGCAAACCTAACCGATTTTACGAGTTCCCCTCCGACTTTCATTCCTACCTCCAGTTCTTCCCATGCCTCTTTAATCATTTCCTCTACATATACGTTGAACAGTACCGGTGACAATGGGCAACCCTGCCTTACACCTCTTCCTAACACTGCCCATCCGGACTCTCCGTTCCCCACTCGCACCTGAGCAGTCTGAGACATGTACAGGTTGCGGATCAGTCTCCTGTCCCTCCAATCCATTCCTATTTTCTGCAATACACGCATTAATTTTTCCCAATTCACTCTATCAAACGCTTTTTCGAAATCTACAAAACAGGCAAAAACGTCCTGATTGTATTCTATATTCCTAATTTATATATATATATATATATATATATATATAACAAAATTACAATTTACTTCTACAATAATAAATTTACCTGGCATAATTACAGAGTGATAGCTTTTGAATATTTTCCAAATAAAGTTAGAATTCCATAGCTTTGTAAAATTCAATCAATGTCAAAGCAACTCATTAGACAATTATTACTAACATTTACTTGGTAATGAACTGAATTTCTTCATCATGATATGATTGCTTCCAACTAAATTTTATAAAGTAAAGCTTAAAAACTTTATCTCATATTGAAAAAAACTGAATACTTCTTTGTCATTATATGCAAAAATTTGGCAATTCTTTTCGCAACTATTTGTAAATAGCGGTAATCTAGTGATAAGGCGAAGGTAATTACGAGTCTTTAAACTTTTCAGCGACCTCAATTAGCTAGAATTTCTTTCAAAGGTCAATTTTATCATAAATCGCAGGGGGTTAATTCCCATTCCTATCGGTAATTACCCAATACTTCCTCTGACGCTGGGGAAAAATATTTTATCCAAGAAGAATTTTGCCAACTAAATTTTTTGTAACAGTAGAGTCGAAAATTTCAAATGTCGTCTCGAGGGAGGATGACATTTATTTTGAGCGAGAGAGAGAGAGCGAGGGAATGGAGACAATTTTCTCCAGGCAGCTGCTTCTTATCTTCAACTTGTATTCCAAGTGGAGTTGGCAGATGGAAGGAATTGAATTCGCCTCAACGAAAAATCGAACACTACTACCTATGCTAATCAAAGGTACTCCAGAGGCAATAATGTTGAGTGGATACTTATATACATAATAGTATTTCAATCACCAAGTAACCGACATAGTTATTGTTTATTGAGGCTTTGTGTAAAGGAAAAGAAGATTATCATAAGATGAAATTAAGGTCAAAACTCGTCACCACTCGTCCAACGGTAATGCACATTAAGGAAAAACTACACCCTACGACCAAAATTCAGGGAATACTTAACATTAATGAAAAAAAAGCTGTTTTGAGCGTTTTGCAGCACACTTTTTTAAAAAGTCCTCCCACGTTAAATACTCGGCGATAATTTGAAACAGGACACTATACCAAAGTCTGGAAACATCTACATCAAAAAATAAAAAAACATATATCGGACTATAGAAATTAACCTTTTTGTTCCATTCTCAAATGTGATTATTCCGAACATTTTGGAAAAAGACTACTAATTTCTACTAAACGAATTTCACAAAAGAGGATTGAAATGTAGATCAGGATATCTGCCATCCTTTATTTTGAAATTTTTTGCTGTAATTACGTATACCAGTTAGTCCTATCCAAATAACTGGATAATAGAGATGAATACTTGTTAATGCCCTCAAATTAAAAAAATGGCATGCCATGATATAAAAATTATCACAAAAGCGGTCATTTTTCTTAAAAAATCTGAATAAAAGCCTTTGAAATAAGGTATAAAAACTGTAAAAGAATTTCGTACTTCTTTTAACGAAATAGTTGATTGGGTTAATATCGGTTTCGAAATCATCTCATCAATATAAATATCATTCCTTTTCTTCCAAAATATTGGCATTTTGCACTAATATTTGATGAAAAAATAAATAATATATCATTTCCTGTTTTTAACCTGTCGGAATCATTTTATTTCAGCACAAAAATGAAACATACCATTGAGAAAGTTCAGACAACATTCTTCAGTATGGAAACTGTTCTCTATAGCAACAGTTTCAGTATTAAACTAAAAAAACACGATCATGAGATGCACATTCTCAATTATTATTTAAAGAGTAACACATGCTACTTTTCGATACATATTTTAAGACATTTGAAATATTTAAAATGCACATTTATAGACACGCGTGGTGCTAATAACCTGCTTTGAAAGAGCAAACATGATTAAGTACTGAAGCCCATTTGGAATCAAAAAAATAATGATTAAAATTAACAGGGAACAATAAAATACATAATTGGCTCATAAAATGCAACGCTCAGAGACATACGAAATCTCATGAATACAAAACCTCATAGCAGACAAGATCGATGATAACAGAGTTCCTGGTAGAAGACAACATTATTCCAAAAAACCAAGGGATTAGCACAAAAAACTTCGAAGATGAGGCAAAGGTGGAATGATTGACAAGGTTCGATCAGCATATAAGTCAAGAAGAAGTTCTTCTTATTTTCTTTTTTCATCACAGAAGCAGGTTGAGAGCTCTACAGAAAATATTAACCCTCCGATTAATAAAAGTAAAACTGGTAACATTTTATGATTAACGGGTGTTTGAGTATGTACACCCAGGCTCTTTTTAGTCAACTACATGATAACTTTAGATATTCTTCTTAGGATGCAAACATCATTACATTTAAATAAGTAGCCGGCACCGTTCTCTGATATTTTATAAAATATAATGTGCTGAAAGTTTTATGCATAATTTAAACAACCATTTCATATTTTTATCCGTGACTTGGAAAGACAGATTGAAATGCAAGGATTCAAATATGCTACATTTTTGATATGTTTCCATCGGGTGGGTGAGGGACGGGGTACGGGTTCCTCTCTCCCATCGCTTTTTAACTGTATCGCACCAATTCCCTACTCCTCGTATACTTCCAGCAATGTAGTTTGCCTTCTGAAGTGCCAACTATGCCCTGCCTTTTATATTGGATAGTCTACCACTCCCCTAATTATAAGAATCAATAACCTTCGAGCCTCTTTCAAGAATTCCTCTCTGATTGGGATGCTTCCAATCTCAAAACACGCCTCTGAACATAACACTCACTTTGCTAAATGCTATAGTGTCTCCATTGTAATATCCTTCCCTCCGACCCTCCACTCAAACTCAAAACAATAGAACAGGCATGTATCTGGCTCATTGACTCCTGGAATGAACCAGGTATTAATAACGGATATTAATTACCCCAATCTTCGGATATTTTCATCCCCCCTCCGCTCCCAAAACCTTACATATCAATCCCTCCCAACTCTTCCCCTCCCAAACCTTTCCCCGCTTTCCTCCTCCAACCAGCGTCCTCGACTCGTGCTCGACTATTGAACCTTTTTCGACAGTTCCGTCTCTCTCTTGAGAAAGGTGGTTATCGCCACCGAAAGTTCTTAATACGTGTTCCTGTATTTTTTTTTGTATTCGCTAGTGCTATCAAAACACTATTTTGCGATGCATTTATTTTCAATATCTTCTTTGGGATGCATTTCATCTTAAACATTAGTATTTCACTTTATTTGGAACTAGTTTTAAAATATTGTTTGCTTGGGCAACATATCTACAAGCACAATAACTCCTCCATACTTAAAATGTACATCATTCTCTTCGTTGTACGTCTAAGAACTAAAAGACGAATGAGAAGAGGTATGATAATGAGCTTTCGTCGTCTTTAATTTAACCCTACCAATTCTATCCATCCTTAACCAGAATGTTTACTTTCCTCAAATGTGGAATAGAGGCAATTTTCAGACGGCCCGTGGATAAATTCAAATACTATAGCTAACTGCAGTACAAAACGTTCACGGTATAAACAATATTTCCTCAATTTACCCACACTTCCTTTCCTCTCTTTATCTGCCATCTATATTGCATCTCCGCTCTTTTCCTCTTCCCCACGTGTTAACGTTCTCCATTGTATCAAAACCATCAACATACCACTCCATTTAATTTTACTGCCTCCTCACCTCTGAGATCTTACCAAAAAATGTCTTGCCTTAAAAAACCATTTTCAATTTTATTTTAAGCCAAAAATCAAAACTTCGTTATCTCGAAAAACCAGCCACGATTTGCGAAGGTATTAAATTCTTCATGTTGTAGATAAAGCATTGAGTCACTGAAATAAGCGGAATTTTCTTAAAGAAACAACGTTACAATGTATACTATATCGAAGAATTCCCTTTAAACGATGCCGCAAAAAACGATCGGCGATTGTGAGGCGAGGAATTATCAATTTTTCTCTGATTCAACCCAGCAAAATTAATTCAGGGTCCGACCCGAAACCTAACTTAGACCAGGCCTGATTAAAGTATTGTTTGACTATAAATTGGCAGGTTGGTTGTTAAGTGAAAAAATTCAGGAGTGGAATGTTTCCCACCATTTAATTAGATACTTTTAAAGGTAATTTCATATGTTAACCGCATAATCATTGAGGTAATGGAACAACGACTGCGCAGAAATTATTATTGCCATGGGTAATATGCAGGATAATTAATGGCTAAGAATATTACATAGGAACGCAGGATGGCCACAGAGCATCGTAAAAAGGTTGCCCACGAACAAAAAGGTATTAGAATAACTGGTAACCACTGTTCTAAGGAAAAAAGTATTTATCTTTTTTCGTTAAAAATAGCCAAGTATAGAGCAATTAATGCATCTCATGCATATTTTGTTACCCTTCTTACTATCAGCTCGTATCTCTGGCATATACAAGTATTTCACACTTACACATTGAACTGTTGCATTATTTCAAGGATTCATATGTTTATGTAACTCCAGAGTTAGTATCCGGCATGTTAACAACGCATAACTCTTTATTATTTAAAACTCAATTCGTATAATTTTTAAAAGTAATCAGCAAGGTATAACAGTGAAGTGTTTCAATAATTTCGTGAATTTTCAAGCGATAAATCATAATTTAGTTGAGTCTACCAATAAGTTTCGAAAATTTTCAATTCGTAAGCAACACAGAATAAGATAAAATTTTCATTTGGATCGTAACGCAAAATATAAAAAAATGAGAGACAAATATGGTTAGTAGGATGGCATCCTACACTTTAAATATTGAAAGGGGTGATTTTTACTTATCTTCAAAAATGTTACACACGTTTTTCTAAATTATATAGTTTTTCCATTAATGTCAGCTGATTTAGTTTAGCTAATATCAATGTCATGATAGCAGAGTAAATTCTGCATTAATGTGGAAAGGGAATCAGTTAGCTTTGCTCCCCTAGGAAGGGTTCCATCGATTCGAAATTCCGATAAAATCAGCCGAATAAAAATAAAAAAAATTAGACCCTTTCCTTCCTGCCATCAATTATTAAATACCGGGATCTATTGAGTTTCTCGAGTCACATGAGACATTACCTAGTAGGACGTAGAAAGTAGGGTCGGACGAGGACTCCGATCCCAATTTTTTTTATTTTTTCTGATATTTTGTAGTGAAAGGCGGACGGGATCGATAAGTCCATGTTTTTACTGGGAGTGGGGGGAAATGTGTGCGAGTGAGAGAATGCGCCCATTCCTCAAGAAAGACATAACTTTCGCATAAAGCATCTCTTCCCCTCCAAAACCCTTCAGAGCCTACCCCGAGGCGGTCGCCATTTCCGACCCATAGGGGCTGTGCTGTTAGATCCCGCAGTCGAAATAGGAGCAGCCATTACTTATGCCTTTGGGAGGAACTATACATACATGTGTGTGTGTCTTCTACGGACGTATACACAGATACGAATTCGGATGGAAGGCACTCGATCATACTCTGTGTAATGGGAAGACAGAATGGGATTCATTCAGCGAGAGCTAAAATGCGTCACACCACAAAGATTACATTTGCGCAGACTTTAAATATTAATATATATATATATATATATATATATATATATATATATATATTTACACACACACACCATTGATATAGAATTCAGAACACATATGAGGAGCAAAAAGTTTTCGAGTAGTAGTAGGTAGTGAGAATTTTAATGCCCCTTCCCATATCGTTACACATATTTCCCGCCGTATCGTATGCGAACAAAATGGATTTCACCAAATAGCCAAATAATATATCTGACGTAATTTCTTCAATGACTAGAAACGAAAAAATTCTGCTCAATTGTGATTATTTAATAAACAAGCATGTATTTAACATAGTTAGTTCAACATATTCTTAAGTTTATGTGCATCAAGTTTCACAGGTTTCACCAATTTGCTTGAATTTTATACTTATATTTTAAATTTATGAATACTTACATCAAATGCGATGTAAAATAAAAATAAATAATTCGTGAGGCAAAAATATTATGAGTAATAACAAAATATAAACAAAATAAAAACAAATGATTACCAGCCTATTTGAAAAACTTATCATATTAAAAATTAATTGAAATATTTATGTTTTTACACAGTGTTCTGGTTGGACATCTGTAATGTTTTACACGGACCTGTTTTACTTCAGTCTTCTCCGAACAAGTTTTAATGACATTTTTACAAAAATCGCGTTGACTAATTCGAGATGCATGATCTCAAATGCAAAGGAGTTCCAGGAATGTGGAATTAACGATAACGGACAGGAATTTTGTTCAATGAATAAATTGCAGTCATAAATCCACATTCTGGGGATATTTGATAAGGGTTAAAAAATTTGTTCACCTCGATTAGCATTTCAAAAAAGCACCCCAATATTTTTTGGTGAGTTACAAATTTTATTAATATTGACTGAATGTCATTTAATCTTTTAATGCAGTGACCATATTTATAGGATCGGAAAAATATTTTGATAACGGAAAGTCTAGAACACTGGAAGTAATATGAGGTTCTTTAAGAAAAAGTTTCCAGCACATTTTCAACTTATAGAATATCCTTCAATGATTACAACAGTGGAATATCATTCTATCAGCTCCAATATAATTAGTAAGTCGCTATACTACGCTTGAGGAGAGAAAATGATCCAAGCTAACTCCAGCAGAGTGCAATACATATTTGGAAGTGGTGTAAAACATTAAAATTAAAGGAGTTTAAGTGAACGGGGATCTCATATACATAAGATTTGGAAGTAGCTGCAGATCTCCGAGAACGATATGGACAAAGTTCGTTGAGATAAGTTACAAAGTCATAAAAACTAAATACCAGTCGTATTATTCGGGATATCAGGAATTTGAAGGCAGACGGTGCTCTACGAAAAAACAAAGTCAATCGGAATTGTCCCCCTGCCTGGTTAACGCAATGTGCTTCAAAGAAAGGCACCGAAGGGGCGAATGTATAAAATTGCACAATAACTCTGCACAAAAGATAGTTTCAATTGAGGATACAGTACTTATAAAAATGTCGATACTAAATGGAAATACATACGGGATACGATCTAGAATATTAGGAGTAAATGATATCTCTAAACATTGATTGAAATCGCTCCCGTGGGTGAGGAGACAAAATTGAATCGTTATCAACACAAAACAATGAAATAGTAAATAGGTGGAAAACTCCAGAACGGAGATCAAAGTTGAAAATGCGATAGAAATGAAGGAAGAATAAGAAGTAAGACGGACAAGAAATACCGAACGGTTGCATTAAATCTTTTCTAGATTCAAGGTTGCGATATAACCGAATCTTCAATTTTAAAAAGAAGAATTAGAAGTTATTAGGAAATATACGTTTTCAATAATGTATGAGTGGGCAATATTTAAGTACCTACATTTATGCGTTCATAAACGATGACGAAGATAGCTACAATGAAAGTATTCCCATACTGCCGTGCATCCTCGAGTAAATCTTTAACATTTATTTTCGTCCGACATATTTTTTTAAATTTTGAAGCTTATTTTATTGCTGGTAGAGTAAAACTACTATTTTTTTCCTTTTGTCGAATCCATCTATGTCTCCCTCGTAAAGTACCCTTGCAGTCGTAAGACGATTCAGCATGTTCTTCTGAGAGTAAATATCACTTTTTAAACTCCTTGTCGCGATGCATTGCACAGAAGTAATGCTTATGGATAAGGATTTATGAATTAACTAGCTACATGGAGAACAAAATAAGGGGACAAAAAATTGAAGTATGGTAATACTATGGCACACTAAGTAGCGGGGAACGTTCCCTTTTGACTCAGATGTTCGCTGCAGCTGGATTAATCCATATTTGGGGAATATTGCAATGCATCAAATGTAATATAGCGTATACAAACTTTGGGATGAATGGAGATTGTATTTATCTTGTGAAATTAAATCATTGTATTAGTGTTTCAGATGCGGAAAAATAACTTTAAATTTTCAATATGAATTGCGTCCCCATTTTGATACAACAAGTGTTTTCTATTTCTATTTTATACGTATTTATCTAAGGTGGGGTTATTTTTTTTCAACTCCAATCCTCCTAATAGCTCTAATATGTTACAAATTGAAACTCGTTCGAGCGTAAGCGGAATGTGTATGACAGATGCTCAATTACTTTCTATGCTGAAGAATAAAAAAAGCGAGTACGGTGGAAAATTAAATTTCGTCCTGGAAAAAAATTCGGTCGGAAAGAATTGCAAATTAAATTTCGAATGCGGATATTTCAGCAAAACATGAATTATGATAACGACCTTCCAGAATTGAATTATTTTATCATATATTTTTTTTTAATAATTCCATTTGAATTGAAATAAAGGTTACTGAAATCAATTACTCGAAGCGTTTCATTCCTGTGAGTCCAAAAAGGGGATGACACCTTCAAAACTGAATAGGGTGGACCCCCGTCAAAAGAAATTTACGACTCCGCCATTACGGGAAACATAAATTGTTGGGCCTCTTGCGCCATAATTTTTGTCCAAATGGTTCTTTGCCGGCGTGCAAAACCAATTGTCTTTTTTTTTACTTGAAAAGCTGAAACTAACAGATAAGGAGGCTTCTTATATTAACGATTAACGCAGAAAATTTATGAAATAATTACAAAAAAATTGGCATCAGGAGAAGAAGCGAAGTAACAAATTCCACAAAATGGATGACGAAAAGTGAAGCATTGAATATTTTATCATTTCCTATTTAAATTACAATCGAACAAAGGAAAAGAGATAAATCGTTTATTTATTCGTTCGGGAATAGAAATATTACATGCCTTCAACACAAACGTAATCACCTAGATTTTTCTTAATGGGAACCCATTCTCGATATTACTCTTGTATATTTGTGGCGATGGATCAATGTATTCTGACCTTGGCACGGGATTATTCAAAGAATTTTTATCTCCAGACTGCTATTCTAAAATTGATCGAAAAATTTCCGATGAATTCTGAAACACGAATGGATTTGAATTTTAAACCATTAAGCATTGAAAACAGCTTAAAAAACAACCCAATCATAGTTCCGTAAAGTATTGTAACATTATTCATACCTACGCAAGGAGCTTATTTTGATTATGAAGCGTGTTGTATTCAACGACATATTATGAAAATAATATTATCTTTCAATTTTATATTATTTTTAATTCATCAAATTTTAAAATCTATTAGTTGCCAGAACTCGAACTACGTGATTTCTCGGCTACCAGATCTTCCAGGAAAATCATGGGAGGCACGGGCAAAGGAACCCTAACCTTACAAGTGCGAATTTCAAACACCGTTGGCCTTAGTACTAGGATAACTCGACCGCCACCTACCAAACCAACGTTCGGATTAATAAATTTTCGGTGAATCACAAAAATTTCTTAATTCATTAAAACTTCTAAAATCATTTGATTTGAATTTTAAATGAATTGTAGTACCAAAATATTAAGAGTTATTACATTTCAAAATCAACTTTTGAAGATACTGACATATTTGAAGTTTTCAAGCAGTCCAAACCAGCTTTTAAAGTACGAGAGCAATGATATCTAAGAGAGTATGTGAAGGTATTTCGTGAATCTCATCAATAATATTCTTACTTTCCAACTTTCAACCAATTCTAACATTTAAAAAAAATTCTGGAGCTCTTAATTTCATTCCTCCTCACCATAACCGATTTACTATCCAAGACTATTGGCAAAGCAATCCTGTACTTAAACACCGGAAAACCTTTGAAGAACTGACAAATGAACGATATTCAAATGGATTTTGAAGTTCTAAGGGTAGATTCATTGCAATCGTATATTCAGTGAATTCACTACACATAGAGTGTAATATATCAATAACGAAATCATTTTTCATTTATTTTCCACGTGCAATGAGCCGTTTCAGAAAAGACATTTCGACCAAAATGTATGAATAAAATTTGGCATTTAAATGAGAAAATGCCAAGTTTCCTTAATGTGAGTCTATTTTTAAAATTACAACTACCACCTATTGTGATTCATTCTGATTATAAACGGAAGGATCCAGGGGAAATAAAATTAATTTTTATGAATCAGCGATTATAAAGCTTCACAAAGTTCTCATCATTAAAGCCCATTCGACATTCCGCTCCGTTATTAGGTTAACGCTATGCCACCATTCCGTTAGCGGTATATGGTGAGGAGAAAAAAACAAATACATTTAATCACTGCGAATGACTAATTGAGAGAGATCTCACTTGCTGGAAACACTCGAGGAGACAGCGACACCCGGCGTGATTTACGACCGAGGAGCAATGGCCCACATAACTCCCATTCCTCCCACCACTCTCCCTCCACAATGTCACCCCACTGAATAGGGCCGAGTCCCTTTGATTCGCAGCAGGGAAGGTGATCGGAGACAGGGAATGGGAAGGAACCCCATCAGCCTCCAAGACTGCCATCAATGACTGCCCTCCGGAGCGAAAGCCTGAGCACGTCTACATCTTGGAGGCCGACCGAAGATGGAGGGGTTTGGGGGCCTTCTCTCCGCCTCCCACTCCAAATCCATGCCCTCCTCCACCCACCCGTCGCACGACCCTCCAAATCCATCCCGTTGCCCTCTCCCCCGTCCCCCTGCCTTACCCCTCCTCCATCACCCGGGGAAAAAATACGCGGAAGGCCCCTTTTTGAAAGCTCAGTCAATCGATCAGAGCGCGCTCCGACGGGGGACGCAGGGGCTCGGTCTGGGGTTTTGGAAAGCCGCCCGCCCACCCAATGAATAATTCAAGAAGCAGGGGCGTATGAATGGCCCAAGGCTACACCAATTAGAGAGTCGCGTACGGGTAGGAAAGAGGGGTAGACGAAGGGTTCAGATGAGGCTGCGTCCATAACTTTACGACCCCGTTGACTCATGGCGACCACGCGGAAGTTTCCCGCCATCGACCAAAGACTCAGCGGTAATTCATTTCCAACATATACCCTAGACATAAAAACACAAGGTTAAGATATCAGCCTAGAGAACAGAGACCTGGGGTGATGGTCCATTTGATCTGGGCCTTCAAATCACTACCATCCAGATTACCAACGGGATTTTGGCGCGTGCAAGAACTCCGATGGAACTAACAGTTAAACGAAATAAGTTCTAGAAGTCTTAAATATGACTTCTTGACTTTAACGCACCATAGGGTTTATTAAGAAATGAAATGTCATCTAATACTGCCAACTAACTCACTGGTGGTTTATATGGTTTTTGCCGATAGAAGAATTACTTTGGTGTGATTTACACTCAAAACAGCGCCGGCTGTCTAGTTCAAATTCTAATGATATACCTGGACTAACACTGCCAAATTCAGGAAGATATTGTCGGCGTAAAATCATGCTGTGGGGATACCGCAGGTGGCTCTGGAGAAGGAAACACCGTTCCCAATATGTACGAATTCCAATCCCAGTGGAAATGAGCTCCGAGGTGAGGTGACCCCAAGCAAGTCTTCGGGTGAAAGTTTTTGGTGGATTAAAGAGAATCTTAAAAGAATGCGATATATCATTGTGATAATAACAGGCACATCAAACATATTATTTAAAGTAGAAGGGATGTTGGACATCTAGTCTACCTTTAATAATATATTAGCGAATGAAAAAGTCGATAGTAAAGATGAACAAGCCCAATTTTACCGTTTCTGGCTGGGAAAAAAGTTACTTTCGAATAATGTGCTAGTAGGATACGATACATGTGAATCACCACGCAAATGTGTTTGAAAAATATTAATCATTTGGTACATGGATGATACATATCAGTATTTGTGTGAAGTCATAGTTATACGCAGGAATTGGCTCTCAACGTAGCGGTTTCATCGAATCGAATGATCAGAGACCCTCACCTTGAGAGACTTATCTGTTTATACGAACAGTAACAATCGCCTAAAAATTTCAGCCGTAGCGACACTGGAATTAGCGTAAATATTTCGCATGAAAAAAATAACCGAAATGGCTCGGTTGGTGACCACGATGGCGAATGCTTCGTCTATTTTTCGAAGCCGGTCAATGCAAACATTCAAAATACCCCGAGTGATTTCCAAATTTTGGAGTAAAAGAATTAAACCCCGTCTTTAAGATTCAAACCGGAGAAGAAATATTCCAAAAGCACTTCATGCTGAAATAATACCGTTATTTTTAGAGAATAAATTCAAAAGGAATAATTAAATGATATGATATCTCGTGCCTTGTTATTTAGGCAAGATCGGAGGAAGTCTTGAAAGAGCACGAAAATAATTATTTATTATTATTATTAGGTAATCTACCGGTTAAGGTAGGTTTTTAGATGGACAAAACTATCAAACAAACATTTTGTAACTCCAAACAAAACCCAATTAAGCAACCTACTCTACATCAGGTCCCTCTTCATCTCTGTGTACTTCTTTCCTCCCTTCATCCCGTCCAACATCCCTATCCTGTTCCTGCCCTTACCTCGCTTGCCCAACATTCTACCCTCTATTACCCTCTTCAACATTCCACTACCGCTCAATACGCCTTTCATCCAGAAAATAATTAATATGCGTTAATACGCTTGTAATGATAGATTGAAGTTTCAATGAAAACATTAAGACGTTTTGATCGTACAATTTTTCTAGGGAAAAGTATCCTTAATTATGCCGAAGTACCTTTGTTTTCCTTTTGACAAATATTAAACTTAAGATTAGAGTATATAGAACAAACCGTCTGCTGGAGTAAATGTCTAGTCTTAATATAGATAAGATTTAGGCATATTGTGGGTTCTTAATTAATGAAGGCTCATCCCGGGTAAATAGAACAAAACTCTTCCTGGTGCCGGCTCAAGTATCTTTTCAATTCGGTCACCAGGTATCCAATTGGATCGTTGGATCGTTTTTAACGGCTTTTGAAGTGGTCAAGCTAAGGTTTTGATTGCTTCTTCACCGTGATTGTCCATGGAGGACAATTTCGGTCCATTGTTCACCCATCAGGATAATATCCAATTTATCCAAATTTATACTTTACCATATTCAATTGCAATTAAAACATTACGCTTCGAAACGTATTATAAATTAGATTTAAAAAATTATCATGATGCCGTTTAAGGCTTCAGTTGTTAAGGAGTCACATATTTGAAACGGCGTGAGAACTGCTAAAACCCAAGCACTTTAATGAGAAAGCCAATTACCTGAACCGAACCTAGGTAAATAAAGATGGCGAACACAAATGTTACTATTTCCTATCATAACAAGGTAGTAAACAATGCAAGTCTTCGTGACTAAATGGATAAAACTGCAAATAATTAAATTGACTCTTCTAACTGCATAATACTCGTATTTGAAGTATTGATTTCATATCTGGTTGACATTGTACGTGATAAAATGGCTTATGCTTAAAGCTTGTATTTATCTATATGTACTGAACAAATTTTCTTCCGCTTCAATGCTGCTGTGCTACTAATTATTTATATGTTCACTGCAGTATTACACTTGTATCATTAAGGTTTATGACGGATAAACAATAATCTTCTGCCGCATTTAAAAAAATGAACATTTCTACGACAAGAGGAGACAAAACAGAGTATAAAATAATAAATTGCAGCATGGAATGGAAGTGTTCTGCTATTGAAATTCCTTACTGGTGAATATCAATTAAAATATAGATGCTTAGTTCAACCAATGGAAGGAAACTGGAATTTATTTCAGGGTTCAATTGCCGTTTAGTTAGTGACAAATATATATTTTCAAGAAAGAAGAAGCTAGAAGACGTGGTCAAGTAATAGGTACAACCATGGATATTTTCTATACTACTCATCATTTTCGTTTAGAGGTAAGCATACAATTATTCATTCATTAAAAATAATGAACAATTATTTTTCGAAGTAGACATTTTTAAGATTTAAAACTTTTAACTGCTTATTAATCACTTCTTATTGTCGTCACAATAGAAAGCGGTAAATACCATTGATATCCGCGTAAAATTACTATCAAATACTAAAATATTCGACGATTTTAATGATTCTCACTATTTTAGGGCTGTAACTGATTGGATGAAACGATAAAATGAAAGACGTTTTGGCATGGGTCAGAATTGATCCCTAACATTCAACTGTCTTATAAACAAAGAGTATGCCACGATGCTCTAAATCCCTGCATTAGAAGATTTAAATGTATATTATATTTGCGTAATGTTCAATGAATATATAATAATATTTTTTTTCGTAAAAATTCGTATAACAGCGAATAAAATTGAACCTCTTAATCATTAAAAAAACGCACACATGGTATTAATCATGATTCCCAATTAAAACCGGGAGAGAAATTGGTAAGTTCTAAGAAAGGTGCAGCAAAAGATCATCATACTGCTAAAACAATCTTCATTCATGAGACATGCAGACCTATGCCTTTAAAAAGATGTCAGTTCATCTTGAAAGTAAATATACTTTCTGGTATTTACCGAATGAAATATTTAACTTTTAACGGCAAGGTTATGGACACATACCTATCCGTTAATAAATTAGTGTCTATGTATCCTAATATATTAACAAATAATTTTGACGAAATTAAAAAATCAACCATTTCAAGCAATATCTTAAATGCAATTAAAATTAATGGGTCGTCGTGTAAAACAAAGGATTAACTAAATGTATAAAACTACCATCATATTAAATATGCGTTTAAGAGTAAGATAGTTGACTATTTATAATATTTTAGAGCTATTACGTTTGTATTTGTTGTGGTAATTTGCATTGATGGTATATCTAGAGGCAATATATACCTAGAGAATATATCTTACATTGATCATATATTCCTCTAGAGATTTTAAAAAATTGAAATAGTGTTAATTTTTTCTATAAAACATGAATATTTCATTATCACGATAGAAAAATATTCATTCACAGTCAAGGTGATTAATAATTAAAAGCTATTTTGAACCTGATATTTCTGTTTTTTAATATTTTGGTAAAATTTTTAAAATATTGTAAATAAAAAAGCCATCTCTGCAAATTGACCAGCCCATGAATTACTTTCAAATTCAATTAAAAATTAGCTAATATTACAGATTAATGAAAATTTGACTCTGATTAGTTACTATTTACGAATGTTGTCAAATAGCCGCAGAGAAAGTACTGTGAAACACAGACGAAATTCACTGAAAATATTTCATTTTGCCTTCAGAAAAGATGGAAAGACAGCAGAAGATGGTGTCGGTGTCCAAGATCACGTTGGCGATGGGAAAACTGAGAGAGAACACGAGAAAATGGTTGTCGAAGAGAGTAAAGAGAGCAAAGGAGAAGTAAGAACCACTGGAGGTGTAAAGGGGGAAAAGAAAGGCAAAGTAAATGAAGGGAAGATTCAGAGGGAATCGCAAAAGAAGGAGAGTACTACGAGTGAAGGGAAAAAGGAACGCCCGCAGGCCGTTAAAGGTCCAGGGGGAGCAAATGGGAACGGAAGGCAGAAAGCTATAGATGGCGTAAAGCGTCCTGGGAGAGCGGACGATCAGATAACCTTTAAAAGTGGCAAGAACACTGAAAGCGTGAAGAGTTTAGGGAAGACGGAAGATCAGGCTGCAGGGAAAAGCCTGAGGGCTTCAAGAAGCACAGGAAGCGTCAGAAATTTAGGAAAATTGGAGGACCAACAGGGCTTAAAAAGTTCAGGCGGCACGCAAAATTTGAGGAGAATAGACGCTCAACAAAGCGTAAGAGGCGTAAGATCTGGAAGCGTAAGAAGTCCAGGGAAAACAGACAACCACTTGAATGTCAGAAGCAGGGGAAATTCTTTAGTAAGTTCCGGAAGCGTACAAAGTTTGGGTAAAATGGACGATCAAATGAGCGTGAAAAGTGTTGGGAGGAGAAGGAGTTCAAGTAGCATAAGGAGTGTAGGACACATGGAAGGTAACACGGACAAAAACAGCTCCGGTAGCTTAAGAAATACAGGTGGGCCAAAACGGTCAACGAGCGTAAGAAGTATAAATAACGCCGAAGATCAAGGAAGCTTAAGGAGCAGTGGAAGTTTAAGAAGTTTAGGAAAAATGGAAGATAAGAAGATCATCAAGGGTTCAGGGAGCGTTAAGAGTCTGAGCAAAGGCGGAGACAAACAGAGCCCGAAAAGTGATGGTAGTACAAGAACTAGGAGCACACAGCGCATAAGCAAAACGGACGGCGAACAAGGAGTCAAGAATTCAGGAAGCACAACAAGTTTAGGCAAATCAAAAGAGACATCACAGAAAAACAAAATGGGAAGCAAAGACAACTTGAGCAAACCGGAGGGCAAAAAGAACGGCAAAAGTACGACTGTAAAACATTTGGAGAAAGATGCAGGCAAGAACGAAATGAGACGAGGGAGTGTTATCATAAAATTAGATGATCAAGAGTTAAAACTACCGGACATAAATGGAGCAATAAATACGGAAGTGACAGAAGATAAGGATGGTATGAAAAAAGCGGATAGCAAAAAAGGTTTGGACAAATCAGAAGATCAGCAGGATCAATCACGACCAGGCAGCGCAAAAAACCCAGGAAAGAAAATTGATCCAGCAAGAAAGGGAAGTATTAAGAGCTCTATGTTAAAGTTCATGATAAATATGGATGAAGACAGCATGCCTCCTCTAGAGACCACAGAGAGCATTGAGAAGCCTACCTTAGGGGAACGAAAGGATAGCATAAAAAGTATAGACAAACCAGAGGATGACCAGCAGAAGTCGAGACCAGCTAGTGGAAGAAGTCTTGGAAAGCCAATTGATCCAGCCAGAAAGGGAAGCATTAAGAGCTCTATGTTGAAGTTCATGATAAATATGGACGAGGACAGCATGCCACCTCCAGAGACCACAGATAGCATTGAGAAGCCTACCGTAGGGGACAGAAAAGATAGCATAAAAAGTACAGAAAAACCAGAGGATGACCAGCAAAAGTCGAGACCAGCTAGCGGAAGAAGTCTTGGAAAGCCAATTGATCCAGCCAGAAAGGGAAGTATTAAGAGCTCTATGTTGAAGTTCATGATAAATATGGACGAGGACAGCATGCCTCCTCCAGAGACCACAGATAGCATAGAGAAGCCTACCGTAGGGGACAGAAAAGATAGCATAAAAAGTACAGAAAAACCAGAGGATGACCAGCAAAAGTCGAGACCAGCTAGCGGAAGAAGTCTTGGAAAGCCAATTGATCCAGCCAGAAAGGGAAGCATTAAGAGCTCTATGTTGAAGTTCATGATAAATATGGATGAGGACAGCATGCCCCCTCCAGAAACCACAGAGAGTATTGAGAAGCCTGTCATTGGAGAGAGAAAGGATAGCATAAAAAGTATAGACAAACCAGAGGATGACCAGCAAAAGTCGAGACCAGCTAGCGGAAGAAGTCTTGGAAAGTCAATTGATCCAGCCAGAAAGGGAAGCATTAAGAGCTCTATGTTGAAGTTCATGATAAATATGGACGAAGACAGTATGCCACCTCCAGAGACCACAGATAGCCTTGAGAAGCCTGTCATTGGAGAGAGAAAGGATAGCATAAAAAGTATAGACAAACCAGAGGATGACCAGCAAAAGTCGAGACCAGCTAGCGGAAGAAGTCTTGGAAAGCCAATTGATCCAGCCAGAAAGGGAAGCATTAAGAGCTCTATGTTGAAGTTCATGATAAATATGGACGAGGACAGCATGCCTCCTCCAGAGACCACAGATAGCATTGAGAAGCCTACCGTAGGGGACAGAAAAGATAGCATAAAAAGTACAGAAAAACCAGAGGATGACCAGCAAAAGTCGAGACCAGCTAGCGGAAGAAGTCTTGGAAAGCCAATTGATCCAGCCAGAAAGGGAAGCATTAAGAGCTCTATGTTGAAGTTCATGATAAATATGGACGAAGACAGTATGCCACCTCCAGAGATCACAGATAGCCTTGAGGAGCCTGTCATTGGAGAGAGAAAGGATAGCATAAAAAGTATAGACAAACCAGAGGATGACCAGCAAAAGTCGAGACCAGCTAGCGGAAGAAGTCTTGGAAAGCCAATTGATCCAGCCAGAAAGGGAAGCATTAAGAGCTCTATGTTGAAGTTCATGATAAATATGGATGAGGACAGCATGCCCCCTCCAGAAACCACAGAGAGTATTGAGAAGCCTGTCGTAGGGGACAGAAAGGATAGCATAAAAAGTATAGAAAAACCAGAGGATGACCAGCAGAAATCGAGAACAGCTAGCGGAAGAAGTCTTGGAAAGTCAACTGATCCAGCAAGAAAGGGAATCACAAAGAATTCAATGTGGAAAGTAATGAAAATTATGGTCGATGACAGCAAGCTTAATCCAGAGACTTCAGAGAGCATTGAAAAGCCTGCTGCTGGAGACAGAAAAGGTAGCATAAAAAGTATAGAGGATGACCAGCAAAAATCGCGGCCGGCCAGCGCAAGAAGTCTAACGAAACCGATTGATCCAGCCAGAAAGGGGAGCATTAAGAGTTCTATGCTGAAGTTTATGCTGAATATGGACGAAGACAGCATGCCTCCTCTCGAAGGCCCAGATATTTCAGAGAAGCCGGGTGACAAAGAAAGAAGAGAAAGCGATAAAAGTTCGGAAAAAGTAGATACTAAAATTTCTGTACCGGAACCAGGTAATTCTCTGAATGTTGGTGTATCGGAGGAACGACAAAGTGTTGAGAGAAGAGGTAGTGTTACAATTAAACTAGAAGGGAAGGATCTATCACTATCGGATTCAACAGAAAGCATGGCTAAAACAGATGATGATGTAAGTCTGAATTTAACTGGTAGCACAATTAGTTTAGACACAACAGAAGTCCAAAAAGATGACTCACGACCGGTAAGCGCAAAAAGTCTAACAAAACCGATTGATTCAGCCAGGAAGGGAAGCATTAAGAGTTCAATGTTGAAGTTCATGTTAAATATGGACGAGGATAGCATGCCTCCACCAGATAATTCGGAAAGTTTGGGAAAACCAGGTGATGGAGACAGAAGAGAGAGTATAAAAAGCGTAGATAAAGTTGAAGTTGAGAGGAAACAATCAAGACCCGCTAGTGCAAAAAGTCTCGGGAAGCCAATTGATGCAGCAAGAAAAGATAGCATAAAGAGTTCAATGTTGAAGTTCATGCTAAATATGGACGAGGACAGCATGCCTCCTCCGGAGACAGATGGCATGGAGAAAACGGGCCCTGGAGACATAAGTGATAACACTAAGGCTTCGGAAGAAATAAATGATCAGAAAGCTGCAAAAAGTACAGGGGATATTGAACAAGATGCTAACGTAGATAACCTCATAGACAACCTTAAAGGGGATGGTAAAGGCAATGTGAGTGGTAATATAGTAGATGAAATTAAATTGGATTCGGGTGAAAGTTGTACCGGAGGAACAGTTTCTTCAAATCAGGATAAAGGTTCCCAGAATATCGGAGAGGATAAAGTGGGAGAAGAATTAGAGGCAGCGGAAAATAAAGGGAATGTAATTATTGAAGACAACAAAGAGATGAAAAACAGCGAATTAGGAACTGGAGGGAATAGCATGGGTAAAGAGGGAACAGCTGACAAAAAAGACAGTGAAAATATTGCAGATATAGGGGATCAAGTGAGTTCACTGAGCTTAGGATACCAGGAGGGGCCAGAGATAGGAAATAACTCTGGAAGAGTAGATGAGATAGAATGTGACGAAAGTCAGAAGAATAGAGAAGACGTTAGAATGGATGGCAAGACAGTCAATAAAGGAGAGGAAGAGGTCAGAACATCAGAGCTAATGGGTACTACTGATGAGAAAGTAGGCACAAAGGAGAAAACGATGGTATACATGGATCGAGACAGTTTCTCCAATTCCTGGGAGAATCAGAATATGCCTAGTATACACATACATTTCAGCAGCCCTACTGAGTCTTCGGCAGAAAACTCCCTGGCAGCAGATTTGCCTCCAACCCCTCCCACTCCACAATCCGACTAGGTACAGGAGGCATTCCAAGGATATCAAGCAGGCAAGTTAAATCCTTATGGTCCTAGTGGTAAAATATTTTATACCTTTGTATTTATATAATGCACATAGGTGCCGACACTGATGTATACGGTTCAAATGACTACCCATCGATGAATGATATTATTCAGCTTGAGCAATGCACAAAATGGCTTTTGATTATGTTTCTATTGTATGGTTTATCAGAGCAATAATTTTATTCAGAACAAATAGTGCGCGTGACTAATAAACAATTGAAAGTTGTGCCCTCGCAACCAAAATTTAAATAAGTTAGAGATTAGTTCAAACTCACTTCTTCCGTCCTTGCTGTTCATTTAGATTCATTCATACTCGCAAACGAGCCAATCCGTGGTCATCCAGACTCTTCGCAATTGGCGCTCTACGTCAGCCAAATTCTCAAAGGGTCTGGGAGACCTTAGTTTGGAAATCTCAGATTCCACGTAATGACGAATGGGCGCATCTCGAGCACGACGCTGTGCGCAACAGTTGGACTCCACCTGGAAGCAAATCTTGTTAATCTGACTGATCAGAAATGCGTCAGTAGTATTTTTTATTTTTAGAAAAGCATTGTTTAGCGATCAACCGTCAGTAGAGCGGCCATATCCAGTTTTAGACAGGAATAATTGTTTCATTTCCATTAGAAAATTAAAACTTACCCTCCGCCCGCCCAAATTAAGGTCTCCTGAAGCAATTATGGTGGAACTTAACAGAGGCAAGTGGGATTTTTCTAGCGTCATACGTTTCCAGAGTTGGATTATTAAAATCTCGACATTTTTTATATCTAAGTCACGAGTAAGAAGCTCGTTCGTTGTATATAATTGCATTTAATGCATTACACAAATTTCAGAGTTTTCATTCTTAAAAAAGCTGATAATTGAGGTGAGCAACGCTATCCCATATTTCGCGCCACAAGGTTAAATATTAATACGTGGGTTATTACCATATTGACAGATGAAAAAGTTATTTATATGGCTACACTTACCATCAATACACTGCAGTTCTCTTTCATGAAAATAAAATGGTAATTAAGGGATACTTTTCGTGTATGAACCATTGTTATGTGAACATTTTTTGCGGTGTTTATGCAACTTGCAGATTTATGCGAGTACATGCAGTTTGCTTAGAGTTATCAACTCAGCTTTAAGATGGGTATGAAATGCTCGGTATTAATATACCATTAATATAATCTCACGGGATTTATTTGAATTAGATCTGGTTGTCAGTAGGTCTTAATAACATAAAAATTTAAGCAAAGGAACGGAAATTTATTTATTGGCTAAAACCTCTATATCAATAACTGTTAATTTGAAATTTTGAGTGTTTTACGATAGGAAAAATCTTTCATTCTGGGTATTGGCGAATATTTAACCCTTTACATTACCATTGTTTGTAATTAGATTATCGAGCCTTCAATTAATTAACGACCTTAAAATTCAGGCTGTTTTCAAAATATTAGTCCAGCAGTTAGCTCATACGATACATGAAACCCATATCTTATCCGCCTTCTATTTCTAAATATTGGACTTCAATTTTGCGTTGCGAACAAATGATATTGTCACCGTTGAATAAGTGGTTTAGTACTCCTGAAATGTTCTGGTGAAAGATTGAAATTAGTACTGATGTCAGTAAGGTTTCGAATAGATGACTGAAACTCGTAGGTGTAAAAAGGTGTTTGCAAGTCATCTGTGAGAAATGGCTCCTACCTAATATTAACCTTCTTCGAATAAGAGACAATTGGAATTTTATCTTAGTTTCAAAATGAAATTCACACGATCTATTTTTGTCACCGGGCTTAAATATCAGTTCATCATTAGTATTTATTTGATGAAATATAGATGTTAAAATCATTTTTTAATATTTCATAGGTTAACAGCTACTCTGTAATTAGTTTAATTTGAGTTGAAAAGGAATTAGGACGGTTGTGGAGTAGGTAGAAAGGAAGGCAGCTTAAAGAGTTTATGACAGGGCGGGTCTTGTCAGAGGAAGCTAAGAAATTAGCAATTTACAGTTTGTGTCCATTCAAAAACTACGGTTCAACGGTAGGATACTAATTAATTTACAGGAATAATCTTTATATCAGGAGCCATAATTATTTTCCTAGGTACTGGTGAAGAAATGATCGTCGGGTATTTCCTAAAAACCAATTATATTAAGTAGATTTAAATGAGGGTCGTTTTGGAAGCAATGAGATCGGAAATTCCAACGGATACGCAAAGTATAAAATTCCATAACAGTTCAGGCAGATGGGGATTATGAGTTATTTATTTATGGGTTTATTGGTATGATGCGACTATAGAAAATTATGAATCATTATTGTACTTAGGTTATAATTAGATATGTGACAATATTGTACACGTAGGTATTGAAATAATTCCCTTATCATGCTTTTTAATGTTTCTTTAAAAGAGAACGGTGAATACCCAATTATAATTAAATAAAAACGGACGGATTATATGGTCTCGCTTATTTGATTTTACTCTTCGTTTTTCAAGATGCATCTGAAGAGGTGACAGAGAAGATTGAGGAATTGGTTGAGATGACCAGGTGGCCGGAGAGAGAGAGAGAGAGAGTTGACGGAGGAGACGGTGGAAGAAAAGCACTCAACGCAATTCTGAGAATGGAAATGTAAAAGTTGAAGATAGTCAAGGATCCCGAGGTGAAGAAGGTGCAACTTAAACAACCAATGGAGACGCTCAAGATAAACCTCATTTAATCAGGAATGAAGAAGTGAAATAATCCCATGCCTCGAACAAAGTCCAATCCGTAAAACGAGATCACAGAAGACTTAGTCACCACAAGGCAGCATAAAAACCTCAGTTAGGGACTCAGATCACAAAAAAAATCGCCGATTCAATTGCATATTATAAGTAGCCTCTCTTGTCACGCTGCACAATCGTTGGATAATAATTGCGGCCATATATATTTATAAAATATATGCAACTTATATCAAACTATTTTCAATATTAAAATGAAATATTGATATTTTTACTTATTTTTGAGAATATTGAGAGAAATGTTATTATTTTAATATATAATGTGAACTTATTACTCTCAAGATATTTAAACGTAGAATTATTAAGTGAATATATTATGTAAAACTTTCAGAGCCACTTTGAAACAAAACCTTATAAGAATAAAGTAGACTACTAATCCTAAATAAAGAAATTGAACTGAACAACGGCCTAGAAGCTTTATTTGTATCCTTATATCAATGTAAGCCTATAATCTAACACGAATGCTTCTAGTCAATATTTATCTTCATGATAAACATAAGCACAAGGAAATGTATGAAGGAAAAAGTTAATTAGAGAATATGGCAATATTTGAGACAAGAACTGGATGTAATTGCAACAGAAAGAAGATCTTAATAAAAATCAAAAGAGAAAGATTTGAAACGGAACCAGCCACTCCAAGATAGAGCATGAATACACAATAGGCATTATTATTTCATTGAGGACTGTTGATAGAAAGCTGTGAAAAGAATTACCAATAGCAGTTCATTGCATATTGGAAAGAGAAATATTTATAACTACAGGAGAATAAGTTAATATTAATCGCCAAGTCACAATAAATAACAAATCCATCCATACCAGTGAATTTAGTTGTTTGTGCGAACAAGATTCCAAAAAAAACTCAGTGAACAATTGAAGCATCCAGTGCAATTGAATACTTTACCCTTCAAAGAGAACTTACATCTGTGTACACATGTATGCTGTGCTATGTGAAAAAAATCCATGCACAATAAAAGGATAATGTCATTGTAATCGATGATAAAAGGATCAAATAAAGAATGTAAAAGTTAAGAATATGAAAAAGATTATTTTCATTTCTTAGCCCCTCGTTGACTCGCGCCCTTGGAGAAAATTCCGTGAAGGCTGAAGAGTTTTGTGGGAGGAGGAAAACTGGCAAAAGGCGATACTGCGATTCAGCAAATGACCTTGAAGGCCCCTAATCATCTCTCTTTTCATCCCTTCGAAGAGCCAGAGCATTTTCATCCTGAACACGAAAATCCGCTCCCTGCACGAAGAGATGTCGCCTCGCTTCGACCTTTCGAAATATATATTATATTGTCGCAGTATTTTTTTTCTTCAGGTCGAGGCTGAGTTTCGTTCAGTGTCCGATACGATAAGCGACTAAAATACGGAATCTAAATATAAGATGAGAAGACCTCGTATTGTGAACGATGCATAAAACTAAAAAAAAATATATCTCTCGTTATTTCCGAATTAAGTGAGGCGATTGCGTGCACGTGTTGTAAAAATTACTGTCCGATTACGCTGGATCGGAACAACAACATCCTCATATCCGATTCTATACGCTTGCGGGAAACATTTCAATCGCGCTTAGCTGGCCTCGGAAATTGAAGTCAGCTTTCAATTGATTTCAAATGATTTCCACTTCGATAAGGAGCTACATTTTCTTCACTGGATGCATGGCGATCGCCGCATGCTGCTAACGACGTAAACGAAATTCGCTAATCCTACTCCAGGAAATGTTTCAGAGTATATTATCTTGATGATAAAATATTCTGAGACACAAAAGTGTAATCTACGGCTTTAATTAAAAAGTATTAATATTGAATTCTCATTTCAGGATTTGCAGTGATTGGTAATTTGTACGGGGTTTATTAAAATTACGAGAATGATAGTACGGGGATATTTTTGTAGCGTTTGCGACTAAACAACGTGACCGACCAGTGGAACGTTGGTACGGCCATTATCGAAAACAAGTAATTTCGAAGAAGATCAAAACGTGTTGAAGTGGAGAAATCTAAGGTTTACGGTTTCGTTCAAATAGTTTTTAACATTAATATAATAATAATTTAAGAATTAATTTGAATATATTATACATAAGTTTTCTATATTGTACAACGCATGAATATTCTTAGATAAAGATGGTCACAATAGTAGTGATCATTGACTTTTAAATGGACATCCGTGCATACTGATAATGCTTCATTACTTTCTAAACGGTGTTTTTTCATGACTATTAGTTTATATTTCAAGGAAAATCAAGAACTTATGGGTTTTCAGCTATTACTACAAGCACAAGGAGAGTCTTGTCACACAAAGTGAACTGCTTAAAAGCCATGATATCCAGCCTTGGACGATTTTTTATTTGAAAAATTTGTCAATGTTAGCGAAACGAAAAAGCATAAAAATTTTTTCATGTATTCATTTACAATATGTTCCATTTTGCGAATTTGACGAAAAACACTTCTTTTTATCATAGGTTGTATTACCACACTCCAATCTATTCATCGCTGGGGTCGTACTTAAAACATGAGGCTGAGTACGTTATTATTAATTCTTGCTTGCTAAATTTTGCTGTGAAATGAAATATTTCCTGGAGTGTAATTACCATTCATAAAGACCAATAAGTAATTTAACCTGGAATACGTAATTATATTCAAATTAATTTTATGCTCACTATAAAATGATACGGATATACATTTCATCATATATACCAGTAATTAGCTGCTTTTTAAAGTGTAATTTCCAAGCGGTTTGAACCTATAGTTAGACCACCTTTTTATGCTGTAACAAAAATAGACAAACGCTCGCTTACAGGAGCAAAGAATATAAATCGAGCCATGAGAGGAACCCGATTATTTATATTTCTCCTAAACTTCGAACCCCATTTACAGTTCATATATGGATGGCCTTGAAATGTGGTCGGTCATAATTTTCATCTAATCTTGAAAAAATATCTCACCAGGCGAGTGTGAATTTTAGCTACATTTCGTGACAAATCCATTGCCTTTCCTGACCTTGGGCCTGCGGACGTCCAGGTTCCAGCTATTATGTTCCTAAAGCTAAAGTAGTTTATACGGATAAATATAATAGATACAGAGCGTTTTCAATTTTTGAGCCCTCTGCCTCGTGATCAGAGAGAATTAAATTTCTTAAAGTAATTAAAATAATAACCTACTACAGATAAGCATAATGACACGTTTAGGAGTCCCTCGATCAAGAGGAATCGGTTTTTCATTATAGTATTTGAAGTGAAAGGGAATGAGAACTACTGATTTTAGTCTTGGCTAGAAGTAATACATGATATATAGGGTTAGAATGTGGGTATGAACTCCATAAAGATTTGAGACTAAGGTCTGAGTAAGTGGGCTTACTTAACGAAATTACATTATGTAAAAAATTTACCACTTCCTATTATTTTACACTTTTTCTGCAATACCACTATTGGCTTCAATGAATATATTTAACCTCATCTTCAAGAAGCTTTACACACAGCAGGCGTAAAACATCCTGAAAACAATGTGAGTTTCAGGATAAGGGGCCAAAATAAAATTTGAGAATACTACTACTTTGGTTAATTTCATAATCATTTTCGATGATTATTCTGAACCAGTTTATCAGTGTGAAAAAGAACGAGTTCTAACTTGCTTTGAGGGTTTTGTTTCACCTCAGTCTTCTGATTACTTTCTAAAATTTAATTTATTTTTAAATATTTTTGAAAGTACTGTATCATTTTAAAAAAATTATCATGTTTGCGGAGAATAAAATTCTTTCGACTATGGATTTAACAGTACGTAATTCATTAAATACGTTTCATTATTCATTATACATTATTATTATTACATTATATATTATACATTAAAAAAGTTTCGGTTTCCTGATCGCAAATCACCGAAAAGAGCAGAAAACATTTAACACACACTAAAATATCCCTGCACCCTTAATATTTAATATAAACCAATGGAATTGAAGTTCTAAGGTTCTTAAAGTGAAAGAGTTCTCAAATGTAAAAAGTAATAATTTCAAGTATATCCAATGGCAAATATCTTCGTGGAAGAAATTTATCCACATTGAAGAAATTAATTGCAAAGAGAATTCTTGAACATGTGCCTTCCAGACAAGAGGATGATTGGAAATTAGAGAGTTTTGGCATGTGAGTAGGAAGAAAAATAGAGGAAATAATAATTTTGGAAAGGGAGGACGACAAACAACGAAATTTTACTTATGGCTATGACGTAAAGGTATTTGCTACACGTAGGTGACACTAACATTTGGTGGGAGAATGAGATATTAAGTAATAGTAAATTTTTTAAATGTCATGATTGAAGTCAAAATTAAGGTAATGGGGGCCTGTTTGAAAACTTTTGGAATGTTTGAAGATGCTTAGATTCATTGAAGAAATTATGAAGGAAAAAGTGAAGCGAAAAGTTTAGTTGAAACTAAAAGAAAGAACTCAGACGTGAACAAAGGTGCGAAATACCGGTGATGGTAGACTGCTTACGGTAATGGCCAATGAATTACTATAAGGTAATCCACCGGCGAAGGTAGGTTTGGACACAACTATCACATGTGCCAATGAATATGGGCCAATAAATCAATGCGGTTTCTATGACCCCATATTATTCATAGTAGAGAAGAATCAATTCGTTCACATAGGGATATCGTTCAAAATTGGCAAATAAACTAGTTTCCAGATACCAACCTTAGGATCATTGCTCTTGGATCAGATAAGTTTTAAGAAAAACTCTGCAAGATAACAAGAGTTCTGGGATAAGAATAGCAATTTTTCCATATAATTTTAATATTCGCGTGGATATCAAGAGAAATGGGCACTGGAAAAGTTATGAGAGCCCTCCTGAAATAAACACACATGCCGCATTTATAATTTAGAATTTCATTCCAAATTCTTTTTTATTTTAATTTTACCACGTTTACACTAAAAGTAGTTTCACATTTTCTTCAAGAAGTTATTGTTTTCGAAAGGGCATGGGTATTTAAATTTATCTGTTGGCTGTGTGCGGTTTCGAAATTTAGGATTTAGGATTAGGAAAATGTGCCTACTTCGTTTGAAATAAGTATCAATTTTTTTTTCTAGGAAATGTTTATTGAAACTATTTATTATAAGTATTTTGGATTAATCAGCAGTAGTTACCATAACTCAGCATATGTAATGTTTACCACAATCAACCACGCACGCTGATGGTGGTGACAAAAGGATTTGTTCAAGTGATAAAACAATGTGGTAGAAGTTACAACCATGGGAATTTACGTGAAATATGGTGTCAAAAGCTATAAAGAAAAGAGAAAATTAGAATCTACAACGTTTAAGATAGCAAAATTCCCGCTGGAAACATTTTTGAAAGACGTCGAAAAAAATGTTGGAAAAGTTGAAAAAGCAGGGTCATGGGCATGAGAAGATAGCATATATAGTGTTTGAAATATTTATCGTATGGCATTGAAACACTTTTTAATCAGTACGCCGGACAAATATTATGAAATATCTTTTAATTACAAATCAATCATTCATTACTCGTTTTTTGACAACCAAAAGCCTCAATTTGTGAGATAAGAACTACTGTTACTTCTCTCGCCATGATAAATAACATCAAGGAAAATAAAATTAAATGGAAAATAACAGTGTTGAATTGACTAGCTAATTTGACGGAATACGTAAAAAATCTAAAATTAGCACAAGAATTAATAGATGTGATCAAAGTAGGCGTTTATTATTTTTACTTTCTAATGGGAATTGAGAAACTCAAATGTTAGGGAAAATATGCAAAAAAGTATCATAAAAAAATCAGTGCTTCGTTTCATTGACTGAAGAAAAGGGAAGAAATTTGAAGAGGATTCATAGAATTCAGAAATCCATTATTGACGTGAATAGAAAAATTTCAGTCCAAGTCCTATTTGGAGGATAAAAAAATTACATCGTTCTAAAGGGAAATCAGATGCAGTAAAAACTGGGTTTTCTCAAAATAAATGATGAAAAATGGAAACTTATGCTCAAAAAATCCAATAAACCCAACGTTGGTTTCCTAAAATGCCCGAAGTATATGAAAAGGACATCTTCGTAGACTGGATAGAGGAACTCTGTTCATCGATATTTGAATGCATGCTTGTGAAATAAAATGCTTATTACTTCTTTATTTAAAAAGAAAACGTCGACAAATCTAATATAACGAATCCATCTACATTTTTCGCCCTCTGAAATTTCGTAAAATGACGATTTTCTCCATGAACAAAAGTTAAAAAATGTTTATCTTTTTTATCGAATAAACTTACACAAAGCATCTTCATTCATTATCCCATTTCATTTATATGATTCATTTTTTTCCGGCAAAACAATTTTTCTATTTCTCCATTTTCTAACGCTTCATATTTCTGATGCTCTCGTGCCATCTCTTTGAACAAAAAGGGTCCCAAGAGGACTACAACCAACAGAATAGGAGTACAGAGAGTAATTAGTGAGGGAGCAGTAAATGAGATTTACAGCCCTTTCATTTAAAAGGGCAATATCTCTCTCTCTCTCTCTCTACCTCAGCCTCAGAGAAGATATTTCGTCGTGCCCCGGAAATCCCCATTCTTGGATTACATTATATTCCTTTCCTCCCTTTTATTTTGTATTTTATTACTTTCTACTCTTTTCCCCGTGGCAGTGCTCCGCCGGAACGATATGTGACTCCAATATACAAGCCTGGGACTGACCACAAATTCTAAATTACTTTTCATGCGCCCGCATTCTGCTGACCGCGTATTTTTCCAAATAGGGAAAAAGGCAATTACCGCAATATTTGAGCATGTGTGCGCAGAGCAAATACTACATAGGCAGGAATTTAAATTGCTTGTTTAAAACTCAATATGATTATTTTAATTTGGAAATTTACCTGGTTTTGACGCTAAGTAGCTGCTGTTTGAAATTAATCACTACTGGATTACTGAAATTACAGCTTGGTTTTGAGCCAGCACCAAATTTTAACCCCTACTACCAGTGATTTTCATTTCCATGAAGAATAGTAGACTTTTCAATCGAGCTGTCGTTCGAAAATTTTATAACTGCTAGAATTTTTATGACAGCAATTAATGAAATTCTGGGTGTCAAACGTTTGAACTCAAACTGTGCATAAACTTATACGTAGATTTCAAGTGAATAAGAAAGCCGAAGGACTAAATTTTATTTAAAAATTGCGAGTGCTATGGATGGAGAGTCGTAAAATTGTTCAAACTGCGGTCATAAAACGAAAACTATTTACATTTTTCTCACCATAAGTATGCATGCTTCCTTTTTGGGTATCTTAGACTTCTAAGGTTTAAGGTTTACAATACACACATAGCTACCTAGGTAAGGTTTACAATACACACATAGCGGATGACTCCGTTAATAGTTACTGTTGCGGCATCTCCCGCAGTTTCTTGAGATCTTAGACTTCGTTGCAAATGACCATATGGGACAAAAGTGTCCTAGATGAAACCGTTTTTACGGATCACTGCGTTACTTCCACGTAAAGTCAACATTTTCAACGAACTTTGAACTTTGCTGACATAAAATAGGAAACCTACAAGCACGTCTTGACGGAAATAATGTGCATTTTCAGCCATTAGGTTACTAATAAAAACAATATGGGGTGAAATTACTGTATACAGCACCGTCCTTCATCAATTTGAATATAAGCTACAAACATTACAAGTCGACGGTCCATAAATTTTTGAAATGACCTTTAGCTGAATGGTGATATAATTTCGTCTCCTTTGTTACATACTGACCGTCGGCCTATGGAAAATCAGAGGTTAAAACTGCTTCCAACGGTATTCCTATTGCTGTACCGCAGTACATGGGGACGTGGAAAATTTTAGCGAAAGACATCAGCTTCAAACACGCATTAGAACGGTTTGGCCATTTAAAAGAACTTGGAAATCTCCGGAAAGGCAAAAAAAATGAAGTACCCACTGCGCTTGACGTTGGAGTTGGATAAAAAGGGCAAATAAAATTTACTGTGTGGACAACGACCAATCAAAAACACTTCCTCAATTAGAGTTGGGAAGCCTTACCCTAGTAGGGGAGGGAAATCGTGGGCAGGGTGGATAGGGGAAGGGAATTTTATTCTATGCATGCGTTCTTGCTTTTCTCTTCCCGCCCTCCGATTCGGATGCGCAAACATTTGCCTTATCGGGTTTCCTGGCCTCGGATGACCCCTGGGTCACGTGACATCCGGGTTAATTAGCCTGCGAGTCTGGGTGAGGGGGAGAAAGGAAGGGAAAGAGTAAAGGGGACGGGAAATGGGTTTCAGGTCCCGGTAAAATGGACCTGAAACCCGAGAGAACCCTCTCTTTCATTTCCCCGGGAAAGTCCCAAGGTTTTCCTCCTCTAATTTCATGTATAAAAGGAATTTGCATGCATTTGAACGAGTACGATTATGTTTTAAATTCTCGCGGGGTAATTCTCGTCAATAGGAAAGAACACATGTTTCACCACACAAATTTCATGGAATACTTTGGGAAATACCGTTTCAAATGCTTTGACAAATCGATACTGTCGAATTCTATACACGTTTTTTACACACTTCCACGTAGTTATAACGATTGCCAATGAGTTGTAGCCCTTTTATTCAGTTAATTCTGATCCTGTAATGCCGAGAATGAATTGTAACAATTAATGTCCCTTGGGAAATTACTCTGAAAAAATATAAATACATTTGAGAATTTAATTTGCCTTAGTAGTAAATTTCTTTATAATCCTTATGAAAATATACCTTTTTCAAGCTTTGATGAAAATGCTGAATGAAGTCGTTACTTAATACACTTGAAATATCGTTCTCGAAAATTAAATTGAAATAAATGTTTCAGTTAGTTAACTTTTCTAGTATGATAACACAGATTTATCTCCGTTTTCAGTCATATTAATAATATTAACGAGACGGACGACAGAGATCGCAAAAAAGGTACAAAAATGATGGGTTCAACGTATTAACAATTTTAATATCATTCAAATAAAAGAATAAATACGATAATGAGTACTTCTACGCGTAACAAAATAGTTAGTCGAATGTAAGCTGTAAATAAGTATAAAATAAGAATGGAATTTCTTACTTACAAGGTAAAACAAACTTTTTTGGCTTCCAATATGCTCTCATGGATCAATCTACCACCATGAGCTTTTGAATACGGATAACAGATGGCTTCAGCATTCCTATTCCAAGAGGCTACATCGAAAACTGGTGTGGCGGCCATGGCGTGACTTCTGAATTTAAAGTGAATGTATCCGTCGACTGAGAGGATATGAGTGCTGAAATTAAGAAAGAAAACAGACACCTATATTATATATGCTTAGTTACACGCTAAATTACGCATTATCATTAGCTCTTGTAATTATAAAATTATATCATTGACTATACTTTTAAAATATTATACTTATATCAAACCGTCTGGGAAGACGACAAAGACGTCTCAGCACAGGAGAGGGCGTCGCAAAGAAGAGAGTGTACGAGTATACTTAACTACCATATTATTTGACCTTTGCGTTATGATAACCTAGGACTCACAAAAATTAGTTATAATTTGCAAAATTATAGTTTGCCATGATAATTAGTACCATTCGCCTCTGTATTACGACTAAATTACTATATACATTTTATTTATATACCCTGCAATATATACCGCTAATGTGTGTGGCAGGGGGTGAATACACAACAGAATAATTTTAACCGAACATGACCCTACCGCGGTCGGACAATGCTATTATAATCCCCTATCGTTTGTGGAAAAAATGACATGTTATATCTATCTGTTCTACTCTAACTCTCTCTAATGTTATTAGCATGATCTCTCCTACCGTAGTGCGATGGGGTAATAACACATTTTCAATATCACTGCTTAAGAGATGTTCTTCCAATTAATGCAAGAGCTTCAATCTGTAATTTAACCTTCGCTCCGTGAGTGATTCCCAGCCTAGCTGCTCTAATATTTGGGATACGTTACTAAGTTTATCATAACAACGTTTTACAAATCTAGGAACACTCTTTAACTCTTCTACGCTGCACGCGATCCAATTCGGCAGTTAATCCAACTTCGTTAGGAACCCATATACTTGCAGCATATTCTAAATGTGGCCCAACCAAGACAATTAACATTTCTCTCTGACCTTTACATCACATTTACCAAGTAATCTTTATAGTACTCTTTAATCCTAATTTTTTGTTAGCTTGTCCACCTATTCCCCGTGTGTGTTTCACCAAGTAGAGGTCGTGAGTGAGGGTTACGCCTAGGCATTTAATAGAGTCTGCACATTCTATTTCGGTGTTCCCAATGCAGTAGGCGTTCGGGAGGGAACTACTCCTATTCCAATGGTATAACACTACGCACTTTTTAAGTTTAATTCTGATTTTTAAGTGTTACAACAGCCTTGTATAGCATTAAGGTCATCTGATAGAGATGCTGCGTCCTCAGGATCACGGATACCACGGTAGACCACTGCATCATCGGCAAATAAACATATCTTACCAGAGACTATGGGGTCAATGTCGTTAACGTAAAGTAGGAATAAAAGAGGTCCGATAACACTTCCCTGAGGAACACCTGAAGTAACCTCTACTGAATGTGAGCCAACTCCATTGATCACTACTCTTTGAACCCGACCATTCTCTAAGTCTTTAATCCAACCCATGATATTTTTATCTATGCCATATGTTTCTAGCTTTTCGAGTAATTTACTATGAGGTACTTTGTCGAAGGCTTTCATAAAATCTAGAAAAATCATGTCCACTGGAACATTACTCTCTCCTAAAATAAGAATATTAAGAAAAAAAAGGGAAAGTTGTGTCTTGCAGGATCTACCTTTTCGGAAACGGTCTTGATTTTTCATTTATAACCCCTGATTATCAAGGTGTCTCAAGATCGAACTAGCAACTATATATATACTATATATTTCTCATGAACAATTATTATTTCTCATTACGAGACTGTAACTTTTATTAGTCGTGTGTTACTGTTTTTAGGGACTTGTCAACTGGCATGCAACTTTGAGAAAAGGAACAGAAGGTTTGATGATTACGATAGCTTTAGTTTTGGACATGGGGTCGGTTGCTTTTGAAGATAATATGTGTACTTAAAAATTAATAGATACCATAAAAACCTTGATTTAAATAAAATAGGTAGACGGTAAAATTTTGAACGGCGTCTATGTACAAAAACACCCAAATAAGGATTATTTTTCTGGGGAATAGAATGTGATCGAGAAATAGCAAAGGGAGGACGAAATGGCCCACGTCCAACTTGGAGAATGAATAAAAATTATCGGAGCCACACTTGCTAGAAAATCAATTGCTTCGCCGTGCATTAACGGTTTCTCGCTCCGAATCCAGAAAAAAACATTCTCGACGTCTACCAGTCGACACGGATCATTTACTGAAATATTGCCAAGAACCCGTGGCTAAAATCCCTCTCTCAGACGCAAAATCAAGCATTAACTTAATTAATTTCACAGAAGTGTTTACCATTATGTAAACTTGTTGCTAATGTGTCCTGGATATTTATTTTCTCTTTTAAGTTAACATAGCTAATCACGACAAATGATTAAATATAGCTAACTTGACGATGACCCTAGAAGACGAAGTTTTCCATTACATTCACGTGAATTGCGGTACGTAGATTGAAATGATGAAAATGATGTGAAAACTGAGGTAATATTATAAAAACAAAAAGGAGGTGTAATAAACTACAGAACGTCCAAACCTTTTCCGGAGCTAAAAGGATTACCGCTTTTACTATAGTTTTTTGCATTTCAGGCTTTGTGTTTTGTCTCTGTCTGCTATAGAAACTGTCATAAACTCTTTGGCTCTTTCTGCAATCCGTTACCTCGAAATGATAAATGAAATTCAAAGTAACAAATTTTTTATTTCCATTATGCTATATGAAATAAATTAGGAAAATAGTTTCAGCTATCAATGCAATATTTTAACCCGTGATGCGATGCAATTTTGCTGTCGGAAAAAGGGGTGCACAACAATTTATCTGCCGCAGCGAAATGAAATATTTGAAAATTTCGACGGTAATAAACGAGATTTTTCTCATTTCATGCTCCAGAATATCGATGATTCTGAATTTTTCTCTGATTAACCCTAGAACGGCAACGCTATTATATTTTACGTATTCGGGGATCGCGGGGTGAAAAAAAAACACCCCCAATTTTCAAAGGCCCGTATCTCGGACCCAGTGTTACTTTGAGGGTTCCATGAGGGCTCATTTTTTGTCTTTTAATCAAAAATCAAGGGAGCTAAATAGTTTTGGCTAAAAGTTTAAAGGGTGCGGTAAAATCGACCAAGAAGGGGGTCGTAAACGTAAGCCGTTTCTTTTTGCCGCGAGATTTAAACCGGTCTGGGGTGTTTTTCTACTTTCGTTCTCGTTCTAGGGTTAATTTAGTTCTTTAATACGATTTTACCAATTAAAAAGGAAGAGTTCCACATAAATGCTATTTGTAAACACTCAATATTCTTTGAAAGCCAAAGAAATCAAGATGCAATTATTTCTTTGGCTATTCTAGTATGAATCATTATAGTTAACTAATTGGAAGGGAGTTTTGAATGAACCCAGCATTATAGGCATCATGGACCTTCCGTTCAGTTTAGTACAACGTATTGCCTCAGAATATATCCCTCTTTCAGTTCCTCTTCTCTTACCAACCCTGTACTTAAAATTTAAAGAGGGGACTTGATTGGATCGATGGATAGTGTACTGGGTTCGAATCTTGGCGGTAGCAGAACTTTTCAGAGGTACCTTCCCTATTCGTCCTATATTTAATTCCTAGTCTACCTACTCATTGATACCCTTTTTGACAACATTTTTTCAGATTGATTGTGATGCCATACGTACTTATCTCACTGAGTACGTCATGCGAAATATAATCGAGTACATGATTTATTAACTCATATAATCTTCAGTCATTTGTTTATTCCAACGTTTATGTACTAGTTTCAGGTGTATTGTTTGCTTTATTGAGAGACAATCCCAAATTATAGGGACCCAAGTTATATAGAAATAATCAATGATAGTGATCTTTGCTTAATAACAACTTAAACGATAACTTCATAATTTTAAGCAATTAAATTTTAATAAAGTCGACAACTCTGGTCAGTAAAGCTAGTAAATATTCTCTCGAACAGAAAGAAACTAAATATTCTTTCTAGGAAGAAAACTATTAACTCCTCTCAACTCGAGGCTTTTTAAGGAATCTTAGCTTTAAATGAGACGCGCGAAGGTATTGCTTGAATTTCTTAAATAGAAAATTCAGAATCCTAATCATGATTTATTTATTCGCGACCCTATTTCATGTCCATCAATGATGAGGAGAAAGCAGTTGAAAGTAGCGCTGAGACCGTGTCATGAGTAGTACAAGGGAGTAATTTAATTTCCGGCCAAGGAAGCCATTTGTATAAAAGGCCTCCGAAGTCTTTTCCATTCAGAGAAGGCAAATCACATGAAAACTTTCCCAAAACCTCCTGGGACAGGTTTGACTGGGGGGATGGGTTCCAATTGGGATGGGATGAGGGGAAGCAAGAGGAAGGTGTGTCTGGTTTGAACAGGAAATCGACCCGTCTCGATGCTCCCGCCCGTCTGTCCCCATTGAAAAGAATCAACTTGTTGCACGACTATCTCACTCAAATGAAATGGCCGCTCTCAGAATCACAATGTGACCGAAGACTCAACCCGTGCGTATGACACTTTTATCGATAAATTTCTCGGGTTTTGCACACCATCTTCCCCCCTACCCGCTGACTAGGTACTATGACTCAATGGCGAAAGAAATTTCAACGGATTTATTCCACTCCCTCCAACCTGAGAACCGGAGGAAATCGAAGAGGAGGAGTGAAAACTGGTTCAATGTTCTAATTTAGAAATGAAAAATATCGCAACACATTAAATCATATCTACAGATTCAAACCAAAACTCTTCGAATGTGTTGCCTTAAACTAAAAATTTGTACGAACAAATAAACCTAAGAATAATTTTTTTCAAACAATTCTTTTGGTAAATGTCATCTTCTTTGTCCTTTAATCGGATTTTAATTCATTTCATAATATTGCCGTAAGCAGTCCTATTCCGAAACGGGAAGAGTTTGATTTCTGCAAACTAAGAAATTATGATAATTACACAAATACACAACGCACTTAGTCGCATTCTCAAGTAAAGGCATTTTTATATATTCATAATGCTTCACCGGCTCTTATTTCATCAGTCGAAAAGATGCCTCCTATTAGAGTGACAATCCCAGCGGCAGCACTTAAAATTTGGCTCAAATTTTTCTGTTGTCTGAGTCTTTCCCTTGAGATTTTATTTCTTGTCGAAAGACGAAAAATTGAGGTATTATACGAAATAGATTGCCAATCAAATGATTGAGGGCTATTCATGTAAATTAATGACTTATCTGGGACTCAAAAACATTATAATTAGTAGAAAAATACTAAAAAAATATATAACACATTTAATTTTGGTTACACCAATATGCAGGATTTACGGTTTAAGTCAAGTTTAGTGCAATAGTCAAAGTAAGTTCGATAAAAAGCTTACACTAAGCGTTTTTCTACCCTTTAGTACTTTGTGCTTGTGGGTAATTAATACAATGTTACCATGTTATAAGTTTTCAATAGAAGGCAAGACCTCGAAGTCGTAAAATCGTTAAAATCAGATAAAGCAAATAACTCTTACAAGACAATTTCACCGCAGCAGAAACACTTGGGTTGCATAGCATTTCATAGACTCAACCTTCCAAATAGTTATGCATGCTTATAAGTTAATGATAATATAACTAATTATTAATACGAGCTTATTCATAAAATGGTTAAAAAATGAACACAAATCATTCGTTTTCATTCTGAACCTAGTGCCTCGAACGGCGTTGCTAATCCATATTTTTAAAATCTTCCTTTATTTACCGATATTGAAATTTGTAATTCCCTGATGTAACTTTAAAGTATAAAAAGATATCGCAATCAGCAGACAATTTTGGTTTTAGAGTCACATGAACATTCTAGCTTATTGCAAGTTTATTGCAACAAACAATGAAGAAGCTCAGTGCTCTACAGTGTATATTTTTGTAGAGCCTTTGAATCATAATTTTATCTGCTTCCTTCATGATGGTATAATTTTTCCCTTGTATTTTTAAGGTATTTGGATACTTTCTTGAGAATTTATACTCAAAATTGTCCGTTTATATTTTTAAATTCACCATGAAAAAAAACACGTGATAATTCAGGTAGTGTAGTACAAAATATGAAAGATCTTAAAATGCTGAAAAGTAATAAAATATAGAAAGAATGTTCTTGACGACAGAATAGTTGAACCTATTATGAAGCTTGTGTAGTCTAGAGATGATGCAAAAGATGGCCTCATTACCGCGAAACGGAATGAAAAAAATATAATTAAAAACATTAGCTCAACAACTCTCTTCCACTTTAAATTACTGCAAGGCTATTTTCTTTCTCGCATTCTGTCCCTGTTCCTTGAATCCTCGGTCAAGTATTCACTTAATCAGAGTGACGAGAAAAGATTGATGTGCATTTAATCCGACGATCCACTTCGACCGTAAGGAAAACAATGGAAGCAGCAGGTCACGCTACGACTCGTCTTAGGAGCTAGCATTATGAAAATTTGATTGGCTAAAATATTCCACTCAAGGTGACCGGTTTCTGAAGGCTATCTACTGACATTAAGGAATTATTTAGAATCTAGATATCATTTATGTAATTAGCTGATATTAACAACTACTACACATACTGACGTGTCGAGAATGACTGTAACATTAAGAAGCAAGGACACATAGCGTTAAAAGTGACAAATATCTAGTAGTATCTAGTAATAGCCTCCTGAGCGCTCTAGATTTCTAAACACATTCAATGCAGTTTAAACCATAGATCCAAACCGTGATAATTATATCTGCGATAGATGTGGGATGAACGGGAAATTTTTTACGGTGTATTCAAGGTGTAAATTTAAGTGAATTAATATGTGAAGAATAGAAACATATAGTATCCTTAATTAACTCGGAATTCATTCATAATCTGCTCGTTTGCGTTATGCGTTCAGAATTTTAATGGGAGAATCAAATAGAGTGATACATGTTAACAATATTTTTTGCAATAAAAATACGTTAAAATTTTATCTTTCTTCAATATCGGTGCATACTGGCACTAAGAAATTGTTTGACGTAAACTCTTGGGAAGTAGTGGCTGTAACAAAGTGCCGAATTACAACTACCATATTATTCCTACTAAATTTCAATGTAATGAAGTCATATACGTAAAATTTAACATTTTACAACTTTGTTCTTGAGTTCTGTAAAATATAACAAAAGTGTAACGTTCCAAAATATCTTCACCAAAACATGCCCGTATTTTTTCTTCGCTTAAAAAGGCACATGAACTGGCATCTGGTTTGGCACCGGAATAAGAGAGATTGTTATCCATTTCAGTAGCAGGATCTCTAGGAATGGAAAAAGCTGGAAGAATACATATGCAGAATAGGTATGGCGAAGACAACTTTTTATAACAAGAAGCGACTAATAACAGTACTAGACATAGACATAAGAAAGAGTGTCGTTCAGAGTTTTCACAGAGTCTACATTCTAAGGATGCGAGACTTGAATGACAGGAGCAGAGTAAAATAGAAGATTGGTGACTATGGAAACATGTTTTTGCAGAAGGATGATGAACATAGAGTGGATAGCAAGAGTAAAAAATGGAGAAGTACTTCGAATTGTGGGTGAAGAGAGAAGCTTACACTTAGGAACATGAGGAGGGAAACATTGAACGCTAGCTTACTGTGACCATACCTGAAGGAAAAAGTAATGGGAAGAATTATTGAGGAAGATCTCTGATTAACAACGAAAATCAGATAATGGCAAATGTCGGTGCCAGGAGTTACAAGGGCATGAACAGATGGCCAGGGAACAGAACAATTTGGAGAGCTGCAGCAAACCAATCCCCCATGATTGAATCCGCGAGGTGGCGTGAATAAACATTTCGGAAATTAATGATACATTCATTATTCTCTTTTTGTTTTTACCACAAAGAGGGTCATTTGAGCTCCGACATGAAATCTGATTGCATATTTCGGATTCATATGCACGCACTTTAGTCCAAATGGTACCGAATCCAATATGAGTAATAAGCCTTGTTAAAACCTGTATCTCGTATCTTGTGGCCTGAAAATGAATTGTCGAACTTTCAACAAGAATATAGAATACGTATTCTACGGAAAGAAATATTAATTCCCTAAAAGTAGCGACTGTAAATGTGTACTAAGCTCTGTGTCTCTGCGGGATAAAGTTAGACAGATGAAGTGAAATCTACCTTACCTAGGCAAACACACTAAAAATATTAGGCTTGACGCTTTTTCGAAACATGCTCGAAATATACACTCTTTCACCAAACATTTAATCATATTGCATTTTTTGCGACATCATTCCTAGACATTTATTTTCATGGGTACATTATCATTTAAAAATGATAAAAGTATGTGTTAGTAATTCAAAAATACTTGCCATATTTCTTACCATAGATCTTTTTGAAAAACTACCTACCGACGACTCGATGGAATTTTCAAAAATTAAAATTTTGCTGTTGCAAAATTTTTCTTTCCCTTTAATCAAGTACTCACAACGAAATTAATTGAGCAATAAAAAGACGAGGGATTTCTTCTAGTTGCAAATAACAAGGCAAAGAAGAGTCTTTGGGGATGGTAATATTTTGAAAAAGGATATACATACCACATTTTAGAAATGAACTCTTTGGTTTAAATGTGCTCGTGGCCAAGCATATAGGCCATTTTTATTTCAATAAATGCCAAAATATTTCGGCAATTGCGTGTTCATCTCAATTAAATAAATCTGCTGGTGTTTTATGCGTCGAAGAATCAAGCAGGCACGTATTATTGGCATCAATGGAATGGAATCGATGTGGTTATAGGCACCACTTTCAAAATATTGGTTAATGCAATTCGATTTGAGCTGAAATCAACAAGAGGAATGAATTAGAGTTAATTACGGCCACTCACAGGGAATGATCAGAAAGTATTAAATTCTCAATAACATGTACAAGTAATTGTTCACAGTGATCATGTACTCACTAATCGGAATGTATTAGAAATATTTAAATGGAGATGACCTAATATGAGGCAATAGAAATTTCCGCAATACGAATCTTTTCGATGATGAAGCATGATCTGGAGAGATGAAATTAGGGAAATTAACGAAATCGTCGATATTTTTGGATAATCTGATTTATTTACCTCATTCTATAGATACTGAGAAATCATAACCGATTATTTTACCAACGCAGTTAAAGCAATATTGAATATATATTTATATTCGATATTTCTCCCGCATAGATTGATTATTAAAACAATAGTGTTTCCGGCGATCGCCTTCTTCTGAAGAAATACATTAATTAAAATTATTCCGCGAAAGCTTTGAAAAAATAAAACCGAATACATTGATGCAGGAAGAGTGGCAAATGACGCAGCCTCCCCACCCAAGTTAGTACATCAGTGCCTCCATCTACCGTTTTACTTTTCCAACTGTTATTCCCTAGAACAGTCGAAATATTAGCCATCACTGAACTTATATCCTCGTCATTAAAAATTCGTGACAAGCTACGGGCAGCGTGCCTTGATGTCACGCGTACCTTGGCGTCTCAAAGATACGTTTATAAATTTTATTACAAAATAACGATAACCGAGTCACATATCCAGGGGGAAGCAGAAATATTATATGAGGAATAATTTGTGTTCATTCCATACAAACCTTAGTGCTAATCTAGTTATCGTTGGAAATTTCCTAACTTAGTTCCTATGCCGTACTCTCCTACCTCCCTCCCGTCTGTCTCTTCGCCGACCTACGAACTCCAGTCCTATACCACTGGCAAGTGTTTTCTTCCTGGAATAATTGCAATCATTACTCATTTTGATTTTAGACCCTGCCCACCTTTTTCACTCAATGATTTCTTGTCAGCATATGAACCTGAATAAGTGTGAACTCTTATGGATAAACAAACGATCAATTATACCTAATTGATAGAATAAGCTAAGTGTCGCATTGTTTCTTCAGAAAACCTATGAAAAAATTTCAAACAAATATAAAAGATTTTTTTGGAATAATTTAATGTCATATTTCAATCAACTCCTCAATATAAGGCGGTAGCAAGGACTAGAATTATCTATCTAGGTATTAAGTCTTATTATATGAGAAATACCTAGTATCGCAATCAAGATGCAAGATCGTAGGCCATCGTCAAGTAATCACTGCATGTCTATTGCAACTTTTCAAATCTTTTTTTATAATCCTTGGCGTCAAACACGATATCCATAACAAAAATATGTTACTATATTCAAGCAACAAACTACGAATAAACATCACTAGGAATATCTATTCAATAATGAGAGATATTTCGAATATAGGAGGCACGTAATTATTCCATGTTGCTAATCAACAATGCCAAATTATATACATCATACAGGGTTCGTCCGGAAAATAAGTGTACTGATTTTTTCCCGCCGCTCCAGGCCCGCCCAGCACCGCTCTGACGGGCTGCGATTGGAGGGGGGTATGCTGGCAAGCGACGTTGAAAAAGGTAGTGGGCTCTGAGCTGTGGTGTAGTGAGGAGCTCTGTTAACGCGAACCTCCACGCTAGACCCACGTCACGGAACGCGATGCCGAAGTTTTTGGAGCAGCGTTATTCCATCAAATTTGCGGTAAAGCTTGGGAAATCGTCTACCGAAACTGCCAGTATGATTAACCAGGCTTACGGGGAGTCAGCCATGTCCAGAAACATGATCTTTCGGTGGCACAAGATGTTCGTGGAGGCCAGAGAAGAGGTCGACGACGAACCACGGCCTGGACGCCCATCAACGACACTCACCGACGAAAATGTGCGAAAAGTTCGCGATGTACTGAACTCTGATCGTCGTCTTAGTGTTCGGATGAAAGCAGAGCCCAATGTGCCAAAATGTGCCAAAAACAATAGTGCACGAGATTATTAGGGACCAATTACAGATACGAAAAATGTGTGCAAAGTTGGTGCCGAAAGTGCTCAGTGATGATCAAAGACTCAATCGTTTGGAATACGCGACACAACTTGCGGATCACTGCAAAAATGATCCACACACCACCGGGCTTCTTTCTGTTCCCGAAGATAAAGAGGAGTTTGAAAGGAACGCGATACGGGACTTTGGACGCCGCCAAAGAGGCCGTGACGACGTGTCTTCGAGAGGTTCCCGATGATGCCTTCGCGGGAGCGTTCCAGGAATGGGAACGACGCTGGAACAAGTGTATCGACTCACAAGGGTCCTATTTTCAGGAATATTAGCTTAAGATATGTAAAAGTGTAATAAATTTCTCGGGGGATGGGGATGGTACGGAGGCTAACGCACAGGCTTCCCACAGCGAAGGCCCGGGTTCAAATCCTCGAGACAACAAATATTTTTAATAGTGGTATCCCGATCCCTACTTGAGGTGTTTTGTGGAGAGCACTTTGAGAGAGTACGCCGTCCATCGGATGGGACGTTAAACTGCGGACCCCTTGGCGCCTTTCGAAAAGAGTAGGCTAATGCCGACGCTGGGTTTCTCTCCACCCTTCCGTTACCACCCATCCCTGGTGGCGCAAATGACGTAAGCTGTCGCTCGCTTCCCCAACAAAACCCAAGAGGTTTCGGTTACCAGAGCTGTCTGGGAAACCATAGCAGGTAAAGATAAAGGAACTGCTCCCTATATTGGTGTGTGAATATAATATGTCATTGGGGTTTGTGTTAGGTGAATTTCTACTCTCATCGATCAAACCGACCTTCGGGTTGAAAATCGTCATTTCGATGATCTGTAAATATTAAATGGAATGCCTAAGGAATTAAGAATATGTTCATCTTGAAGTATCAGATTATATCAAACTCTAATATCATGTTAGAATTTCAAAACCAAGGACCACTAGAATGGAAAACTTTACAAATTAGCATATGAGCAATTAATTATGATTCAATTTTTTTCAAAACATTCACAACGGAGAAAATAAAAAAAAATATTTACATCCAACTGCAAATGAAAACTTTAGATGAGATGATTAGAGGAGTTGTTACAAAACAAGAAGGGAAACACGCTGAAAACATATCCTAACCATACCGGCAAAGTTATATTTTAGTTAACGAAATCAATTAGCCAGGCCTTTATGATACGCTACATTTAGGCACAATGTAGTATTAAATATTAAGGAAGAGGAATCAAAAATTTTCAAACACTTGTGAACGCATATTTCGTTGTGAATCAATTTTGCGCAGTAAATTTCATGTGCCTAGTATCACTGGAAAAATAATACAGGACACCAACATACCTGAGATAAAAAGACAAAAGCATCTATGAGTAATAGAACCTCTTGTATCTACTCGGACTAAATCCGCGGGGTAGACTGTTCGGTTCTCTTACTCCAGGGAGGGGTGGCTTGACCTCTGACCACCCCAACCCTCTTCAATGACCACCTCTTCCCCCTTTTGACCAATGGAGGCCGATGGTTACGGCAGATATGAAACGGTAGAGTGAGGAGGGAACGAGGGATAGGCGGGTGGGTCACGAACTGGGTCACGACAACCGCCCCCATTGCAAATCCGCGTTTATCAGCGAGTCCCCTCCCCCCCCCCAACCCTCGGGGGAGAGGAAGAGGGAGAAGTGTGAGTGTACCTACGGGCGATGCACGCACGAAAAATCGATTCGGAATGCGCCTAAACAACGCGGCTGAGATTTGCCATTTAGTTTTCAATTATTGCGACCGCACTTCATTAACATGGCGGCCAGGCAAACTCCATTTCCGCCACGCTGCTGTATGTACGAATGCAAGCTGTTCGAAGAACAATCACGCATTATTTTGCGAAACAGCAACGGAAGCGGTATGGTACTCTTTTACTTTTAGCCCTCGACCACGGGTGTCGAGTTCCTGAGCGAGATTTGAAATTTAATCCCATATCAAGTGATGTAGAATCAAATTGTCAGGCCATCGCTGAAGAAAGGGTACCTCTTTGTGTCTAAGAAAATGTACGGAATATTTCTAATTAAACCAGAAATACTATTATATTCAACATTTACTTTATACGGCGTCAGAAGGTTTATCTTTCCCAAAGTTTTAAAATAGGTAAGCAAGCAATCAAACCTTTCATGTCTTCAGTATTTAATAATAATTTGGATTGATAATTAAGTAGTTAACTTGACTTTTTATATCTATGTTAAGAGACATTTGAAAATTAAACAACTTGGCTTTTCCACTTAAAATGTTTTATTCTCACAACCTAGGTTTCGTTATGGTATAACATCATCAGGTCTATACCATTATATATATGCCATCGTCTATCAGGTTATGCCATAACGAAACCTAGGTCGTGAGAATAAAAAAAATTAAGCGGAAAAGCCAAGTTGTTTGATTTTCAGATGTCAATATGAAGATTTTCCACCAAGTTACGCCAGAAACTGTTTTATCCTATGTTAACTTCTTGTCTTAAAATCTATGCGCGGAACTTGTACGGAATAATGAATCATATGAACAGGCACTTTTATCAAGTACAGCTAATTTCTGTTTCAGTTTTTCTGATGAGGTTTCCTAATTTCTGTAGAGAGTGGAACAAAAAAATAATCCATGCGAATTGAAAAAGTGCTAAACTGAAAGCAAAACAATTCTGGATAGAATGAAGCCAGCAGAATGAAAAATTGTGGGAACTCTTAAAATGAATTATTTATCGAATAACTGAATAGCATTTATATAGATATTTTTATATATTTTCTATTGCGTCAAAATTATAGGTAATCGATATGTCACAGAAGCATACAATTTAGATTTGTGAAATGGAAAAAAATGAATGTCGTTTTATTCCTGCTTGGAATAATATTGAGTAACAACATGAAATTTAAGGACAGTCAAAAAAAATAAAGAAACTAAATATGCTCCTATTCAGTCATCCTCAACCTAATGCCGTCAATTTCGCCTCGTTTCACTCAATTCACACCTTTTGAAAGGAAGTAATTGGTATTCATACTTCCGATTTCGTCGCCCGCACCATCGTTTTGATTCTCGTCTCCTTCGCCTGCCACTTCTCACCCCTCCTTCCCAGACTTGCCCCGCAGAAGATTCAGGGAGAAATTTTGAGGACCATGAAAAGCTGGAAAAATAACAAATGTCCGCATCCCATGAATGAATATTAGTATGGCGACGCCGTTTTTAGAATATTTTTAAGCAAATATTACCATTAAATTTGATTATTCTAATAAACAGAGCTTGGAAAATTTATTTTAACCAGCAGAATTTCATATAACAAAATTAAATTCAATTTAACCTGTTTAGTTGAAAAAGTTAGTTTCCAAGGTAGCTACTTTTCTCGAACCGAATGGCATAATCAAATCCGGCTCCAAATACACACCACGCCCCAAATAAATCCGGTCGCATTCTGAAATATGGTTTATTTTCAATTACAAGGCAGTAATTAATAAATTTATCCCATACTAAACATAATATTCCTTCAAATTACCTTATTCGCTAAAATTATCCTATATTTGTAATTTATTTATTCTTTCAAGCCTCTCAAATCTAGAATAAATACTTAACTCAAACACGGAAGCATATGAAATATGTCAGGGATGAAAGAAAACGCTTTGCTTTTCCACATAGAATATTTTTATTAAGACCTAGGTTTTGTACAGCATAACATCTTCAGGTTGTTGCGCTGTAAATAAACCTATGTCGTAATTGAAATATTCCATATGGAAAAGCTTTCAACATAAAGGATTTTAACCGTGTTACCCTTGAAACTGTGCTATTTATTCATGTCAGCTTTGAAAAGATTTGGTTTAAATAGAGTAGATTAATTAAATAAATGTCAATTAACAAGATCATGATTATTCATTGTAGTTAGTTCACAATCCGGCTACGCTGTAGGCTTTCGAAATCTATGGGAAAAGGTTTAACTAAGGATGATATTTAACGAATAGTTTTATGTAATTTCCCTATTTTTTAAATATTATAATATTCACACATCTGTTAACAGTTAAATCCATTTAGCGGTGTATTTAGAGTGTACAAGTACTAACTACATGAGATATAGAATGTGAAAATAATAGAATGGGATACATTTTATTTTATCATACAATTTTAGCGCTTATAAAGGGATAGAGCATCTGTATGTGTAAATTAATGCTCGATGGTAGGTAGCAAAATATTTTTGCCAATGGGTTACACGCTTGGGGTATAATCAGATGTCACTAATACACTATTAGTAGCTAGTCAGTGTACATTGTTTTGGAAAGATGCATGGCATTGGTAATTGCATACGACACAAACTACATCTATATATTCAACCGATCTGATTACGCAATAATCTGATGAAGTCTGAATAAATTTCCCCGCACTTTCAGTGACATCTCCCTCGTCGTTGAATGTTGATTGTGTCTCCAATATTTTCCTTATTTGTGTCTAAAAGAACTTCTGATGCCTCAGTGACGCACGTCTACTTCCCAATTCTCTCTGGGCTTTTGCGATCCTCATCAAGATAGACTTAAACGTTTTAGGTCGCATCTTCTTTGCTCTCATTACATTCACAGCCTTAAATTCCTATATTGCCAGCTACATAACCAAAGGATGTTGATACTCATTTCCGTTCCATATTTCATTACCATTGAAAAACAACCACTCGTGGTATATCGAGTCGATTGACTAGCACGAATCTGTCTTTGCGGAGTAACCGAGCAGTACCTTTCAGTTTTCTAATTCTATTTTTCACCAACTTTCTTCCGATTCTTCGGAAAAAATTGACAAAGAAAACACTTGAAATGTACATTTGGTGTTACACGGAGGATTTGAAGACTATTTTTTAAATTATAGATAATATTAAGTTATAAAATAATAGAAATGATAAAATAAAGTAAAAAAAAGGAAAACAGGGAAAAAGAGTAGATTAAAATAAATTTATTTTATCTCACTGTTTCTACCTACGACTTGAAACGCCCAAAACCTCGGTTTTTAAATGGTTTAGAAAAGCAATTATTAACTGTATCTACCATAAAATATACATTCAGGGGTCAACATTGATGAGATTTACTATGGTATACTCTCGTTGCGTTTACGGTTCCTCCACAATGTATTCTTTTTTTCAACATTTCCGACAAATTGTAACCACGGCAATTACATCCAATCAGAATATCGCTCCTTTTTCCATTTTATTCTATGGAACAATTTTTCACCGACTGAGAAAATTGAAAATACCCTATAGTTTCCCACACCGTGAATTTGATCAGTGACATAATTGAGTAACGACACCGCCATACCTGATTAACAAAACTGATTAAAACAATTAGTATTTGACTATCGTGATTGAATTCTGTTCATCGACATTTTTACACGATTGTTCATCTGTGCTGCCTTACGTGATTAATTTATTTCCATGCCTTGTAACTGATGAATGCATATTGCCCTGCTCTGAAGTAGTTGAAGGCACACGGTAAACAAAAATTAAAATAGCCCAAAAGGCAATAATTTTCATTGTTTAAACTAATGCGCACGGTGCGACGATATAAAGCCTTCATTAGTGATCATGTGTACATGTTTTTTCCTTCCACTCCTGTCGTATGCGTTACTCATTCATATAGTTGCAATTGCGTCACATACGCTGTAAAAATTCACAACTCAAGGTAATTTCTTTTAAAATAGAAAAATGCACTTGGAAGAAAAAAATGAAAAAACACAAGTCTTTTCATATTCTAATAAGGGCATGAAATTTTGTCGGATTATTTTAAGGCACATTCAAGTTTTTAGACAGGTGTGTGCGTAAGTAAAATAAATGGTGTATCATATTCTGTCCAATCAGAATAACGCTCCTTCTTTAGCGTTCTATTCTATGGGCCCATTTAAAAGAGGTATCAAAAGATTAACAGCAACCAATCAACCATTGACTTATTCATTTCCTCTCATCGTTTTCTCCGTCTTTGGCATTCCCAAAAATTAGGAAAGCTCAAAAGGCAATCAAATACTATAGCATCTAAATCAAGACAAAAAAGCGGGCTTACATTCAAAGATTAGGTGGAACAATTCGGTTATTTGCAATGTATTTTTGTCAATAATAATTGGGCATAGTAGAGGCACGTGGAAAATAATTCTTTACGAAAATATAAGTTGAACAAATATGTAACTTTGTACTGTATATTCCTAAAGTATTCCTAATATGTACAGAAAAAATGTCGCAATGACCATGGAAAACATTGAAAAGGTTACACTTTCGTATTGATACCCCAAGAAAATCAGAGAAGATATCTAGGAAGGCAACGGACGGAATTTTGGGTTGTGTCGGTAAGAAATGACTGGGGAGCATATCGGTATAGTGTTCATGAAACTGATCCTTGAGAAAAGGGTAGGAGCAAAGACCAGATAATTCTAAAAGTAGATGTAGAGAAATATCGGGAAAATTGATTGGAACAAAGAAGAAGACAAAGTAAAAAGTGTTGTGCATGAAAAGGGTGAATTTTGGCGTAAATTTTGCAAAGCTTAAAAAAAAGTAATTGGAATGAATTTGGAAGTGTTGACACATTGAATTTCGTGATAGAATAGAGAATAGTATTAGGCAAGCATGAAATAGATGAGAGAGCATCTTATCAATAGTTTACCAAAAAGTAGATGAGCAATTTTCCACAAATAAAATTATTTACTCAAGACCCTTCAAACAAGGTTATTCAAATCATCTTCAGGTGAAGCAAGTGGTAAAATTGCGAACCTTCCCCCTTAGAACGTAATATGGAACGGAAAGTGAGGCCAAATCTCTTTAAGTGTCTGCTTTTTGGCAAACCTCTTTACAAAGACCTCTTTCCTCAGCCTTCTCATCCTTCCCTTCCCTTCATTCTCCATTCGTCAGCGCAGAGCGCCAACCTCATCCCTCTTCTCCTCTCTCCATAAAGATGCTTTATGGGCACGCAAATGTCACCACATCCTTCGCCAAAACATGATGTACTCAATTGAAAAATGAGCATTGAATAAACTAGGGTATTTCTGGAAGAATTATATTTGAATTTATGTCTGAATCACGATCAAATTCATCTATACTATATTTTCAAAATTTTCAGTTTACGATTTTGAAGGAGATGGTGTAAATTATACTTTTCAGATTAAAGTGTGGATAACAACGGAGAAAGTTAAGAAAACGAAGTGTACAATCCAAAAGCATTCATATTAATTGTTACTAGTGTTAACGGTCATTAAAACTATATTTTCAAACCTTCCTTTGTCGTATGTCGTGGTATCCCCCCCAATATTATACGAAACGTATTTTTAAAGACATTGTCATCACAGAATGATCAACACCATCATAATCAGCATTTCAATCATAAGATTCTTTTAACGCAGGATTTTATTCCACTCTACTCAGGATCAATTCCCTGACCTCCTGAAAGTATTTCTATTTTTCCTCCTTCTCGATTTGTCCTATATACTTGTTCCAAGATCCTCCTCGTGGGTTCTTCCCTTCAATTTCCCGTTATATTATGTTTCCAACTAATCACTCTTGCTTTAAGGTGTGTGGCCATTCCATCTAGGGCTTCTTTGCCTGAAGAGTATTCTCCATACGGTCCTTTCATGTTCACCTGAGTCCTTAGTTGTGCCCAAGAAGGAAATTTGCTGAAAATTGTCCATTTCACCTTCTTCATTCCTTTCCGCACGTACCTTTCCAAAACCTCTAATCTACTGCTATGATTCTGCTTCAGCGACCACGTTTCCGCGCCTTACATAACTACGCTCCATATCAAAGTTTTAACGATCCTTTACTTAACCTCCCTACTCAACGTTCCCGTCATCAACTCCCTCCTCCTTGTGAACGCCTCCTTGCCTAGTGCAATTCTTCTCCTTACGTGCCTACTACTTTGACCGTGTTGGTCCAAAACACTTCCGAGATACGTAAACTGTTCTATCTGCTCCAGTTTTTCCCCTCCTATTTTGATGTTTAGCTTAGCCTTTTCATTTCTGAAAAATCGCATAACCTTTGTTTTATTAATATTGATTCTCATCCCATATTTATCGCACTGAACCTCCAATTCACTCAACAATGCTTGCAACCCCTTGGATGACTGAGCAACTAATGCTTGGTCATCAGCAAACCTAACCGATTTTACGAATTCCCCGCCGACTTTCATGCCTCTTTAATCATTTCCTCCACATATACGTTGAACAGCGGTGACAATGGGCAACCCTGCCTTACCCCTCTTCCTAACACTGCTCATCCGGACTCTCCGTTCCCCACTCGCACCTGAGCAGTCTGACACATGTACAGGTTGCGGATTAGTCTCCTGTCCCTCCAATCAATTTCTTCAATATACTCATTAGTTTTTCCTAATTTACTCTATCAAGAGGGTTTCCGAAATCTACGAAACAGGCAAATATGCCCTCATTGTATTTTATATTTATGTCGATTAGTGATCTCAAATACTGCAAATAAATATTTGGAATGATAATTGTGATGGCTTCCCGTTGCCTTCCTCAATAGTGTTTTTAACGTGACGCTATCACTCAATGGCCGCCACTCTGGGGTCAGACGCCTTTGCAGCCGCCTCACTGAGAAACAGACGCTGCGTGGATTGCTTTTGGCCTGGCTCCTAAACCTATCTGGCATGGGTACCCTACCGGGAGCAATTACGTACGATATATATGTATATATAGTGGACATTATACCATCACAGTCAGAGCCAAGAATCCAATCGGCCTAAATACCCCAGGCATTCACCAAGTCCCGTTTGCCTGAGGTGACGTACGGCTGGGGCAGTTGGAGGAATCAGCCATCGCTGAACACAGTATCGGGATGGATCATTCTATTAAATTCGATTACAATTACATTAAAAGTGACATGCCGGTGGTTACTGGGACCGAATAATTAAAGAAGCAATTGGAATAAGAATGGCATCGTAATTTCAACAGGGACTACGGACATTCCCTCAGCAAGACGAGGAAATCGGTGCAGATGAAGGTTAGAATAGGAAGGAACACAACACAACGCCATGGCGACCAATCGGGAGGCTCCTCCACCACGGACTAATCACGAGTCACCTCACCCGTGGGCTCATATACATAAAACGGCCAAATGCAGAGTGGCACTCGTCTACCCTGAGGACGATGCACGAGTCAAGCATCGAAACGCCGGGCAATATGGAACCCCTGACCGACTGGAAGACCTGAGAATACTTCTACACACAGGGAGGTTGATTTTTTGTCTCAATTATAGTCTTAGATCCTAAATTAACTTCTTTTTGAATTATCGCGGCTTTACATTAATACCCATCTGGCACTTCCGAACTCAGCTCCGTCTTCAAAATTCAAATAACTTTGATATGATTTAAGTACTGGATTCTTGAATTGTCGCGTTTGGCATAGAGATTGAAGCAATGCAAAAAATTTAGGGCATTAAACTTTTTCAATTTTCGTTTCTGACGGCGTTAATGTAATCATAGGCCATATTTATCGTGAAACTTCTTTGATAAGCCGCGCAAAATGATTGAAATTTAATATTCGTCAGCTTAATAATTATATTCGCTAACTTTCGAATAATGTATACAAATGAACTTAGAGAAGATCTTCACGAGCGCTTTCAAGAAATTCGTCGTTTTAATCCAAAAGACTTCGTGATCTCTTACGTTCCAAGCAGAGAGGAATACTGGACACGAAAAATTAAACAGAAACCTCCTTCAAAATATAAATATGTTATTAATATATGGATTTTTAATTTTATGAACATGACCAACTACGGTGATTGTTGTCTAAACTTAATTTTGAAAAAAATTATGCCCCTCGAATTCATTTATTTTATTTCATGTGTGTCTAATGTCTCCCTTTGCATAGGCAAAACTTAAATGATTACCAAAAAATAAGAGGGCTGTATACGCCTGTTCAATTATGTGCTCGCATCATATTCACACGGCCTCACTTTTAGCTATTTCCAATTACTCGATACAATCGATTCTGTGACCCGAATATCTTAACCGCACACCCAATACCACAGAATTGTCGTGCTCCGAGTCACGGAAATACAGCTATCCGCTACTTTGGGAGGAAAATCCATAAATAATGGGCCAATGTCAAGGAACCTGGTTTCCTTTTCCACGTCTTGGGTGAAATTTTAGCCCAGATGTGAACTGAGGATAAATGGAATTCCTGGTTCACGATTGAAGTCATTTCCTGCATTGAGAGCGAAGGGGTCAGCTGGTCATTCAGATTACGAGCAGCAGTAGATTGAACAAATAACCGCTGAAGCGTTTACCAAGTGAGATATTACCCGTGTCAACGTTCATTTCTGAATAGATTTTCCTTTCGAAAATCTCCCTGCGATCATTTTACGGATTGCAATAACGCAAATGTACTAGCGATATTTTACTTTTAATAAGGGACAGGGTATCAATTTTTTTCTAGCGACTCTGAGAGTATTATTTTGGCACAAAATTATGTTAGGGTTATGGAGCATCGGGATCAAACAGGAGAGATTGACACCTTCATACGCAATCAAAACAAAATCGAACCCAACCACCTGGATCAAAGACTAAAATTTAACTATTTAGTTAAACACCAAATACAGATTATATATTAGCTACAATAAATACAAAGGCCTGTATGAACTAATATTTTTGCATACATGGCTAGTGTCTTAACACTCTCCCGTTACATCTTCTTGTAGGAGTTTGCGATGAATTTTATGTGCACATATATAATTGAATACTTCAACATCTTTGTGAAATACGCAAATAAAACGCTCTCATGATATTCACTAAACAATGAACATAATTAATTAAAATTGGCAACTTTCCACAAAATAAAATTTTATTAATTCGACCGGTTTCGATTGAACTACTTCATCTTCTGGTGTAGTTGACGATGTAGTTACATTGACACCGGGCGACTTAATAAAATTTTATTTTGTGGAAAATTGACAATTTTAATTAATCATGATATTCCACCATATCACGCGTGAAACGTCTCTTTTTAATGAACATAATCTTGCAAAAGATCGCAAATATATTATTTGCCACCATAAAGTTCCATTGAAATGGAACGTGAAGCTGTTTCAGGTCAAATAGCACACAATATTATTTTAAGACCAGTTTGCTAGTTCCTTTATCAAATATTTCCAATTAGCTTAAAGTGAGACCCAAAGTGTAACAACGTATTTCAACACTGGAGCTAAAGCCACATTTTTTTGATACATCCGAATGTATCAAGAATTATATTAGTTCCATAACACTTCATCAGTTTTAATTAAGCCATATATGTATCAAAATTATGAGTAATATATTATCATAGTTTTGGATCATATGAAATATGAGAGAATTTTTATTTCAACATGGAGTATTTTTATTTTGGATTGCCGATTTTTTTGGTGAATTTTGTATTAAAAGTGCTAAAAGGATGTTTCAACTCTCTTCAATGCGTCCCATTTCGCCAATAAATTCCAAATTCATTTGGAAGAAAAGGTCCCAGTCTCAACACTTTCTCAACCGGTGCTAAATAAACGTATAGCACAAAAGTATACTCTCTGACTCTTTAAAACATATAATGTGGAGAAATTTTTGCAGATGTCTTTGATACGATGGAGCTCTTTTTTTAATTTCTGCTTAGGTTTTATCATCTCCGCGGCACACAAATGGTTAGGAATCACGTGATCTTTAGGTTCCGAAGAAAACTTGGTTGACACAGTTTATGCTGAGAAGGGAAGAGGAGGTCAGAGGATAATGGGGTGGGAGAAGTGAGGTTGACACAGTTCAACGACCAATGGTCGAAGCGACAAATGCGGGAGTGGAGGAGGGTTCGAGGAGGAAGGGGAAGTGGTCAGAGTTCTGGGAAGGGAGCAAAAGAGCTTCAAAAGTCCGGAATGGGTGATTGTCCTAACGGAGACTGCCATGTCGTAAACGAAGTGACATTTAGGATGCAATACGATCTCATTAATTTCCCTCGGTTTCCCGCCGAGCTGACGGACAGACCTGGCAATATCGTTGTCAGAGTGACGGAAATCCGCGTAGGATATTATTGGTTGATGAGGAAGAGCTTCTATCTACGTTATTACACAGTTTAATTAAAATACTGATACATTATTTACTACAACGAGCCACAATAATGCAATAAACAGCCATAGAGATAAAAATAAGTCTCCCTAGTATTGAAAGATACAGAATAAACAAGGCACACCAACAGCTATAAATCGTTTCATACTGCGCTACAACATTAATTAAGTAATATATTAAACAAAGCAGACTCGCGAGAGGTAATTATTTTAGTCGTTCGATGATATAGTTTTTATATGAGTTAGATAAGGCGGCAACTCACTTTGATTCGTTGGAAGTTGCACTTTGAAGTTTACAAAATTATTCAAGTATTTTGATATCACCTTCTAATTTCTCAGTAGTATCATTTGGAGTTTTAAATATAATATCATAAAGGTATATTTAAAATAAAAATTATGCATGTATCATCATCATCAGTATTTCAATCCTAGGATTGGTTTATTGCAGCCCTACATTCGCCTCTATTTAATGCCAATTCCCTCAATCGCTGATACCTTTTCTGTTTTATGTCTTTCTTAATTTGTCCTATGTACATGTCTCTTGGTCTTCCTCGTTGAATCTTTCCTTCTATTTTTCCTTCTATTATATTCATAATCAATCCATTGTGCCTCAATGTGTGCCCAATCCATCTATTTACTCTAAGCCGTAGAGTTCTCCATATGGTTCTATCCTCTTCTGCTCTTCTATATACTTCCTCGTTCCTCACTTTGTCTTTCCATTTAATCTTCAGCATTCTCCTCCAGCACCATGTTTCAAAGGCTTCTATTCTTCGCTGGTCCACTTTTCCAACGTTCCAAGTCTCGGAACCATAGAGTGCCATACTCCACACGAAAGTCTTGATGAATTGTTTCCTTGTTTCCAGCCTTAGGTTCTTTAAACATATTAATTGCCTTTTCTTCGTGAATACCTTCTTAACTTGGGCTATTCTTCGCTTGATGTCGGTCGAACTTCTTCCATCTCATGTTATGCTGCTACCCAGGTAGATGAAGGATTCCACTTGTTCTAGTTTCACCCCTCGAACTGTGATATCTGCATTCAGCTTCTCTCTTCCGCACACAAGGATTTTAATTTTATTCTTGTTGATGTTCATATTATATTCCCCCAGCACTTGATCCATAGCACTTAGAGTTGCTTGCATGTCCTCTCGCGTTTCCACCACCACTGCAATGTCATCTGCAAACCGGAGCAGGTTAATTTCTTCTGCATTTACCTCTACCCCTTAGGTACCCAATTCTTGTGTTTCTTTTATTACCTCTTCTAGGTATACGTTGAATATTGCTGGCGACAAGATACATCCTTGTCTTACTCCTTTGTTTATTTTGGCTTCCATTTTTCTCCTGTTTTTTGTTTGCATTCATGTAAACTGATTCTTGTATAGGTTATGGATAATTCTTCTGCCGCTGTAATCCAGTCCAAGCGCGAGGAATATTTCACAGGGAGGAAAGCCATCGTGTCACATTTTGAAAGCATGGACCCCATATCATAAAACCAAATTAAATATCCAATGATTCATGCTTGAAAATAGTTATATCTTCATTAAATTCGAATCAGTGTGTTTCAATGACATTTCTGCATAAAATTCAACTGAATGACACAATGCCAAATTTGATTATTTTAAGTATCTCTGGATTTAAGGCAAATGTCGTGCCAAGAAGGAAGGCAAAGTCTCCGTAGTGATCACCACACCAAATCCGTTGAGGTCTTGAACGAAAGTAGAAGAAAAAGAAGAATGTGTCACACTGGTTAGAATTGGGACACGAAACGCATGTCAAAATAGGAACATGACTTGATAGAACGCCGCTGACTACCGGAAGTTGGAAACCATCAAAATTAAATGATGAAAGTAAGTTATATGTTACCTTTGATTGAAAAGACAAAAGGAATCCGGGGAAATTTTTATCCATTCTTACGGAGATACGTATATTCCAAAGAGGAGAATCTGTTAGGGAAAAAATGTCTCAAAAATTGGAGAGAAGGGTGGTGAACAGTAGGTGTAATTTTTATCAAAGATAATGGCAGATCAATAACTCTCATGGTGTCCTATTAAGTATACATCCCATGAAGACAAAGGAAGAAAGAGTATATAAAGTTAATAAATTGGCAGTAATAATTAGGAACAATTCGGTAGGAAACAAGAAAAATGATGTTGGTTTTTGATTCACCACTGATAAAACCTGAGATAGGAGTGAGGTACTGGAGTATGGGTTTATGAAATGAAAATTTAACTTCAATAGGAAATCGAAAAGCAAAGAGGATAAAAATATAACTGAGGAACCTTGCATGGAATACAAAACAAGAAACTTGTAGAGTCAGTCGAGAAATTTCTGCTTCAAGAAATGGGAATGAATGGGATAAGCAGAACATACAGCGATTACTTAAAAAGAAATAAAGCAAGAGCTGTACTGGAACTGAAAGGAATGGTAAACACGGTAAAATCTGAAAGTAGTCGATAACAGAGATGAGTAAGGAAATGAAAGTGGAGTGTTTGAGATGAGTACAATGAAATAATACACTAAGATGAACAATCGTCTAGGCAAACAAGATCATTGCAATTCTACCTGTAGATAGAATTTTCAGGCTGCAAAAAATAGACACTCCAAAAATACTTGGAAGAACTTTTGCATGAAGAGTGTAAACCAGGTATAGGCATGGAGTCCGACGTGAATGAAGACAGCTTGATTGACAGAAGTTTAAGAGGACAGTATGACGAAGAAAGCATTTAAAGGGTATTTCATTGGGTAATGAGAACTTTAGAAGGAAGCAGCGTAGTCACAACAAATAGGATTGTTTGATAACAAAAGAGGAAAAGCACGATATGAAAATGAAGGTGAACTAGGAAATCTGATTAGTATCACCACAGAATTCCTTATTGAATTGAAGGGTGGTTTTTTTCTACCTATGTACCATGTATTCAAGCATAGTTTAGTAAAATTTCGTTCAGTAAATTTTATCCTCCGTCCTGGAAAAGAGTTGCCTTTTGTAATAAGTGTAGAGTTATCATTTGGTTTCAGGAAATATATTATTGAAGAATACTGGCAAAAAAATAACGAAATGGCAAATGATTTTTGTCGAAGATACAAGGTTGATACTTGTAGGCATAGTTTTAGATAAATAATTTTATTACTGATAGACTCCATAAATTGAAAATAGGAGAAGCGTTCTTAGAGAAGGCTAAATTTATAACTGGAGATGTACATAAGACAGTGTTCTAGGTAATTTACTCGTGCAAAATATGTAATGCAAATTTATGTAAATTTTATCGAATACTTTCAATTCCGAAGCAATACCATTAGCCGAAAATGTCTTCATCTACACAGAGAGAGAGCGAGTAAATGAACGTCTGATACTCGGTTGGATTAAACCGATTAAAATGACATCGAATACCTTTCCAACTCGGTTAAAAAAATAGAAAGGGCAATGACGTAAGTAAAGGGATACATAATATTTTTTCAAATAAAAAATAACGTACAACAGAAAATGTGCACCCTCTTTGAAGATGGAATCCAAACCAGCAGTAATTGAAAATACTCAGGTGTGTACGAAATAAGGGGATTTCAAAAGAACAGTATGAAGAGGAAAGCACTTAAAGTACTTGATTGGGTAATTGGAACTTTAAAAGGAAGTACCATAGCAAAACCTTATAATGTCCCGGTTCTCCAAATACTGGAATACTCGTCTATAGTTGGGACCCGTATTTAACAGGATGTACTAAAAAGTTAGAAAAAGTGGAATAGAATGCACACAGATATGTGCTTGGTAGGTATTAAGGAACAGTATGAGAAAAAACAAATTAGCACTCTTCCACAGGTTTAAGTTTTTTTAATGGGTTTAAACCTGTGAAAAAGTTCAAATTTGTTTTTTCTCATAATGACGAACTTCCATTACATGTCGCCTGGATCTGTTGAATGCATAAAGGAACAGATAGCGTAACGGTCATGTTGGGTATTCTTAAATGAAGGAGTTGACAAAATAGGAGTAAGTTAGGTGCAATGCATAGAAATAATTAAAAATAGCGACGGGTGGGAAAATTTTTGGAAAGAAGTAGAATAACCAAATATGTAGAGAAAACAAACGAAGTTTCAAATTTAAAATACCAGCATAAAAAATAAATATAAATAATTTTTAATTTTTCAAAGAGGTGTTTTTGAGTGGAGCCAGCTTCCTGGAGAGTTGTTTGAGCCCTTTAAACCAAATATTAGGGATTTCAAGAGTGTGTGTAATTTACTTTGTAATAAACTTTGCAATGATTGCATGGATTTTTTTTGCAATTGAGATTGGCGTTGAGACTTTTCATGTTCGTGTTTTATTTATTAAATTTGATTTGATTATCTTTTGTATATATCAGCGAGCAATTACATATTTTGTTTAATATAGTAAATGTATGATTGAGAATTTTATGTTAATGATTTTGTTTTTATGACATATTGCAATAGATATTTTTTGAGATGTTTCATGTTATTGTTTCAGATAGGTAAGTTTGATTGTGATTTTAGGGGTTTGTGTAGAATATAACAGTATTTACCTGCACATTTAAATTTTAATAATAATATATAGTGTCCAAAATTAATTATTGTGGAATGTATATAGCAAGAGAGGAAGATAAGATACAAGACTGGGGTCTCAGTCAAAATACGAGTACTTATAAAAACGTCGCTACCGGGTGTATAGGCAGTTGTGGGATATGGAATATATTGCCTGTTATACCTCAAGCGTTTTAACATAATGCCGCGTGTACACACTGGCATTGGGATGGGAATGAAATTAGCTAGAGGTTGGTGACACAGTGTACCTCCATGCATTGGATGAATGAATAGACGTAATAAAAAAGCGAAAGATTTCTTATGAAGATATAAGTGTCAGGTTAAGTGTCAAAATAATAGTGCATAAATTAATCATGAATGAACACAAAATAAACTTAATGCGTATTTTGGGAGAAAATGGTTATAACTCTTACTAAACTAGGAGAAAAACTTTGTAGATGGTTAGAAGCACTTAATAAATGGAAGAAATAAGCTTCATTCTGCATGAAAAAAGCTGGATAAGAGGAACACAAACGAAGATACATATGGCATGAGGGAGGAACTGTTGAGGAAGAGAGGAGGAATTGTTGGGGAAATTTTCAAGAATTGAGAAAAAAATTGATTGAGGCGAACATTGATAGGCAGTGGGATGTAGAAAGCCAGATATTTTGAACAGCTGTAAAAGAAAATAAACTGAGGCAATAGGTTATACAAGCTTGCTTGAGAGGTTTGTGCGAAAATGCCAAAATCTGTTCATGATCCGCCGAAAACTTGTAATATCTCTAATCAATAGAAGACACATTATAATAATTGACTGAAGAGAAACATTGATTAATATAATTTACAATCAGGAGCCATATGAACCAGCAATTTAAAAATCAGAGTTTTTAGCTTAATTTGGTTTGACGAATTCGTAAATAAATAAAAAAATTCCGCAATTTATCGCGAAATAGTTATGATGTAAGACGTCCGTTTCAGCTCACAGTGCCATCTTTAGGTACAAGAAACCTACCTCTCCGCTTGTAACGCACGTTTGGCTCCTGAAGATAACACTGTGAGTTGAAAAGTGTGTCGTTTATAACATTATCTCTTTTCAATAATAATTAGCATTATAGATTAAATGACAAAAAACAAATAAGTGCTTATTAATGCTCCACGAGTCTGATATCACAAGAGCCGGAAGATGCGTAAATTCTTCTCGGGTCCTCCACCGGGTTATATCGTCCATCTCGGCCTAGCCGGAAGATCACTTCGGTAATACAGCTCATATTATCGGCATATAAGTGAATGGAACTATTTTCCAACTCTCTAAAAATGTCAGTAAATCATTAAACACAGAAAACAGATACTGGTGGTGTGACTACTGAAATTAAAACGTATATTATTAACTTTTTTCACGAAATTCTTTAAAAAATTCTAAAAATATCAGAAATGTACACCGAGATTAACTAATTAGACTAACCAATCTTTCTCAGGGTCAATTTTAGTTTGGATTAGAGAGAAAGTGTCCGCATCTGAATGATAGCAATCCCGTTTCACGCATTAACAGCTTATGCTCGTGCCCAGAGAATGTGACTGGGTATGGAGGAAGAGATTCATCTCCCCTCCCTGCAGTTATAAGCGTCTCTGCCGCACGATCTCGAATTTTAGCCAGGGGATTTGAGACTGCCGACGTGTTCGTAGCGAAACCAGACGCAAACCTTTACGGCCATTCTTTCTCTCATCCCTTCGGTCCCTCCGCTCACGTCCCACGAATCCCTAACCCGGCGAAATCCGGCAAGCCAAGCTCAGCGGGACACCAAATGAAAAAAAAACACGCACCCCTGACGTATACGCAACCTTTCACATTTTCCCGCTCCCTGGTCGTGATGCAGCGTCTCGAAAACTTCTGACGGTCCAAACCCCGCAAAACCCTCCATTTGTCCCGGTAGTAGGATGACCAGACCCTTTTCGTGCCCTTGCCCTTTTTTATGTCTCAAGGAAAATCAAGTCATTATCCGCCGTCGCCTGTTTCCAAGGCTCCGGGGGTCCGCCCTTCAGAAATTATTCGCTAATTATACGGTGAGTCAGAAAAAAAACGAATGCTGGGTTTACAACTCAGGAAGTTTGTCTCTTCCTCCGAGCTGCGCGAAGCAAAACATTTGAGGGCGCCAGAGAGGAAAGGGCGGTCCTAGGAACCCATCCACGGCTTGTCTTCCTTCCAAAAAATATTAGTCTCTGCCTTTTTCTTTTAATTACAAAAATATCCTCCATTTGCTAATAATGAATTTTGCTAAAGACGTTTATGAAAAATATTTAATCAATATTATTCATTCCAATGGTTTATAAATATAACAAACTCTGCTTGGATTTGATTTCATTATGATGCTAAGAAGAGTCACACTTCTGGTCAAATTTGTGCCAAGATTGTAATTGTAATACTGTAAAATAATTGAGAGAAAGGTCAAATCTTATTGGAAAGATCACCTACAAACAAAAGACGACACCACTTTTTGGACTTTTGATGAAACATCGCTCCTAGCCAACCACTACTACAATCATCCCACTCATGTAAATTCATCCCGAGATTCTATACTAAGAAAATAAAGACAAAATACTTGAAATTGAAATTGTAAAATTTTATATGAATGATCTTTTAAATGACAATATTTTTATAAACCACTCACCTCGCCTCAGAATCCCGTTTTCATAGCAAACAGTGAAACTTCCTCTCTCCCACTGACTCCACCCTTCGTGTGTTTTCCTATCCAACTACACCCTACCCTCCACTCCCAATATGTGTCGAACAACCCTTCCTTGATAATGCCCTTCTTAGAATCAAATATACCTCATCCCACAACCCGCCTCTATCCCTTCCATGTCTCCTTCTTTATTCTTCCCTTCTTTCTACCTCCAGGGTATCAGCTACCTGCCACCGTCCTCTCAATAATGACCACAAGTGCTTATCTCTCTCCCCCCGCTTTTTACATCTCCATTTCTTTAGTTTCGTTGTTTCTTTAGGTTTTCCATATTTGCTGTCTTTGTCCCCGCGCACCTTACTCCTCACTCTTTTCTTACCCTCTTTCCTCAAATAGATATAAATATGATGTATCACAAGTTGAATCTTGTCTTGTACCTGAAGATGGGTCGATACAAATAAATCTGTGGAAAAGTGCAAATTTGTTTTTCCTGTAGTTAACTGTGTTATATTTCCGATAAATGATACGAAAAAAACATATAAATCTACGATTTAATAGCTCGCTGAAAAACGATATTCAAAATGTCTATAATATGCGTGTAACATTCCACTCACGAAGACTTTGTGATGAAAAAACCCCATTATAATCGATCCTGGGGAATTCCATTCTGTATTAACTTAAAGGACTTTTGTAATTTGGTTAGGGACTCCTAATAGGACTCTTACACCTGCCATATATCTATTGTACTCATGCGGGTGTTACACTTATTAGGCGTTCTTGATCGTAAAACCCACCTTAAAGGAGATAAATGAGGAATCTGAAGGTCATTTCAGTGATTGAATTGCCCAGAAGAATTATTGCAAACTTTCAGGGGACCCACATGGAACTCAACGAACAGACCCCGGAATCGGAAATGATTTCAGAGACTAAGTAATAGCGTCTGTGTGTGTGTAATCCATTCATTCTAGTTTAACGGCAGAGAGGAGGTTACTTGGGTACTTAGAAATAGTTGGATGAATGGCTGGATAGATTAGGGCCATTAGGGCTAGGCAGACTTAGTCGACGAAGCTCAGAGGGAAATGCAGCGTCGCCTAAAGTCATGAGAAACTGTGTCAAGGGATCCGTAGTTTATAAGTCGGCAGCCGAGGGTATCTGTGAACCAAAAGTGCTTACCAAGTAGCAACCAACAGGTGATCGGAATACTCCAATTAGTTCAATCACTCTAAATTTGCTAAAGTGTTTTCATAGGCTGATATTTATCGTCGTCTTTAGGAAGTAAATTTAAATATTTAGCCAAACGTGTTAAGTAAAACTCTAATTTTAAGATGCTTTCAGTGGCCAAATTGGATAGGGATACGCCAGAGCAGAATATCACCGCACGGTTCATTAATACCGGCACATAAGAATGTCCCAGGTATAAGAATGCTTAGCCTTAAAATTTATTACGAAGCTAACCCAGTAATTCCATCACTTCAAGTAATTTATGTCTTTAAACTTCTTTGTTTGGCCTTACTCTCCCAGCTATGGAATACTCGCGCTACTTAAACTTAAGGATACAGCAGCAATAACGATGAAAACTTTTGAAATGGCTAAAGAGAACGAAAGAACAGAGAAAATGGTCGATTGCATTGTCTCCAAACTTTCGTGGCGTCTACCTTACTGATGCTTCCCGATGCGATAAGTTTGGTAGTAGCCTGTGACAAGACTAAGTTAATCGACATTTGTTCCTGTGTTCTCATATCAGATTGTGACTGTCGAAGTTTCCTTTAGACCAGTATTTTATAAAGCCATTCTTGTGAGATATGTTACGTAGAGAGAGCAGGGATACTTATCTAGAGGTAGAAAATATTGAATTTCGAGCATAATAAGTTTCAATTCGGTTAGAACATTGCTGATATGCCGATCCAATGAAGCCTAGGTAGAAAATTAAGAGTATTACATTGCGAACTGAGAATTCAAAATTAGATTGTAGATTCGATTTTATGGTAGAATACATAGAGACCGTAATCCTAAATCAAGCAAGAATCATTTAAGTTTTATTTTAAACGTGGGAACCCGGTATTTTTACCAGAATTTATTCTCAAATGCTGTGGAGTGAAAGAGGACTAGATGGAAGAACTTTACAAATAATAAATAAACATGTTTTATGGAAATGAATAAGTGCACAGAAAGCCTTTTGAATCTAAAAAACGGACACCCACATAATCCAATTTTACGAAGTACGGATATAAAATCAAATAGAAAGGTTAATCAAATTGAGGCGCATGTGAACGCGAAATCATAAAATAATTTCAATTGTCATGCAAAATGAACGAGCATATTATTAATATATCAATACAATAGCTAGACTTTATACACTGCATATCTATACATTGCTAATTGGGTCGTATTGGAAATGAGGTAAAGCAGGAATCAATTCTTTGCAATAATGATTAATTATAGATTTTCACTGGACACGATACAAATGAAAATGTGACTAATGTAGACAATCAAAATGAATGAGAGAGAACGAGTATATTAGAATTATTAAAACATTATAAATTCACTTTGAAAAGATAAAATTGTTAATCTTCCACTAAAGGTAAATAAAAACTTAAAAACGCTCGTGGTAGATTAATTAAGACAATTAAAAGATAATTTCGACTCACTAAGCTATCATTAGGTAATTCTGACATAACTCCAGTATTTTTTGCATTTCGGAATCTCAAATAACATTTTAAAAAGGAAAATTTACATTAATATTCCTGAATTGATGAAGCAATTATTTTGCCATAATGTGACACTATTTTCACCTTACTGCTTCTCTGAGGTAATTTAATTATAATATTAACTATTTTTGTTCAAAAATCTTTTTGAGTAGTGTTCATATTTATATAAATACATTTACTTAAAATTATTTCATATGCGGCAGACATTAAAATCAACGCAAAATCGTATATGAGCAAAATAGTACATGTTTAAGAAGATATTACTCGTTTGACTGCTATCCCTGATTAATTGATATTTAAAATGGCTTATTAATTATTGAACTCCCTAAATTTATGCGTTAGTAGCTATGCAAACCAGATGGCAAATGTGAAATCCGATACGAATGGAAAAATTATAAACGTTTTAATTATGACATAAATGTTATCATTTCTATTTTATACAATACATTAATTTACTTTACCAGTGGTTTGTTAAAAATATTGCAATACTAGTATTTTACAAATTGAATGAAGAGCAAATACGAGGCGTGTTCATAAAGTAAGGCCCGTTTGGTCACAGGAAAAAATATACTCATATGAAACACATTTTATTGGCACTTTTAGTTAGCTACAAACCTACTTCACTTATCTACATAATCGCCGTTCACTTCTAAACATTTTTCGTACCGCTCTTACCAGCTTCTTTAACCCCTCTGCATAGAAACTCGCCGCCTGAGGGTTGAACCAATCGACAACGCCATTCTTGAGTTCCTCTTCGGTTTCGAAACGTTGTCCACCGAACCACTGTTTCAAGTGCAAGAAGAGGAAGTAGTCGCTCGGTGTAAGGTCAGGACTGTACGGTGGGTGGTTTAAAGAGTTCCCAACGACCCAAAAACTCTCGTCCACTGGACATTCTTTGCTCTTTGTGGTGGTCGGTGAGCATTTTCGGTACCCACCTTGCACGCAAAGTGTGGTATCCGAGGTTTTCCGTAACAATATTGTAGACAGTAGTGCGTCCAAGTTGAGGAAATTGTTCAGCCAGGCCATTAATTGTCAATCGACGATCACATCGCAGGTTTTGTTCCACTTGCGAAACAATTTCATCGGTCAGAATACTGGGCCTACCACTTCGCTCTTCGTCATGGACATTTGTTCGTCCATTTTTAAAATCACAGCACCATTGTCTAACCTTTCCTTCACTCATAATTGTAGGTTTATAAACTAGGCATAATTCCCGATGAATTTTAGCAGCCGACAATCCTTTTGCATACAAGAATCGTATGACAGAACGCACAGCTGGCGGGTTCAATGATTGTCGCGGACATTGTTGCTTGCATGCACGGACAAGCAAACGACTTCTGAAACAAAACAAATGCTGCTATAGCTTCTCAATGAATCAGTAGATGGCGCTGCAGGAGCAAAACTGTGTTTTAAAGCGCCAATATTTAAATATAAGCAAACGGTACTTACTTTAAGAATACCTCTCGTAGTAGCTTCAGGCATGGTGCGGTGGAAGTCGAACATAATGAGTAACACTTTTCTACTTGATAATCTAAACTTGATAAGACTTGACTACCAAGAAGAAAAGTGCTATAAGATCAGTCATCCATTATTCATGAATGAAGATAATTGAAAGCCTAATTCAATGAGATATTCAAGGCTGGAATAAATTAACTTCTTATTCAATTACATAAATTAAATATTTAAATATGAAATGCTGATGATTCTGAATAATCACTGGGTATCAAACTGAAGGAAAGTGACGAACGCTCATGGTCATTCTTCTCCCGAAAGCAATGGAAAAAAATAATGCTCATATATCATTTTATTACTCGTAAATCTGTAAAATATAATCCGGCGACGTGGTATTATAATTCGCATTCGACTGTCGGCTAAATCCGTCAGGGGATGGGTTCATCTGGCGCGCCAGGCTACACAAGCACAATTATTTCAGAGTGCCAAATGCTGGAAACCAAAGGCTGTACACAAAGAGTAACCCAACCTCCTCAATTAGAAACAGTGTTAATTTTCAACTGGTTTAAAACTTTCGAGAAATTGAGTTTTCCCCTCTACAACCAAACGAAACTTTAATTCGTCAAATATTTATTTCATTTATTGGATACCTTCCGAGAGAAGGACAACTTCATGATTGACACGTGATAGTTAAACTGCAATGGGTAGAAGTTAATCAAGGTTTTGGAAATCGAATATTGTTTCGCAAGGGATAATGATCGAAGGGAATAGGGTAAGACTGAGAGCTTGTATTCTTTCCGACCCAGCAAAATATCATGTTCCCAAGAAAGGCAAACTACTGAACTTCGCTCGTAGCCTTCCCGGCGGTCGACATAGGAGATGCCTCGGCCAGCTCTGCCCCTCCTCAATCTTCCCGCATTAAGACCGCCTTTCACCCCAACTTCTTCACCCCGCGCCACACCCTCCTCTCTCGTGAAATGGCTTATAATAGCGGCGTGGGGGCCGACAAAAAGTGAAGGCAACTTAGCTGGAGATAAACGGGCATTTCTCTTGGAAAGGGGATTGGAGCAAAAGTTTAGGATGACGGAGGAAAACGGTTCATGTACGGAAGGATGAATGCGGAGGTCTCTTCAACTTTTAAACTCGCAAAATTGCCCAAAAGAATATGTCCTCGTGAATATGTGAAACGTTGTGCGTCTCAGAGATGCACTTTCAGTACTTCTTTCAATCACGTAACGTTTCACCAATTATTTGTATAAGAATTATTAAAAGTATAATAATATTTAAGAGAACAACGGCGGTCGTAGAAAATTAGGGAACCGAGAGGAATAAGCAGTCGCCTGTGGCACTAAAACTGATTCTTGGAGATTTAATACAATACATCTCCTTTCATCGCCAGCCGTTCTAAAGCGATCACTCAAATTTTAGCTCCATTCACCCCAGCATTCTAATAGGAGATGACATGGCATTCGAGCCCAACTGTTTCAAACCTCACAAAAGATGAACTCTGGGATGAAATGATTCACTCTTCAAACTCCATCTCTCATCTTCTATTGTGGACCATATTTGTGAATTTCAGTCAGTTCTGAAGAACTTTACTTGTCAGAAATAACTAAGCATCTGCCTATTGTTGAAAAATCTCTACTAACTTCGCACTAATCCGACGCCCGAGTCATTTATATTAAAACAACTTAACCAAGGCTTCGCCGCAGGATTTAATTTAACATTCCCATGGAATACTCCCGTTTGATCAGGTCTGTAGGGCTATAAAATTATACCAACTTGATATCATCGGAACTTTCACTCTCCCCATACAATAATTAACTCAAAAGATTATTATTTCAGATTTCACGGATTTCGCATCATCGCCTCGGGAAATTCTATAATCGTACTTTCAATTGAGTAATAATAAATTGTGATGTTCCTTCAGTAGTGCTGGTATTGTTAAATTAAAAAATCCTCCATAATCTCCTATTATTTTAGTAATACATTCGTAGAATTGATTTTGTAAAATCACTTCAACCCACACACCTTAGAGATGATCTTCAGGTATCATGTAAATTAGGTTTATAACAAGTTATTTCCTTGATCAGAAGTTTAAATGTTTAATGGGAATTTCCGGAGGCGTCCTTTGGTGTCTGCCTTCTGTTTCATAATCCAATTTCACATTCTCACCTCAGGATACGTGTCCCTCCCAATTCAGAATTCAGCTTCGGGTGCCTTAAAAATGTTATTAAACCCTTTTTCCCCGATTAGAAAATGTACCACAATAGACAATTTAAAGTGTGAAATGGATCATGGCGTGTGACAAAATAATTAGGAAGAGCGAAAACCCTTTTCCTCAGTTCTTTGTTAGTTACGACTTATTTTAGGCTCAATTTTTGGCAATATGTCTTGACTAATTTTTTGTGATTTATATAGGGACGCTTTCACATTTATGACTAAAACATTTAACCTTTTATTGTTCTCTTTTACGTCTCTTCAGCCTTACGTGGCCCAGATTTTTTCCTTTTTTAATTAAGGTATCGTAACTGATGGAGTGCTACTGGAATTTGTTTGACAAACTTATAACTTGCGGGTACTGTTACAAAGATCATTCCCGTTGTTGAGCCTTGCATATTTTTTGTGCAAGGCGAAATTTCTCCATCCTCGGTAGAAAATTCACTCACGAATTCCATCGAAAAAGGATTTATTCTCTAGCACTCGTATGTCAAAAGAGGAAAAGCGCAAAAACAGGCGGAATGCCGATGGTCACTAAGACAAAACCTATTCCCCGCATCCAAGGGAAAGAATAGGTTTAAGAGTGCTGTGCTAACTTCCATTGAATAATGGAAGTGAGCATACCATTATATAATTATTACACTATTTCTGATGTAAAAAAACATAATACACCCAAAAAAGTACCGGTTTCACAAAATTACAAGTTTAGTATGCACACAAAAGTATTTACAAATTTTGTAGTCTGCATACAATCGACCTGTCTATTGACAATAACCTTCTTCTAACGAGCACACTCATCTCTTATACGCTACGCGTGGTGAGATGCTGGGCATTTCTTATCTATTACTCGTAAGACTGCTCGTTACAGAGTGAGAAATTTAAAATATCAATATGTAAAATTTATATAATCGATGGTTTCAGGCGTTATTTTATGGAATCGGTTCATTCTTAAGCGGATAAAATAATACTTTGTAATTCCAAATAATTTAAATCTGTAATAATGTAAATCTGTGGAATTACAAAGTATTATTTTATCCGCTTAAGAATGTAAAATTTACTCAAAATTTATATCTAGTAAAGGAAAACCAAGTGTACTTTACTGAATTTTTCTCCCGTACGAAATACCTTGAAATAATTATAAAGCAAAATTTTAGAACAAAATGCAAATGAGCGTTTCCAACACCGGGCAGAGTAATTCTTTTCGTATGATAATTCGTAGAAGAGAATGAAGAGTAAAGGAGAGGGAAGAATAAGGAAAAATGCAAATACGCAGGGAGGAGTCATGCACATCTTTTTGAATGCCAATTAAACTTTCAAAAAATATCTATCATCGCCACCACTTCATATTTGTTCAAAACGTGGTGGTACAGGGTTTTAGTTCAGAATAGATATTTAATTTAAACGAAATACATTTATCCAATATATCTAATATTGACTACAATTTTTGTACCATTTAGGCGATATCTTACTCTAAAAAGAAAAACAAAAGTACACGCCTGGATGAAGATTGGCTATTTGATACAATTAAACCCCTAAGTATATTTTAAACAAGAATTTAAATGAGTTACTCACTTCTCTTTTTACACATATCATTAAATTCTTTTTAAAGAATTGCTATTAAGTCGAAGATTATCTTAAATAGAATAGTTTTCTAACCACGTACTAAGTCTTGCACTGTGTGTGAAATTTACATAGCATGATGGAGAGGGGTCCAGTTTTAATTCCTGTGACGTTTGAGATTTCTCAGGGAGATCTAGTACCCAAAAAATTAAACTGTTTTGGTGAAGCTGAGGGCACCCTGAGGCGTCATTCGCTGTCAAACCTTAACCCCGGTCAGGAGCCGAGTGAGTATTAAGAGACTCTTAACACAGTGTTCATTGAAGGTGTCATGAATAGAGTTGTAAAGTTTCGATAAAACTAAATGTAAACCGAATATATTATACATCAGCTTAGAGAACTAGAATGTGCCTTAGAAACTTAATGCAGTCAAGAAATGTTGGCAAAACATAATGAATTATTTATTTAAGAGCCAAGTGACACAAATTCTTAAGTGGTTTTTCACGAATTATATGGACATGACTACCTCGTAGGCATGAGAAATTTATTCCGACTTTGCAGAAAGTTTTATACATTTTTATTAAGATGACATTTTCATAAGAGATTTTTAAAAATCTTTATTATATGTTTTTTTCTACAACGATTCCCTACGCGAGTCAGAAAAGCTATACAGAGGCAATTTTGGTTTTATTGCCAAAAAATTTGATGAATTCACCCTGCATTGGATCTTTATCAATTGCGCAAACTGAACAGAGCAGGCTGCTAACTGTCCCGGTGTTGAATAGGCATATTTTCAGACAGTACATTACAAAAAACTTCGTCATAAATTGAGAGAACCAAAAAACACCATAAACGATATATTGTTCCATAGCTACATCTTACTCTAGCTTCTAAATTCTAATATTTGTCTCTGTTCCGGACAGCGTTGAGTTAAAATGTGGGTAAGGGTTCAAGACATTTGCGGAAGAAAATTAAAGGCCATTTCAGAGCCAGATAAACGTAAAATCTGAAAATAATAAACATTTTGGAGTGGTTTAGTTATCACATGAAATCTCTGACGTCCTTTAAGTTCATAAATAATTCAAATTTATGCCATTTATTAACGTTAGTTTTAACCTATACCGTTGTATTGTAAGTAAAATCTGCAGTTGAGGATTGACTAGGAAGCCCTAAAATCTCAAGATCTAGTTCAAAGGAATTATTTCTATTTGACAATGATTTATTGGATAGCTTCTACACAAACGTTAACTTAAGTTATTACACACTCAAGCCAATATTCTAGAAAACCTCTAAAAATGTCCTCAGAAATTGCTAATCAATTTTACTAACAAAATATAGTACTTTTTGATTAATTTTTAATCTATTAAATAATTTATTCCAAAGGCGAATTGAAAAAGAGAGCGTCATTTCTTTAATGAATCAAACAACGTTTTAGCGCAAGAAATATAAGTGGATTATCGCACTTTGGCTTGCTACAGTAGTATTTTTTAGATTTTTTACTTGAAAAAGACTACTCATTTTCCCTCAGTACCAAAAAAACGCAATGAAAATTTGTTATATTAGAGATCCACGGCATTGCGCATGAAAGGATTACTGGTTTCGATGGGAGGGCTGTCCCATTACCGACTCCCTGGCGCGACGACAACACAGGAAGAAGAGCCGTAATAAGTTCATGGAAAACAAAGAGCGTGCAAAACAAAAAGGTTGAAGTCCCAGGAAGAAGGTTGCGCATGGCGGAAACTAAGAGAGTCGGGCACGAGATTAACGAGGGCTGATCGAGTTGCTATTCAGAAGATGAGAATCGTGGAAGGGGAAATACTCGCGCCAAACTACCAAATGCAAAAGAAGGGAGAAGACTTGGAAGAGCACGAAAAGATATTTACGGATTTCACGCCAGGGAATCTACCTACACTCTTGAAACAACATCCCTTATTCCTTCGGGCGCAAAGAGGTTGGGCAAGCGCGCTGAGGCCTTCAAAAAATTAGAAATGTCGAATAAGAAATTCAAAACGTTCAATCATCTCATTAAAAAAATGATTATTTTTAAGTACATCATCCACAATTACACTTAAGTTAATACTTATCCTAAATTGAAAACAGGAATCAGAAAAATTTCAAAACATTTCTATCGACAATTTCAATACTTTCGAATTCGTGTGTTTGTGTCCAAAATACTTTAAACACACACACATATGTATTCATTGATACTTGAATTCTTTTTCCTGTGGGCAAAGGTAAAATTTTCCACCTTAAATTATTGTAAACTGATTGACAGGACGGTTGCATCATTTGCAGGTTTCACATCCTCGTTCCGGGTGGTGTAGTTTCAACGATGACTTTTCTATATATATATATACTACCAAGGGGAAAACCAATAGTTAGCATTCAAAACGAAAAATCTTCACAATAAAAAGCTCAAATTGTCTGGACGAAATGTTGACGTTCAAATAATAGTATTACAACTTTTCACATTATATTTTATAATTATAAGTAATGGGCAATAAAAAGCATATGTGGTATATGTGAACTTATACGTACTATGAAAGTATAAGTGGTATGCCCAAATTATATGTTCCGATTCCAAACGAATCAACGGCCAAAATTACGTCCAAGTGGTCAATTTTCAAATTCTAATTCTTTGAAAGCTATACGGTATATTCTACAAGGCAAAAAAGTTTTCATAGAATCCTAGGATTCTCATTCGTTCGTATATGTCCTATTTGGTTTGATATGGCTAAGTACGCAGGACAATTTTGGCTAAAAGGAAAACATTAAGTGAGACATGTCACCAGAATGTAAATATTTACATTCTGGTGACATATACACAATACTTAATTGGCACTGGGATTAATCAAAGATTTTAAAAAATATGGAGTTTTTATGCTTTCCATCTATGCATTACAAATACTAACTCATCGAAAGATTGGTACATAGATCCAATATAGAACACGCCATGAGTAGAGGCTAGTTCACAGCAGAAAAATTGATGATTGATGGCACAAAAGAGTAATATCTAGAAACAACAGATGTCATGAATAAAATTTCAAGTTACTTATTATTTATACTATAAGAATCACGCATACAACATATCTCTCACACAATAAGAATGGAAGACAATATACGTAGATATAAATAAAAATACATGCACCTGGGGAATTGTGATTTTGTCATTTGTAGTTAATATACTTGTAAGTGCTCCTTTAGTTTTTCACAGCTAGAAGCATCATTACAGCAGTGCCCTTAACGCTCGACTAATACGAGTACAGACTAGTTTATACAACTAAATGAAGAAAACATTACACCCTCTCTGAGGCAGTCCAGTAGAAATTTATGGGCATTACAGTATTGAATGAATGAAGAGATGATTTCGGCTGTTGAAATTGGAAGATAGATTAAACAAATTGAGGAAACGATGATTGTTTACATGACTGAACATTAGATGAACGTGGTAGTGAAAATGTTTTTTTTTGCACTTCATGAACATCTGTGTCAATATTAAGAGTGTTCAGTCAGTATTTTAGGGAAAACGTTGGTGTTGTTTCGTTTAATGTTTCAAGTCTCGTAAGGATCGGTCGAATGCTTACATGATTCGATAGTTAAACTTAGATGGAAAATAATAAGAGGACATTTGAAGCTCATCGTAGAGGGTCCCTCACTACTCCAACATAGTGAATACCCGCTACGATAAGGATCATGATCCCTGACCATTGAGCATGCATTCATGCGAGTCAAAAATTTGTGCATTAGGCGAATAGTGAAGCCAAAATAGAACCAACCACTTCTCTCGAGTTAGATTGTGACGGATAAAAGCTCTTTCGAGAGAAAGGGCTAAAGGTCATATTCCCCTGTACGATAGAAATCCTTAAGGGTTGTTATCCGTCCAAGAGGTTAAAAAGGACGGCCTGCTGGATCTGGATTAGTTGAACCGAGTATGAAAGTGTCCGACCCTTAGAAAAAATCTCGAAACCTTTTGTGAGAGATCTCTGGAATCATGTTCAATTTTTTTGGTTTAAACAGCAGAGAAAACCGTGCTGTAGATAAGCGATTTGCGTTTTAAAATTAGCAAATTGCCTTAATTTTCTCTCATGTCATAAATTACAATTCTACGCATATTTATCCTAATATTACAGCCAGCATTATTAAACCTGATATACATAGTCTGCCACAGATTTTAGAGTTAAAAAAAATCATAATTAGTGGCCTTTATAGTAACTGTTTAGAGTAACTATTCACATAAGCCACAGATTTGTAACTTTAAATTGTTAATTTCCGAGTTAGTACATTTCTTATTTATTTCAGACAAATATAAGGGATGTTTAACTAAGTGATGCATGGCTTATAATAGATCCATGCAGATGTTTTGCGATTTTACAAATAATTTTCATTTCAAACGCTAATTTGCACATAGCGAAACAGTGGATTGTAATTGGTACAATTATGAAAAATAGTCAATATTTTGAAAAAAAACAAATGATAATAAAAATGGTGGCAGGGAAGAAAGATGCAGAGAATCAGATATGCGTCTAGAAATGGGACGAGTAAACAGAGATTTTTAAGTACCGAGACTGCATTCAATATCATATTCCATCAACAGTAAGATATTATGACGCAGGGTTTTTTTTTATCGTTCTTAAGAGAGCGTACACATTTGTAAGGAGTTACCATCAACTCACGACACAAAAATGTTGCGTGATTAATATTTACAGTGACTCTGGGACACGCGCGAATACACGCACGACACACGCCAGGGTAATTTGCCCCAACTCCAAAATCTTACGCCCTTGGCTAAAAAACCCCACTTGTGAGGGAATTTAGTACTCTGGAATTGATTTCTTTAGCCTGCGCAAAATTATATGCGTAAATTTCCTTGCGGAGAAATCCTATCTTCTCTATCCCTCCTCTCCATCAAAAATAAAATGAAATGATCAACATTCCGGACTACCGAAATGAAAAATACATGACTCCCTCGAAGCGTGAGGAACAGAACCTCGGAAGGTTCCGCCCCCTCAAGAGGTTCTCGTTCAAGGTCAGGGAGAAAAGGGTTCCTTGGGGAGAGGGATGGGGGGAGGTGCGGAGGTGGAGCAATGGCGTGGGAGGCGGGGGTCTGGATAGAGCGGGAGGGGGTACACATGTGATGGGGGGGCAGGGTAATAAGCGTGGGCTCGGAAGGGGTTGCGAGGGGGTATTGGAAGGGGGGTATTGGAAAGTTGTCACTCGTCCGTGGTGTCGGGTGGCCGGGCATGTTTCGTGGCGGGGTCTCACTCCGGGGGAACCTTGGCCGATGAAATATCTAAAAGGGCGCGGGAAGGACAGAAATGGTGCAGAGCGGGAAAACCCCTCGCCGGCTCCCTTGAAGGGCCGCACTTAGTGTGCCTCTTGAAGTCGACGCCGCCAGTATCACGGAACGCCTCGGAGGGTTCGGTTCGTTTGCAATCGTGGGCTACCTGGGTGGGGAGGATTCCTCTTGGCTCCCACGGCTTCTCTCCCCCACCGACCCCGCGCTCTCGCGAGACGGCATTCGAGAGTGGGACAGAGGGGGTGGATTTCGATGGAGAGCCCCCCCGCGTCCTGATCCCTGCGGACGACTCTGTTCCTTGGTCGCGGACATGTGCAGCTCTGAGTTCTTCCGAAGACGTGGAATCTACTGTCACCCGGAAGGATTGCCTTAATAACCGGTCGCTGTTGGCGGTAAGATAATTGTCATTCCGACCCACTCGATCGCACATTTCCACGAGCGATTTCTAATGCGGACCGAAGGCATTTCGTCGAAATCTGTTGAATATAGCAGCTGTGGTAGACTGTCTAAGATTTTATGACAATCTGATAATCTCCAAAATTATATTATTTTTTGTTCTGCTGAAAAACCGATATCCTTAAAGTGAATACGGGAAGCTGAAATCCTTAATGTAACTATTTAAAACATTGCACTGCATAAAAACACACCGCATATATGTATGCTTAATGCTTATAGTTTGCTTAGTTGCTCTTGAATTTTATATAATTATCACCAAGCCAAATTTTATTTTTCTCGTATATTAAATGTATGAATAAACATATGAATTACTCTGATTAGATATAGCACTGAGTGTTAAATTAACTAAGAGCATAGATTTATTTTACTACAATACGCAACATTTAAATTTAATAAATTTCGAGGCATGTTATTGCGGAAGCAAAAAAAATATGAATTAACTTATATTCTAAACGTATTAGATAAAATATAATAGCATTCTAGACTCATACATATACATTGATTCATTCTAGATATGTTCGCTGTAAAATCTCCTACTAGCGTATCTTACACCTACATAATCCAGTACCCCCGGTTTTCTAGTTCGTCATACAAAGACGGATCTGAGACGAAATGGCGTCACTTTTCAAGGACGGCGCAAGTATATTCAATGTTAAGCCTACCCCCGCAGAGTCAGCCACAGTGTCTTTTCATCAATAGAGACCTTTTTAGACCCTTTGTCTCTCATTCCAACCACTGGATGTGCAGCGGAGGAAAAATAAAACGGAGATATTCGCGAAAGAAAAGAGACAACTTCAAAAAGACCAGGAGCTCTGCGGCAAAATCCCTCTCGGATAAAATTGTCATATTTGCCATTCCATTAGCACAACAAAGCACGCCCTCGGGAACGGCGTGCACCCATAATCAATACATTATGCGCTCTGGGTACTCCGCACCCCAAGAGAATTGCAACGATCCGCCACTGTCAATAACGAGGCTCTAATTTCACCGAATACTTAAAAAGCTGGGGATTTGAGCGCGTACACAGGAGTCCAATGGAATTACGGCGTTCGTCCATTAGCGTGGGAGGAGTGGATACAGAGGGCTCATTAAAGTACGAAGTAATTACAAGGGATGAATCGAATTCTCGCGAATTCAGCGCGGGACGCAATTTAGTAACGCGGGGAGTACGACTAAAATTCTCGGTATTTCACGCCATAAATGGACCTTCCCTTGAAGTTCCTCCTCAGGAAGAAATTAAGTGCAGGTTTTCCTTACGCCACTTGAACTTTTAATGGAGGGCTCCTAATTTTGCTCCCCTCGCTAGAGCACCCGATGTAAAATAATGATGATTCCACAAGGGATGAGGCGGGTTGGGAACTTGACCCACTTTACCCTCCCGACGACTCGTTCATATGCAAAAGTTATTTGGACAGCATTTCGTGAATCATTATACGAGGAAACGCGGTGAATAATATTTTCATAACTTCCGAGATATGGAGGGAATTCAAATTAATACGACCTCCTAGGAGTTCAAGGATTTATTTCACACGAAAAAGAAGCCAGGGAGAGCCGAAAAATGATTGGAAAAAGTTCCTACGATGGCGGGCAGCAAAAATAAAATCTCCAAATTCAATATATTTTTTAACTTAATATCATAAAAGCGTTAACTAACCATGTTAAATATAAATTTCCTCCAATATCTTATCGATAGACACAAGACGTAACCTAGGCTCTTCGGATGCGGAATTGGACTTTCATTAATGTCCAACACTAATTTGCATTTATTGTTGTTGTATCCATGTATTGCGCAGTTGGAAGTGTTTACACATTAAATAGTCTGCGTTATTTCATGGCTAAATTAGGCATATTAAAATATTAACTGAAAAATGTAGAATCCCATTAGAATCAAATTGCGAATGTGAATTTGTGAATTAAATTGCGCCACTCTGCGTGGCTCGCGTGGCAACGTTCACTCTTTCTCAGGTACTTCCCTCTAAAATGAGGAATGACATTGTTTATATGTTAAATTCCACTTGATTAAATAAAGATGTTACGCGTTCGTAAATATTATATCGCTTAAGAACCCTGAGAATTGTCAACCATAGTCGGATGATACCCCAAACGTTATAGATGAGAGAAGAAGAAAGTGAATTTGTTGTCTCAGACGTAACTTTATGGAATTTGCATAACATATTCAAAAGACATGAATAAATTCACTTTGTAATTCCACACACTTTTTTGTGCGTGGAATTACAAAGTAAATTATTTCATTTCATTTTATTTCAAGAAGGAAGTGCTAACCTCTTCGACAGTAACGTTAAAATTCATTTGGAACTGAGAACTGTGCAGGATTATGTGTGATTTACAAAAGAGGAAAGGAGCATCAATTCTGGTGCTTTTGAAATTCAGGGAAGGGAGCCATGGGAAAAGGATTTCCAATTCTTATCCAGCAATGCTCGCGTTTCGAATAGCCGCCATGAAAATAAAAGTGTTTAGTGCCTGCATAATCCGCTTTTTCGGGGTATATTAATTAACTTGATCCATCCTGATGCAGCATTTTGACGCAAACCATACTGAAAGAATTTAAAACGTCATATAGCAATATCAAATGTAGGATTGTTGTCCTAATATTAAGGAAAATTCTCAAATTCATGGACTTCTCAAAATGCAAAGTCACCGTTAATCTGCGAGGGAAGTCGACAGTATTAGAGGTAAAGCATCCTTGACCCACATGAAGGTGTCAAAGGATCCTTGAACTCCACCCCTGAGGTTTCGAACTGCCACCATCTACAAGAGAGCTAATCAAGAACCTTTGACGCCCGTTTTGAACCCAGCCTCAACTAGTAATAGGTTCCACCATAAACGGCATTACATTCACTGAACACCGACACGTTTTCCCTGGGTTTACTTAGGGTTTCTGGAAATTTCCTGTATCTTCCGTTGATAGAAGGAATGAGCTTAAGTTAAGACTTACCCTTAGTACAAGCTCTCATTTACATGCAAATGAGATATCGAGGGTTGGGTAACGGAAGCTCTTTAGAGAGGAATAGGAACTCCCAATGCGTTGTTAGATTCAAAATTCCATATTATGGTTCCCAAGCGATAGCCCACTTCATTTAGGCATCCCGAGCTTAGAGTCAAAGGGATTTTCAGCTGAATTGCGTGCCGACCTCGAGATAATAGGAAATATTGGTCGCTAGACCTTTGGGTCGTCTTAACAGCCGGAAGTTTGGAAACTATACGTTAGAACCCTAATGGATTTAAAATTAATTAAGCGTAATCTCAATTACAGACTGAATTTTATTATCAACACGTGTGAAAAGAACTTTGGATTATGACCAAATAGAATAAGATTAGGTAGACGAGTCGTCAAAGGTCAATGATTGTATTTAGTTGCCGATGGCCATTAAATAAATTGTTAGCCATCAAAAAATTGTCTTTCTAATCTTATTTTTCTTCTGTCTAATAACTAATATTTGCTTAGTTTATCGACCCATCAAAATATCACCGACATGGACGGATAAGACTCCAAGGCGCATTTTATAATAATATTTTGGAACAAATAGTCTTTCGTTACAAGAATTGAATTTTGATTATTTGCCACAAAAAAACTAACATTTTCAAAATTAAATATTATAAAAAAGTCAAATTTTAGTTGATTAAGGTGATTGATTGCAGATAGAACACAAAATAGAACGATAGAAGATATAGACTATGAACGAATTCGCTAAGATTCTAGTAACCGTTTGAATAATATAAAACGAAAATCAAATCAAACCGAGTATAATATATAAATGAACTAGACAAGGATGAAAACTTCATATATTACTCTTTAAAATAGACTTGAAACAGGTAGAAAAGAAGCATTAGATTGTGTAAAATTAAATTTAAAATAGTAAAGAAAGGATTTTAAATGCTCCGTTTCACATATGACATCGCAGTAATTTGAGAATTCAGAATCGGAGTTCTATAACATGATTTGTCCAGTACATTATGGATATGAAATGTAAATCAATAGAAATAAAAGTTCTCTAATGTGAAAGAAAGAACTTGAGGGTGGATAATTTAAGAGGAGAGAAATAAGCATACATGTAATCTTAAATTAACCTAGAAAGAAGCATTAAATGGGATTAGCGGACATCAGGAAGAGAATAAGCATAATCCAACGAATCTTCACTCGGAAGAAAGAACTATCATTATTAAAAGATATATAGAAGCAATACGTAAAATAATTCTTAATAAATAGGTATTTATGCATGTATTCTATGAACGAAAAGAGATGATTATCGGAAAACAGGCCAGAGGAATTTTTAAGATAATATCGGTCGAATATCAATCTCAATATCCGCTAATGATTAACTATCCAGATTTGAGAGCATTACAGTGGCAAATTTATTTCAATTCATTGAAATTTTTAACGAATCGGGCTGTCCTAACTCTGATAATTCGTAGCGTAAATGTAATTTTTTCCACCGCAGTAACTTGCTCCATTTTTAATTGACCTAAACAAAATGAATATTATCTACGCAGACTCATTATTGGGACCTAAAGTCATCGAAGCAGCCCCAGTAGAGCAAAGGGATAAATCAAAGATTTATAGAAAGAGGGAATAAAATTAAATTTTTCTGCATCAAAATTTACTCAAGCTGCTTACTGGATGAGGTACTGGATATATTTATCATTTCAATCAATATTCCTGAGCTATTGTTGCACGAAGGAGTGCACTCGTGAGGTTTTTGAGTCAAACCGCAGTCACGGACAGAAAGAGGTTTATCATTTAAAAAAATCTTTTTTCCACTGAGTTTTGCCAAGTAAGGAAAGATCGCAAGCATTCCCAAACTACGGCTGGGCGAATTCGTACCTCATAATTAATTCTCATTATTTTAGTGAAGGTCATGATGAGTAAAATGTATCGTCCATTGAATAGATCGGAGAAAACTATCATCTATTCGCACTACGAGTAAGCTAAAACTGATATCAGTTTTTCCCTACCTTTAACCAAACTCTTGTCACTTATTTGTTGTTAGCACCTACCGGTAAATTTAATTGATACATTATTAACTGCGTAAAACACCATCGCATGTACCCATGTACACGTACGTATACATCGCAAGTAATTGGAAACTAAAGTTGAAAATAAAATTTTCTCTATCAACAAGATCGATTTTAACACTAAATGTCACCTATCCGTTATACTATAATATGGCTCAGGTTTGTAATTACTGTTTATTTTATGTTTTTACATGAATATCATGGTGAAAGTTGCATTCCTAAACTGGATTACATTTTTCTAGACATTTCTAGTAAAATTACATTCTAAAGTAATGAAGGATTTATGAATCATCAAGTCTATTACATTTTGGCTATTAAGAATGTACGAAACATTGAGACAATCAATGGAAAGAGAAAACATAAATGGATACCATGTCATGGCCTTGGTAATGATTTTGTATCATTGAAGTGCATTGTCCTGCCCTTGACTGTAATTATTGATTATTATTATTATTAAAATTTACATGTGCAAATAGACAAATGTCAGGTGGCACATAAGTCCCAAGTGTTACAATAAACTTGCCTTGGAAAAATAACATGGTTTCTGAAATACAATCAACATCACAAAAGATAATAAATAAAATAAGTCTGAAAAAAGAAAAAACAAATACACTTTAAGGAAATTTCCAAACACCAATCTGTAGTACATAAAAAAAATCCCCATTTCATTAACATTTGTTTCCCAATCAACAAGAAAAAAAATTAAGCTATTACATTTAATTTTATACAACACATCAATCAAATGATTACAGAAGTTGTTTACATCTTTTCTTAAAAGTTTGGACTCTGTTAGGAAAGGGCTTAAAAATTTTTGCAGGTAAATTGTTCCAATCAACAATTGTTTTATTTAGAAAAGAAAATTTCTTTTTATTCGTTCTTTGTGTCCGGCATTTTACCTTAAAATTGTGGTCATTTCTCCCTATAAAATTCGGGTTCCCCGCCTCTTTCCTTAGATCTGCCCAAGCCTTCTCCCCATTCAGAATGCGGAACATTCCACAAAGTCTGCTTACTTTCCTTCTAGTTTGTAAAGGTTCCCAGCCCAACGTTTATGAATAAATTCTAAATACTTGTAGATGAATGGAATCTAATTCCATACACATTTCGTGAACACAGAAAGAACAAACGTAAGATGTTTTCTACTGTCGTAAATTCGAGGATACAAACGGCTTTAGCTTGCGCGTATTTCTTTCTGAAACCTCTAGCTCGTACATCCACCTACGGGGATCGGAAGACAAGAAACTAACTCGATTAACCAGGGGATTACAAGCACTAACTGGTCAACTGGAAGATAGCTAAGATTCAGAAGGTTTTGAGAACTTAGTATAGTCATAAAGAGGAGTTTCACCTGTAAGAATGTCAGTGTTAAATGAAATCTGCCACAGAAGTCCTTATGAAACCAAATTAGTTACAATAGCCGCTGGATAAAATTTTGGATTTAGTTTCGTACATTATACCACCAGCGTTTTTTTCGTTGTCAACCAAATGCATTTTAAAACCGTGATATTCGCACTGTTTGCCTAAGCATGTGTTACTATTAGAGTTGGACAACAAGCAGCTGTAGGCATTAATACTCGTAGAATCATACAAATTCTTGTAGCGCTTAACCCATGCATTATAGTTACCTACTTATTTCTTTGAATTGAATATACCATTACAATTTCTCAATGCTAATACCGTCAGGTCCACTTAAAAGTAACTCAACAGTGAGATTTAATTGGCTCCTAAATGAGAGTAACGTGATATGGATACTCTTCGTGATATACATAACCTTGATATACATATTCTTTCCACATGAATAGGGTCTCGGTATTGATAATAAGATAAGTGAGTTTTTTTAATACTATAGCAAAGATAAACTTGCCTCCTCATAAAAATATCTTAAAACTGGCAATGAAAATTCAAGAATATTCATAGAGTAGGGGTAATATTTACGTTCCTCGGAGTTAAATTACGGAAGACTGAGGTAAATAGAAAGAAAAATGAATAATAATTTGCATAAAAAGAGTCTTAACACACCTGGGAAAAATTATTGCAACTGGAAGAAGGAATACGAATATTTTATCAGGCCGCTTCTCTTTCGTGTGAGAGTATTGCTAGAGTGTTCATCAAAACGTGGTCATCGCAAAATAAATGAATCAATAAAATATTTTCGCATTCAGAGAGAATCTCGTATATCTTAAGGGGGTGGACGGAAAGGGTGGATTAAATCACCTTTCGTTTCCTGGGAACGAGTTCCAGGTGGGTGATTGGAGTCAACGGACACCGATGGAAGAAGACCCTTACTTGGTAAAGGGTCGACGGGGCTCTCCCGTTCTACCAATCTCCGTCTCCTGGTCCACCCACCCACACATCCCTCTCTCTCTCTCTCATCCTATGGTAAAAACTCCACGGACCGACCGAGTCCTGAAATTAAACCCAGAAATGCTTTTAATCCAATTTCCGTTGAGGGCGACCAGTTCCTCCCCCATCTCTCCTCACCCATCCCCCGCTCGCAATTGCCTGGTGAAGATTTCCCCGAAGAGACACTTTACAAAAAAAGCAAGCTTAAAAAAAAAACTCTCTCTCGTGTTTCTGCGTTGGTTTTTTTCCCCCATCCCTGCTCCGGAGGAAAGTTTCCGGGACCTCTCTAGCTCGCAAGGTGACCCAAACCCCTCAGGCAGCCAGTTTTTTTATATATAAAATTGATTTAAAAAAACATTACCCCAGCTCCACTTTTTTCTATTCACTTCTAGCTTGGAGGCTTTCGTAGAGGTTTGGGTTTCCTTCCGGCATCTTTATAAGGTCTTCAGATGCCCTCTCCTATTTTTTTTCTCTTTCGTTCTAAATAAGTAATATCGTGGCCGTGGAGGGATAGAAAAATGTAAACTCGGGTGAATCGCCTCGTTATTTATTGTCTTTTCGGTTCTTGAGAAAGCTGAGACGTTATGAAGATATTACTTTTTAATAAAAGAAGGAAATGATACGAGATTCCCCTCGCTGACGTCACCAAGTGGGAGAATGAACCTTAATAGCCCTCTCCAAGAACTTCCCCTGCGGCCAGTCACTTGGCGTCACCTACTTATATTCCCGAAAAGCGGCTTAGTTTTAAGAGTTCCCCTTACTTATTATAATATAATTATTATGCTGATATTTTAACCGACGGTACATTTTTATCATCAGATGTTGCTCTCGATTATGATCTTTTCATTCAGTGAAAAAATTACAAAATAATTTACTTTAGATTTAGATTAACGAAATAACTTGAATTTTGAAAAGCGGAAAAACGAATGTCGTTACATATTTATTCTATTATAAACGTCATTTTGGTATTTAAAAATTATTAGCATTAGTATACCGGGTAAGGGTAGGATTTTCCTCTACCCAAGCACTCCTTTTACTGTACTCCTAAGCCCTAGCTAACATGACTAAATTTGTGTGTATATATATAAATATATGTATATATATACATATATATGTATGTATGTATATATAATAATATATATATATATGTATGTATGTATGTATATATAATTATATATAAACCCGGAGGTCGCTTTGGTAGGTTATGGTTGAGTTCACCAAGTACTAAACACAACGGCATGTGAAATTCACACATTAGGGTAGGGGGGCCAGTGCCTTTCCCTGTGCTTGTTATGAATTCCCGGATTAGGTACCCGAAAAATCACATAGCTTGGGTGGAACTGCAGGTGCCGAGAGTTGCCCACATATTCATTCACACACAGAAATAGATATAAAGAAAGGGGATAGGAAAACACATGCGGAAAACACACGCATATATATATATATATATATATATATATATATATATATATATATATATATATATATGCGTGTGCGTGTTTGTGTGGGGTTAATTAGAGAAGTAAAAATATAACACTGTGTTCATTTAAGTTTACGATAACTTTCGATGTGGTTATCGCATCAGACCGACACTCGTCTTCACAGAAACAGCATCATAAGTGAAGAAACAACTGCATAGTGGCTCAAAATACTGGTTACGAGTTCACAGTAGGGTACAAAGTGCAGTTACCTAATTTCGCGTAAAGTCGAACCCAACGTATTTTCACGCTCACCGTAACTTTACTCAGATTTTAACTAGAGCTGTTGTGCAAACTTCACCTACGGCCTTGAGGCAGTGAAATAAGCCGTTAAGTATAAGCTTACGTAATTTGAGTAAAACTTTGTTCTTGATCCTGCACTAAAAAGCACAGGATACAATTAGAACTTGTCGGTACCTCAAACCCCTCCCTAAACTTTGAGTCTATACAAGGAGAGTGAGCATATATTAGATATGTATGAGATGAGAGTTTGTGGAAGGGAGTAGTGAGAGGCGAACAAAGAGGAAGGCAACCGTAGACATCTAATGCAAGAAATGCGACATATACAGAAATATAGAGAAGACAAAACACATTGCGACTGCTGATGAAGAAGATGGACATTGGAAATAAGTGGGAAAATATTTAAAAAGAGTCAGGAAATTCAGTTATATACATGTAGTTATTAGAACCGTCGACCTCGCGTAGGTTAAACCAGGAAGTTATATTGAAAATTAAGATAATCTTCTATAAAATATTTTACTTTCGAAAGTCATCCCCTCGTAGTTTTGAATGATGATGAATGCAAATTTTAATTTTTTTAAACAATTGGTTTTCATTATCGTTGAGAAAGAGTGGTCTACTGCAGTTTCGAAAAAAAATGATTTTAAGCATAGTGCATCAAACAGATGATATTTTTGCATAATTTTGAGGATTTTTAGATATTTTTGCCCTTAATGCACGTATTTAAATTATAAGGCGGCAGTGTTTGTATTATTTATATCAGGAATCAGAAGACAATCAATATTTTAAAGAAGAAATGATTCCGGTTATGTGGCTATAGACCGAAAAAACGCATCAGATGAAAATGTCAATGTAATTACAAAAATGCATATAATTAGATACGCAAAATGGAGATAAATGTCGGTTTAGATCGGTCGATGGTCGTTTACCGAATCTACAAACTTGAGCTTACAAGTCGGGAATGTTATGGCAGTGGATTCATTGAATTTCAAGTGTGTAAAAATGTATGCTACGTAACGTATTTGAATGTCGTCCAATTGACCTTGAATTAATGGAGATTGAGGAAGCTAAAGTAGGGAATAAAAATAAGTTTTTTGAGCGGTATTTTAGATATCAGTGTAAAACTTTTAGAATTAAATGTATTTCTTAGAATAGTTTGTATATTCGATTTTACTTCTCCTCCCATTGTTAAATATATATTTCTTCTGCGTTAGAAAGAATATTAGACCATCTATAGGAAAAGGAATCGGAAAAAGGAGCGTCTGTATTATTTGTGTATCACTCCTGTGCATTTCAAAAGAGAATAATTAATAAACATAATTAAGCAGTGTGAGGAATGTTTTAATGAACTTGTTTTGGCAGTACAATATTAGCTATTAGAGGTAATAAATCGTTGATATTTAGAAACCGTTGTAGCGAAATTCTCTACGTTTAGCAATTTGTATGAAAGGCCAGAACTTGTAAAGGTGACTTCAAATTTATGTGCACCATGAGTGTGAACGCTAAAAGAGTCCCTTTAAATTATTTTTAACCAGTACAATAATTCACATACCAGTCATATTAGTATATCATATCAACAGACATATCATATTTTTTCTCGTCTCCACCTTGAGGAAATTTTGCAAGCCGATGAACTTTAAATCATTCTCACTCAATAGGCAGATGGGAAGCTGTGAAGGAATTCCAACGTTCCAGATCCAACCAAAAGGGGGGCTCACTGAAACTAAGTTATACCTTCGCTTTTCAACTGAGCGTCCCAGGAAACTTTCTCGTTAAAAACTCTTCCTTGTCGGTGCTCTAGAGGAAGATAGCACTCCGATATTCAGGCTCTTAACTGCGACCGGCCTAGTTAAGGAGAAAGGAAAGTTACGATCTACTTGTTTGAACAGCCTTATATGGAAAGTATAACCGTCGCAGCAAGAACTAACGCTAAAGCATTAACTAATTTATAAACAAGGAGAAAGTTGGAAGAAGTTATTTTTATTTAAATAAATTATAATCTTCTGTCTCCTTCATTATTCCATTTTCTGGTTCAATATGTGTGAGTAGAATATTCATACAAAAACATAGCACCGTTCTATTATCAATTCCAAATATTCTCTTTTGTAAGCTAACTCGTATTAGTAAGATCAGGTGATTATTAGGAATTTAATAAATAGTCTAAAATCACCATAACATCGAATATATTTAGACAACAAATAATATGAACGTTAAGTGGTTATAAAGTTTAATTTCTACTCGATTCGATATTTTGTTATTTTACCATTTTTCCTTTTATAGACTCAAAATTAATAACTTTGCATAATGGTCCTAGTAAAGTCCATGAAATTGGATTTACTTGGACAACCATGATGTTACGCTTGAAATTATCCATCCATGACATGAATTTTCTCTTTTAGGGTCAGAGTACATTCACAAAAACAGTATTGGCTCTGGGTAATTAGTGGATAGGATGGATGCTCGTGTTAAAAGGTCAAGGAAAATGGCAGTATCAACGTGTGTATAGGATGACAACCGAAATTTAACCACGGAAATGGACCATCTCCATCAAGATCATAATTTCCGAGACTGTCACTTATCATAAAATTAATGGCACGCGAGGTCATTTGGCAGAAATATGACATGATGATAGCATCAAAAACACTCCTCGATGAGATTTCACGCAATTTCGTTTAAGACCGCAGATTCATCGTATGCATCACTATAATATATGCATTACTCGTAATCGTGGAGCGTACTCGCAATATTACAAAGAACTTTTGAATATGATGCCGTTAATACTTTGAATATTAATGTGTTTTCATTATTTTAACATGTATAATAGTCATCAAAAGAATGTTAACTTATTTGAACAAAGGAGAACAGAGTTAGAGTGAAGTCTTTTGAACGTATATGCCTCTTAATGCACAAATTACTTCCGCAAGCAGTGACGCTCTTGATAGAGAGTTAATCTTTGACTTTTAATGATTACATCGTTTTGCACCACACTCGTTTCCGCGGAATGATGTTTTTTCCCTCTAATTGTCTCTCTCTGCAGTTAGGTTTTGAGCAACATTTGGAAAATATAACTTGATCATGAAATTTTTAAATCTGATTGCTTGCATATTTATATTGTTCTAAGGGACGAATTGGATTTGGAAACTTCAATGATATGCAAAAATGTTGGTCATTTTACCTCTATTTCATTGATTCCAGACATTCAGTAGTTAATACAGGACATAAGAGGTAACAAACTTACGAACCACATGCATCAGAAGGCAAAATTTTCTTTCTGTTAATAGTTTATACCATGTATAATATTATATATATACACTGAGATGAAGAGGGACCTGATGTAGATTAGGTTGCTGGAGTAGGTTTTGTTTGGAGTTACAAAATGTTTATTTGATAGTTGTGTCCATCCAAAAACCTACCTTAACCGGTAGATTACCTAATAATAATATATATATTAGAGTTATAAATGCTAAGTAATAACAAAGGTTTGCATCAGTATTGGGACAATCTATACCTTGATCTTTTAAGTGGCAATACAAAATCCTGGATAACAAAAATTTCATGGCATTTTAATGCTATTTAAATAAATCCAAATTGTATCTGCTGCAAAATAAAGCGAACATAAAATGAAAAGGAATCACTGCGTTTCCCAGCGTTGACAACCCCAACAAAATTTCTATCAACAAATATGTTGTAAAGTGTTTCCATGGCCACTGATACATCCTATTCTTCATCCATAAAAACTTGATTAAAAAAATGTACAAATAGGCATTTCTTATACACGATCACAGATTAAAAAATATTTTCAAACTACATAACCGCAAGCAATCTAAAATTTATTGAAATTCATTCCATTGTTTTTCTATTTTATCTCTGATTCTCACTCTTAATTAATTATAAAATATAATTACATGATCTTATTTAAGGGATAGATGTAAAATTAATATAATCATCATTTAATTTTTTCATTTAAAATTTGACCTTTTCATTATAAACAGTACAATCGCGAAAAATACCCCAATTTCGCTGAAGCTTCGCCATGTCGAGATCAAATTCCAAAGCTCAACGCTAAATTTAAAATTCCGCAAGGATTCCCGATCGATTATTTTTTTGGACATCCGACGCTTTTTTTTGACAACGCTTCCTGAAAGTAAAGCGTTCAGGGCGGCATATTCTCGTCCCTTTAAAAAATTTCTGCGGGGCATTATCTTCCAAATCCCTGAAGGAAAAGAAGAAGTATATATACATAAAATGTCCGAGGCGGAAAGTAGTAACGGTGTGTGGGAAGTAAAATTAGCCGGAGGATACGTGGAGAGAGAAAGAGATGAGCCACATTCGTTTTTTTCCCTTTTCGCCTACCCCCATTCCACACCATCCCTCCGAGCTGTCCGTGAGGGCGAGAAAGTGGAGGGCTCGAAGGCGCTTGAGCTCTTACTCCGCTTTTTCTTCCGCAACCCTCGCCACGTCATCCATCTTCCAACCTCCCACTTCCCCCTCCCCCACCAAGCCCTGACCCGTTGGCTGGCGCGAAATACAACAGACGCCTAAGTGGACTGGCTCCTTCTCACGAGAGGGGGTAAACCCCTTACCTCCTCGGCCAAAACACCTCTTATACCCAGGGATTCCATCCATATTGAGCCATCCGACACAATTCACACGACTTTCTCGGACACGCATATTTCCCCAAGATGCACCGCGGACTTTCTTCCTTCGTTGCTGTGCGAAATATGTCTTTAAGGTTCATGGATGAGGGAGGGAAGGCCAGTAGTTCACTTTTAAAGGGTATTGAACGTGTGCGGGGCGGCTTGGTCAAGGCGTTGTACAAATGGAGTCATCAAAGGGAGAGGGCTCAGCCAATTAATTCATTGCGCAATAGGAGACGCGGTACTGAAAACACCTGGGACGTATCGATTTGAACGATCCTCTTATGACGTGGGTACTTTCGGAAGGTCATGCTATCGAGCGTGTTCAAATGAATGATATTCAAAAAATGTCACTCAATGATATATTGTTCATTAAGGAAGAGATTGTGAAGAAGTGTGGACGGATCATTATCGATGAATATATCCCTTTCCCTCGCCCGTTCGAGAATTATTATGTTGAATCCCGTGGAATAAAAAAATAATAAGGAAGAATTATATAATCTAATGTGTTTCAAGTGACTTATTTAAAAGTCACTGGCGAAATAAAGGACTTGACATTTTCATATCATAGTACGAGTCTTATTCTCTCCTTAAGTGACTATGTACAATTTTATAGTGAAGATACAAAATATTTCTTTCTAGATTAACACCACTAATACAGTCATTTCACACAAACTTGTATTGCTGCGGAAAAATATCTGCTCATGCATAAATCAATTCTCTAATAAGGAACTATCGGTATTGAAATTAGGTCAATATGTTGGTAATGTATGCGTGCATCTAAATAAATACACGTATATATATATGTATATATATATATATATATATATATATAACAAAATTCATTCACCAATTCAAAATTCATTCGAACAAATATTCATTCACATGTAAATAGACATCAGGAAAAGGAATACGTAGGAATACATATAAAAGACGAACACCAGAGAGGTGGGGAAGGCGGAATTGAGCATATCACATGAGTAAAAATATTTCCTTGACCGGTACTTGAACAACGGATCTTTCGAATTGCCGGGCCTATGTTCTAACCACTTGGGCAATCGAAGAAACGTAATTTACACTAAAATATGCGGTGGGTCTATGGAACCAAGTGCCCAGATTCTTTGGGCAAGAAACAACGTTTGGAAGTCATGGAAAAAAATCGGAGAACATGGTTGCAATAACCCCCCGCAAATTACGTTTCTTTGATAACTCAAGTGTTTAGAGCATTCTCCGTTAGGCCCGGTAATTCTGAAGATCCGTCGTTCAAGTAACGGAGAAGGAAATATTTTTACACTTGTGATCTGCTCGATTCCGCCTTCCCCATCTCTCCTGTGTTCGTTCTTTAGGTGTTCCTATCCCTTTTCCAAATATCTATTTCCATGTGAATATATATATATATATATATATATATATATATATATAGCTCAGGTGGTTAGAGCATCCGCCCGGCAAGTGGAGAAATCCGGTGTTCAAGTCCCGGTCGAGGAAAATATTTTTACATTCGTGATCTGCTCACATCCGCCATCCCCACCTCTCTTGTGTTCGTCCTTTATATGTGTTCCTTTACCATTTTCCTTATCTCTATATCAATGTGAATAAAATAAATATATATATTCTCATTCACACACATATACATACATATATAAATAAATAAATATATATATATATATATATAATTCAATATTGACACATTATTATTCATTATTAATTCATATATATATATATATATATATATATACACATATATATATTAATTTTGAATTAATATATGTATATAGGTATATATATATTAATTAATAATGAATAATAATGTGTCAATATTTAAAATATATTTTGGTCAATATAAACTTTCGTAAATGAACTTGCAGTGGGCGAAAATTAAACACAAGAAAATCAAGACCCAAATAAGAACTTGCAATTTTCCTTAAGATGTACTGTTTTTTAATGTGGAGTATCAGCCCTTGATGGATATATTAAAATGGACTTAAGCAGAAATTGAGATATCATGATTAAACTCTTAAACAATTAATTCCGTTTTTCGTAACGTTTTTAAAAAAACAATTATTTTACTTTCCCTGGTTAGCGTTGCATCATACAGTGCCTTCTGGTGACTTACTGTCATAAGTGCATAAAACAATACAATTCAAATGCTTATGTTTCAAAGATACAAAAAGATAAACCTTTTAAAATGATCTTAGAGGACAATAAAAGCCCACGTCTTTTTATTCTGTCAATGCATCGAATTTCGGACCCCCGGAAACATATACACGGACCTTTAGGGGACATAGACCACGGCTCGGAAACCCCTTGCTCAAGCACAATGCGCAGTGCTCTCAATTTGCATATCCAGTGCCTCGCAGGCTTTAGACCTTGCCACCGCAACCGGGCACATGCGCAGCGCGACCAAGCCCGAAAAATCCAGGCTCCCGGGAAAGCGTAGCGAAATGAAACGGTGGGAATTTAAGCAACGCTTTTAACATCCACCTCTCCATTCTTTCACCACCATCCCCACCCCGAGTCACACTCACTCTCCGTTCCTTTTGTCCGCCCAATTACCCGAGGGAGGGAGGGAGAGGCTGGGCGGGGACAAAGCAATATTTTGTTGAAAGCCATTCGAGAGGATCGACGCTGCAATCCTTCGTCCGAACGTATATCTCCTGCATGCATGCCCCCAAACATATTTCTGTACACACCTATGCACCTATACACATTCACACCAGCAAACATCCGCTTTAAATCCCCCCTCGTCATCCCCTATTCCAGCGAAACGAGTATGTTTTCTTTTATCTCGTAACGGAGGGCGTTTAATGCTTTGTGTTTTTTCCCCTCAGTTTTTTCTGGCGTGTCTGCACTCTGAATTATTCAAACGTATTAGAAAACCTCACGAGTGGCGTGAGGGGGAGGTTTGAGGGGATGGGTGGGAAAAGGGAAGGTCGGGAGGAGGAGTCAGTCGTACGGCGGCAAAACACGTCCATTAGCGTCCCATCGCCACACACGAGGGCTCACATGGAGCACTCTCCCGCAGGCCAACTCACGGCGATCCCCCGACAGAATTAACGGAATATTTTGGCAGATTCGCGGACTGGAGGCAAGCGCAATGTTCCGCGTCTGAGCATGGCGTCGCTCGCTTGCTCGCTCCCCACCTCTGTCATCCTAGCCTCCCCTAATTACTTTCGCGATTATGAACGTTCGCCAAACTTACATGTGCTCTCCTCAAAAATTTAACAGGGAATTTAATTACGGCGTGGTTTAAACGAGCTGGAAGAGGACTCTATCCCTTTTGCCCCACCCTCTCCTCTCCTCACCCGTCTCTTCCTCTTGCGCTAAAGCATTCCTCCATCCATTTTTTACAAAACCCGCACTGAATGCGTTAAGAGATGTCTCACTTGAAAATATTTAGCGAGAGACGCGGTAATTATTTATGTACTTTTGTCCAGGAGCTGCCGAGTAAACTTTAATGAGTTGTAAAGAAAATGTTGACTGCACGCGCGCTGCGTCCGCGGGTGATGCACAGTTCTTGAAATTAGTTCAACTAACTATGAGAATGGATTATCTGCAAGTCATTGATTGTCTGTATGGATATTTTTTTCGGGAGAATAGGGCATAAATTTCCTTAGAACAGATTGGTGAAGGCAGCATTAGGACGAATGGATCTGAGAAATCGCGATGAAGTGGAATGGTCCAATCTCTGATTAATAAAATGCCGGCAGGGTCACCCTGAGCTGACCTATCCCTTAAAGGGACCCATCCGGAAAGTTGAAACAGATAAAAGATAAGGTTCAGAGAATGGAGACGATATGCCTTGCGATTGGATGCTTGCCGAAACTGGTACAGATATCTCTTTCGGGTAATTAGCCATTAATCTTGTCTGTGAGTCGATAAATTTAACGTTAGCGATGACGTATTCTAGCATTACAATAATTTGTAGGCCTATTAAATTGTTTTTTGCTTAATAAAATTATATTCCAGAAAAATTTCAATTTTATACTTTCACACATTTATGAGCTTTAAAGTCGTCTTCAATAGATTTCTTGATTTCTTTATTTCGTCCTGAGAATATCAATTTACTCTAAGAAAGAGTAGATACATTTTGCTAATTTGATATTTCACTCTTAAAGATTAATCCCATGAAACTGACCTATCCCTCGCGTTATGTGGTTAATTTGTAAATGGATTCGCGTTTCTCTGCTGCTAAAACACCGCCCTCTTTCAAGTAGTGGCGCGAGCTTTAGAGGGTCCTCGAGTGAAAAAGAGACTCCCGTCCGCGGAAAGCTTTTAGTTAAGAACGACCCGACTCCCACCCTCCTAAACGCACGTTCATACAAACAAACAATAGATCTGCTTCCCTTCCGTTGCATTTTGCCAGGAAATTCGTAGGTAGAAGTTTATTATGCCCGGACAACACTAAATGGAAAATATGTAAAGGGCATAAAATGTGGCTCATTGTTTTCCTCACTACACTTATGCACGCACTCTATTCTCACATCTAAATGTAACGTGGCCAATATATGTGGAATTCCGTAAAGGTTTAAAAAATTATGTTCGACCGCTAATTTTTCGGGATAAAATAAATAAAGTGCTATCCACATCATCAAGTGTTGTTTTCTTTGTTTTCGTAATACGAAAAGATCATTTATTACGCATCAATTGATCAATATTCCTATATATTTGAGTACTAGCAGTATTTTCATCGTTTACACTGTTCTGAAAGAGCTCATCGAAGAACGCATTAGACTGAATAGCTGAGCATCACCCTTAAAGCCGAGGTTTCGAATGCCTTTGTGGCGTAGTACTCGCTTGGTGGGTAGACAGTGAGGTTCCTGATCAGAGAACAGTGAGTAAAATGCCCACTTTATAAACGTGGGTATGAACGATTGAAATCTAACGCAATGATTTCTCTTGAAGGAGACCTTTCTTGGAAAAAATCCAGGAGCATAATTCTAGGGCCTGGTCTTTATTATAGACCCAAACGAGTGAACTTTGGGGGGCTCTTAGGTGCACGTTATCCTCGCTTAAGAAGGCGGGCTTTGTGTTGAAATAGTTGTTTGGTTTGGTCCTTAAATATGAAGCATTTTTTCCAAAATGAAAAGTTTGACGCAGACTCGAGAAACCAAAATGTACCACTAAGAAAAAATCTGTCGCTATTTTACTCTTTTGAAACGAAATAGCCAGCTAAAACTGGCCATGCGGTAAATGGTAAACAGTCAACCCTAAAAAAAGTGCCTTCAAAATGTCCTTCATTATCTTTCATTGCCTATAGAAATCTATTTCAAATAATTCCATTGGATTTTAATAGCAAACTTGCTTCTCGCAAGAAGTGAAATTAGAATAAGCTCTGAATAATTATCAGATGCGATAGTCAATTACAACAGGTGGATGTAAAATTTATCGAATATCTTAGATATTTAAAAATACTGACGGTCAGCAATCAAAAGTATAACTGTCAGTTCACGCCTCACACAAATATGTCTTCAGAACTCTTTAATGGTTTCATAATCAGATGTTCCATAAAATCCCATTAGCGCCAGGATAATGTCACCATAGTAATATTGTTACTGACGGTGACAATATTCGTCTGAGACTTAATCTATTTAATGTCCTTTAAATTCGTCATCCAGCTCTAACATCAAGAAAGTCAAATACGTTAGAACATCCCAATAGCATTATTTTGCTCTCTAATTAGCTGCAACACTCAGGAATAGGTTTCAAATCAATCCACAGCAGCCAATTAAAAAATACATGTCCATTCTCTTAACAAAATATTAAGCGTCACCCAATTACATAGGTTTTGCTGCTAATTGGTACTCTGATCGATATTATGACTCACAAATGGAAAATTCACTACAAGCTCCGCGAATCAGAGTATTCATATTTGTTCCATTTTGAGAACTAAAAGGAGACATTGTGCTGTGTGGTTAAGAAACAATTACTAAAAGTTCATTGAGAGAGAATGAATAATCAAACTGCGCCGAAAACAACAGAACTGAACATCAGGCAGTTCATCGTAAACGATTTGTTTTTTAAACAAATGTTGCACATAAATTGTTCTCTTTTTCTACCTCCTATGACGGCAACATATTCATCAAAATATTCCCCAAAAAATCATTTCACTCATCAATTCTTGAGCGGCCGAAGGCAATACGTGTACAATAATTCCATAACCTGAAAAAAACAGGATCGTAGACGACTTCACGTTATTTTTATTTTAATAACTGTTATTTGAGAATATTCAGCTCTAGTTTAAAACTTCAGAAATCATCTTTAACATTTAGAGTTAAACTTATGAGATAGTGCTAACTATTAGAAGCGATACATCATTAATTAGAAGGGATCTGGATTAAGTGAGGTAACTTATTTCGACGTTTCATCATACCACAAGTTTAAAATGCATATGAGAACATTTGTAATAGAAAACGAGTGAAGAGAACCACACACACACACACATATTTATCATTATTATTGGTAATCAGTGGGTTAAGGTATAGTTTGGATGGACACAGCCTATAACCAACACCAAACACTTTTTAGATTCTGTAGACTTTCTTTTTTCATATTATCTTCATCATCTTTATCATATTATTCTTCTTTGTTTGCGTATATATATATATGTATATATATATATATATATATAAATTCACTGATAGTCATAACAAACACAGAAACCAAAACACACAAAAGAGGGGCTCACTGGTTCTCGAATTTTCGGTGGTCCAACCACCTTTCTCAAGAGGAATTAGGAACAGAACTCATATATATATATATATATATATATATATATATATATATATACATTAGTAAAGTATTACAAATATGAAATTATTTCATAAAGAATACGAGTTATTTACTTCGAATTAATATTTATTTACTATCCAAACTGGCCATACTATTGGCAATACTAAATTCAGCATATTCGTTGAAAATAGTTTCTATCTCTAGATTTCGTATTCATGACTTTATGTCATTATATTTCACGGAACTTTAAAAAAAAAATTCGTCCATAACTTAAAATTCGAGAGAAAAAAAATGAAATGAAAAAGGATGTTAATAAGCCTCATTAACCCCCTTTCTAAATTTATTTGACCATCTTTATTTAAATCAACAGTATGTGATAGGTCGTGAAGGAAACCAAGGTAGAGTAAAAATATTTTCTACACAATATGCATTTTTCCTGAGTTTTAACTTCAAACTGAATTTCACAACTTCAAATATTCCCCTTCGAGGATTTTCTTCAACATTATACGAGAAACACACGCGGCACGTCCAAGTTGGCAGCCATGTGCCAGCACCGGGGAGATGATCCCTTTCACTCACGACCACCCTCCTCTCCTACTACCACCCACCCTTCCCGACCAACCGTGGCCTCTGGCGAGGAACGTGCGAATCAATGAAGGGAGTCAGCGGGGACAAGCGACGAGAAGGGGGCGTGGTGGAGGAGGAAGAAGAAAGGAGGGAGGGTAGCGAGCGTAGTGAAAACTCCAAAGGGGCAGGAGCAACGTGACGTTTTCATCTCGCAGGAAACTGAAGAGTCGCAAACGACCGCGCTTCTGACCGTGCACTCCTCGCCTCGGAATTTCAAGCCGCGCCCACGACGCCGAAACCAACGAGAAACTTTTAATATCGTTTTTTTTTAGGGTCGCGAATGTGCACCAAAATGAATGTTCCACACGCGTGCATCCACCGCTTGATAATGAATGCGTATTGAATATGGTGGAGGATGAAAAGAGAGGGGGTGTTTGAAGTACGGTTTGCTCGTTTCAAAACCTGTCCTTTTTAAAACAATTTCGAGAGTTATCCTCAGAAGTTGGGATGCGAAGCCGTTGCACTTTCAGCGATAGAAATGAAGTAAAGATTCAAAACAACCAATGTGAAATATAATGTAAATATATGACCTCAGATGTTGATATTCCTATCCTTAGGTAACCATCATTATGGGGTATGTACGACGTTTTACAAAAATTGATGCGAGTGAATGTATTTGAAATTGCATTAGTATGATTATAAAAAAATATTCTTCGTTGGCGCTAGCTTATCTTTAACAAAAGAAGTCAAGGGATTATGCACTTAAATGTATCATCCATCGAATGGCCTACTCAACTTGAAGTGCCTTACATACTAGAATAGCACCGAAGTAGGCATTGGGATATCGCTGGAACATTCTGCCAGCGCCAGGAATGAAACCCAAGGCCTCGGAATGAGGAGCCGTTACAATAGCCACTGCACCAACTGGATCTTTTAGATGGAACCCAAGGCGAGAAAATCGTCTCAGAAAAAATGTCACTAGCAGGATCTAATCAATTTTCCCAACTATCATTCTCAGTCTTAATGAAATATCCAAAAAGCATTTCCAACGTAACCCTAACAAATTAAAATTGCATTGCATAGAAAGGATAACCTGAGCAACAATATAAATTGAAATACGTATTGAAAAAATTATTGCACTCTACTTCATATTATTCCGTTCGTGGAAGAATGATGTGCTGAAAACTGTGAAATGTTAAAAAAATATATAACATATGTCAATTTGTGCTACAAAACAAATTTTTAAGAGGTGGCCACGGCTAACGTTGGTCTCTTAGAACAATTTCTTTGGATAATGGATAATGATAGGGAGTTAAAATATATATATATAGTATATACGAGGGTCATCCGGAAAGTAGTACCCGTTCGTGAAATAAAGACACAAAAGTAAATATTAACAAACATAAAAAATTTTATTTGACAGAGGATACTTTAAACTACTTCTCAACATAATCTCCAAGCAAATTAAGGCATTTGTCATAACGTGTGACAAGTTTCTGTATTCCTGCTGCATAGTCCTTCGCCGCCAGCTCATTGAGATACAGGGTCACTCCTTCTTTAAGTTCTTCATCGCTGTCAAATCTTTTTCCTGCCAAAAAGTCTTTAAGCTTTGTAAAGAGATGAAAATCTGAAGGGGCCAAGTCCGGGCTACACGGTGGATGGTCGAAAGTTTCCCATTTGAATTGCTGCAAAAGTTTTTGTGTTATCCCAGCTGCATGAGGCCTGTCATGAACGAGAATGACACCAGTAGACAATAGACCTCGCCGGCGATTTTGTATTGCCCGCCGTAATTTCTTTAATGTTTCACAATACGCATTGGCATTAATAGTGTCTCCACGGGCCATAAAATCAATAAGCAATACACCTCGTCGATCCCAGAAAATGGTTGCCATGAGTTTCCTGGTGGACAGAAGTGTCTTGAATTTTTTTGGTTTGTTTGGTGAATGAGCATGATGCCACTCCATTGACTGTCGTTTACTCTCAGGTGATGCATAACAAACCCATGTTTCGTCACCAGTAATTATGCGAGTCAAGAAAGAGTCTCCTTCATCAGAATAACGTCCCAAAAACGTCAGTGCTGCAGCCATACGCTTGGTTTTGTGCTCATCTGTAAGCATGCGAGGGACCCATCTTGCACAAATTTTTGCATAATGCAGATGGTGTTTAACAATTTCATGAACAATTGTTCGAGAAACATTGGAAAAATGCTCACAGATGTCATCAATTGTGACGCGCCGATCGTTCCTCACGAATTCGTCAACTGAGCTCACCAGTTGGTCTGTAATGACAGACGGTCTCCCCGAACGCTCATCGTCGTGTGTGTTCCCCCTCCCCATGTTGAAGTTGCGACACCACCGCCGAACAGACGACTCGTCCATTACATTGTCTCCATACACCTCCTTTAATTGGCGATGAATATCACATGGGCGAACGTTTCTTGCATTGAGGAATTTAATCACTGCCCTCACTTCACAACTGGCGGCGTTCTCAATTTTTTTAAACATTTTAAACAATCACAGAAACAACACAGGCAATGCTAGCGTCACGCAACTTGGCTCAGAGAAGGCAGACAAGCCACTGAAGCTATCTGACCTCGTCCAGCGGCTACTCGCGTCGTCAGCACTTCATGCGGCACGAACGGGTACTACTTTCCGGATGACCCTCGTATGAAAGAAACAAAAGAAAATTCTTTTCAAGCAAAAAGATATCATGCTCGAAATGGAATTCTGTCATCGTGGAGGAAACTACATGTCATATATGATGATTTTACTGATAAAATTTTAAAATCACATTAAATTCTAATATCATTAGCTCCAAATGTTTTCCTCCCATCACTATTAAGTCTACCTGGGCCACCTTGAGAGATGGGAATTGATTCACCATGGTTTTTAGCCGGGATATACAGATTATTCCGTTGCAATGTCATCTGAATACGTAGAGAGTGGGTAGATGTGGATACTTCAAGGGATAACATTTATAAGTATGAGTAATCATTAAGAATATTTATTATTACTTAGTGAATGTTTTCCTGATGATATAGATTACTACAGTAATCTATGCACATTATAATTTTTATACCCGAAAGAAATAATCTCCGTTTGAAATTTGAATTTTTAACACTATATAAAAAATTAATTGTATTAGACTTTCTACAGCGTAGAAATAATTACAATAAATACGCAATATTCATTCAATAGAGCCACAATTGGGAAAAACGTCCTGCCCGCCTGTATGTTACTTTACCTGAAACACGTACGTGTATATCGTGTTGCCTACACTTAGGGTTTCCGGGCTTCAAGATTTTCCAAACTGCTTAGAGCCTAGTAGCCTCAACACAGTCGAACTTTTTAATGAAACAGTTCTTTTAAAAAAGTCTCTGTAGGAAAAAACGTTTCAAAAAATGTGTCATTCATCTCCCGGGAGAAATAACAGGATTAGTGAATCTATTAATCACATTGTCTACCTTCGATAAAGGAATCATTAATCACCAATTAGTAACAAAACCAAAAATCTACTTGCTTCCTTTCATCTCGGAAAGAAAGTAAATCGGTTGAAATTCGGTACCTTCCCATCCTCCCGATTTCATCGAGAATATTCCGACAAAGACCCATTGGAGGTATTGACGTAATAATCCGAAAATACAGCAGGCAAAAGTTTGAGGCTTTCATACACTAGAGGATGAAACGAATTGAATGCATGACTGAAAATGGATACCGATAAAAAGCCTTCCTGTCAGTCTGCGAACCAAATGATCGATGGCTTATTGAATAGATGCGATAACTGTGAAAAGAGCTTTGTGTGATCAAGGGGTGAACATTTTGAATGCGTGATAGATAGGCATATTCATTCACAACATGCTTATTGCAGGTGATTCAAGAACTTTCAATAAGAATCAGCGCAGGCACCTTACTTTGTGTCAATCAATCGGTGAAAAAGGCTGATATTCGGGTTTCAAAATATGGTAGAATATTTACATACGAGTAAACAGCGATTGACTGCATTGTATTATTATAAAATTGTTTAATTTTATCGCTGCATTACTCGCAATTTTCTTTCCACTAATGTGTAACTATACGATCTTTCTGTTACTGTAGGCAACATAACGCATACTTCGCGTATAATCGAAGGAGCATATTGGGAATAATCTCGCAGGTTTTAGTTGTTCATCTAAAAGTATTAAATGAAATGGATTTTACTGTGCAAATTCAAATGATCCTTCGGAGAACCTTTTAAACAGAATCACGCCAATTCCTACCACGCCGGATTTTTTAAAAATACCGGCACTTGGCTGATAAATGGTAGTTGTTTACGTACTAATGTTATTAATTTAATTTTACCCAAAAGAACATTTCATAATAAAATAAGGTGAGAGAGTGGGAGAAGGTGCGCGTGATAATGGTGGAAGCCAGAGATTTTAATGTCTCCTCTTGGGCGCGGATAAAAGTTAACGGTGAGTAAGGACGAAATTACCCTACCACTGGGACGTAAAGCAAGGAAAATAATTAAGAAACTCGGGTGGCATAATTAGTACACAAGTGTGTGGCGTTGAAATTCCAAGTGTAAAGTGTGATGCTTGCTTGAGAATTTTTAATTTTTTTAAATTCCAAGAAATAGGGTGGTCGAAATTGTTGTTAATAAAAGTTGACATTTGTGGCACTCCATTTCCTTTCATTTATGTATACTTTTAAGAATATTCTCCATATTATTCGAGGTTAACCGCAAAGAAAAATCGTATATTTATTTATTTGGTTTATTCCTAATGGATTTTAGCTAACTCTCTCCTTAGATCTTGGTTTCCTTAAATTTTTACAACATAATAAACGAGAATGTAAACAAAGTAGATGCTGCCATCAGTCATTTTCAGTGAACAGCTTGCAATTCAGAAAAAATATTCTCCGAGAATCTGTTTAAAACTAACTTAAATCCAAGGCAAACATCTGATTTCTCGTCAAACTTTTTCATATTATTTATTCAATCTGTTTATTACTACTTTTCATCCTAACGTGAGTCTTTCACTATTTTCATTCGAAAAATACAAGCAAAACTTCACGTTCCAGCGCTAGAGATATATGCTGCTTCATCCCTTGCAATAACCACCGGGGAAGAATCTAGGGTGAACGGAACAAGTGTTCGGCGTAGGTAGACGGTGAAACGATCATTATTTGCTTGGCGAGCAAACCCTGTATGCCCTTGTTTTTTCCTCCCACATTGGAACAATCTTAAATCCGAGGGAATGGAAAAAATAGGATGAATTCCAAAATTAAACTGACAACGAGGGAAATTCGTGCGATGACTAGACAAAATTTTTGACCGTTATATTCTCAGGAGGGTCGATGAAAAATGTGAAGATATCACCTAGGTTGATTTTAAGAAGTAATGACCGACTGCGAACGAGTATTACAATCTTATCCGAAGATTTTTAAGCTCAAGCAGACGTGACCTATCGTGGGTTTTGATTTTTGTTTCAATTGACGAGAACTAGAGCTTTTTCATTAAAGTATGTGAGTTAACTAAATGCTGTACGAGTGCAACGAAAATTTGAGAATTTCACGTAAAGCTGAGATAAGAGTTTTGAGCCATTTAAAAGCACTAATTTGGCGCATTTTATTAAAAGGGTCCGGGAAAAACGTCTACAATATCTGAACATTAAAATTTTTTTAAAATATGAGCACAGCAATTCAACGTCAGTTAATTAGTCAAGTCGACGAAAGGTGCAGGATCAATTACCTGATTTCTCTTAATTTTGCTTTTATATTTCACTAAAATTAATATTCCGTGAATCATAAATATAAATTTCAAGGAAATTTCTATTTATGAGTGATTTATAAATATAATTTTAGGGAAATTTACTACAGGCTACACTATGAATAGGACTCGTTTTCATAGTGTAGTCTGCTGGAGGTATACCCGTATAGCTAATGAAAAGTATTTGAAGAAATGCAAACAATCTTATGGATAATCAACAAAATAAAAATATTGTTATTACTACATTTGGATTCTTGGTTGAATATTGATTCGATTATAATTTTGTAAAAAAACTTTTATCCGAAAATTTATGTTGATTTTCAAGTTAATTGTCATAGAATAAAAAATCTGATATTTCCTCATTAAAAGTTTGCCTTTTTGGTCACTATAATTTGTTGAAATATAGCGCCGACATATTGGCGAACCAGTGGAGTGTCGAAAGGGAATCACTTAAATAAATGCACAACTCGACCCGCATCTACGAGGAATGAGTTTGCGCATTTGAGCATGATATCATGAACATTAATTTCACAATTGACAATGTATATTGAACTATATTTATGAACGAGAGGTATAAAAGGCTAACTACTCTATAAGGTAGAATAACGCAAAACAAACCAGTTTGTTATTGTTTCATTAAAACCATGCTTAAAACTGTTACACTCAACTGTGGTACAAAAAACCTCGGCAATTATTCCGTTACATTATATGTTAAAAAAACAAAATATGTGGTATGCATTAAATAAAAATATAATATAATTATCCATGAACAACATTGACTATAAATGATTGACGAGAACTCTGGACATTCATTTTGAACAGAATCCGTCCAATACTCTGCCACAAGATTTACACCAGAGAAATTGAAAATGCAGCAAAAATGGACGAATACCATGGGTCAATCCCTTTGAAATTGCGTACTACAATTTCAATTTTATTTCGATTTATTTAGCTTGGGAATATTGCGAAGGGCTGATGACAAGCGAACTGTCATTATTGTATTTCGAGGAAAGATTGAAACACAATCAAAAAATCATCGCATCATAGTACTACATCCTCTCGGTTACACACTGGTACGCTAATCCAAGATCCGTGTTTGTGAAAATGAATGAATTGTGCTGCGACGTATAATTTCTGACCCTATGATCAACAATGGCTGACTGTTTTGGATAGGTTGTGGCTGACATGTTTTTGAACCTCTTTGTATCACATAAAAAAATAAAATAAAATTATACTATATTTTTTTAGTATTGCAGTGATTATAAGACTCGCAAAATATTAAAATTACATTTATTCTATCCGTACTATGTTGATGGTAGCCATTTTTCTTGAACTATGCAAACATTTGGCGAGTATTTTTATCATAAAATGGCGACGTAAATATATTTTTAAATATGTCTAAATCCATTACGCGCCAAATTCAGACGAACAATACGTTAAATTTGCAACGTTCATGTACCAAATAATAGAAGAAATGAAGAACATTTTTAAAAAGTTCGAAAGCATCACCAACTTGTAACAACAAATTATAAAGTCAGTCCATACCGTAAAACATCTCACGATGTTAGAATATTTTTAAAATTAAAGTTATTGAATTTTAAGTTTAATTTCTTAAATTCAAAATGCATCCAAAACGTACTGGATTTACAAATATATTGAATTTCACCGATTCACTGACGAGGGACTTAATCAATTAACCATTGATGAATGGGTAGTTAGGTTCAAACATAAAATAAATATGAAATAATTTGCACATCATCTCGAGTTGCTCTAACTCCGTGTTCTTCCTTGGGCACACAAGGAAGATATGTTGGTAAATGGGTTAAAATGTCGATGATTATGGAGTGGGAGCTGTTAAAAAAATTACAGGTAATCCGCAAACGATGCTCTAGATTTCACGTTTTTTTACTGCCTGGCTGCGTCCCTAATCGAGGCATCAGTCATGAGTAACCATGCGTGCCTTCTGCCTTCCGAGCGCGATGGAATCTAACCCACCAGAGATAAATAAAGAAAAAAAGAAGTGACCCACACACACTCTCGCAGAAACTCTAGGCGCCTCTAAAGCTGAAGGAACGTGATAATCAGAGTAACATGGTTTTTCGAAATATTTCATCGTTCATTTTTATTAATTTTTTCCTTCCCTTTTTAATCCCTTTCGAGTGTTCCACCCCCGTAGACGAGCAATTCAAAAGGGTGCACATTTTCTCGACCTGACCCCGTTTCTCTGAGCGACTCCCATTCCATAAGGGTGTTATGATTGTGAATATCGTGAAAGGGTACTCTCTCATACGTCTGGTACACCCGCGCACCTGACTCTTGTTCCAAATTGCGATTTTTTCCTGCATGCGTGCTCATATGTGCATGTGCACGACGGAATATTATGTGTAAGGGTTTTTCTTGTGTTCACGAGTTGGAAAGCGGATTGAGGCGAGGGCGATTCGAGCCAAGGCTTTATTTCTATTATCTACTCTTCTTAAAAATGCACAACCGTACACGTTTTCTTTATGTTAGCCCAATTAATAAATATATAGTCATGAATAAATAATACCTTATATATAAGGTATTATTTATTCAGGACTTCGGTTTTTCTGTTTTTCATCATTCAGTACTGCATTCTCCTGACTCAATTCACACTAAAACATGAGTATTCAATGAATAACCTAAATTAAGCAAGAATGGCTGTTATGTGGAATTAAATTATCGTACAATTCACGGTTTAATATTAATTGTTAAATGAATATTATTTGTTGAGGTATAAAAACACGATTGGGATTACGAAAGAATACTGCCTGAAATAATATTGTTACTTTTATGATATCTAAATATTAACAAAGGGTAAACAATGTTATTACTCTAGTCGTTAGTTAATTACTTTATAGCATTATCTAAAGCTCTTATTCATAAATTCAAATCGATACAGAAGAGTATCTTCTGCATTGATTTGTATATCTTTTAAATGTGTCACTCTGTAACTATTTTTACGCGCATTCCTTATCTTTCTCAAAATTTAATACCCCTGAAATAGAACTCATGGTGGTAATGACGAATACAAATGATGTTACCATTATTTTTCATAACTATCTCGATTTTTCAAGCATTCTTATTGACATCTTTCTGAATTCCTAGGATTCAAATTTTCGTCTACGTAGGTCTTATGAATTGTATTTTTCGTTCAACCAAGAGAATGCTCATATGTGGGGTTTTAGGTGTTGAAGGAATTGATAGAACGTGGAAGTAAATCCAGGGAAAAAGCTAAGAAAAGAATTCGTTTACGTCGCCTCGCGTTTTTCATCTTGACTATTATTTTGTTTTTCAAAAGTTCCCACTGAATCAGATGAAGGTTGGCACAACTCGATCCCCGACGCAAATAGAACCGAGGCGGATTTTCACGACCCAGACGAGAATTTCGCTATCAAGCAGTTAAAAAAAAAGAATTGTCTACGGGAGAAATCTCACAAAAGAAAAAAATATTCGCTCCCCAAAAAACTGAATGAAGTTTAGACCAAGATCGAAGTGCAAGGATACATGAATATAGCCGGATTATGCGGACGATTATTCTATGGGAAAAACCGACTTTGGATCCAGACGGGCGTAGATTATGGCCATTGAGGTTTCCCCGACGCGTTTTCCCACGAACGTTAAAGATGGATTAATGGTACCAAGTGAATCCGCCTCGAGTCCTGTGGACCTAAACCCCAGTCATCAAGCCTGACTGAATACGCGAATATGAATTTCTATAGAGTTCACACTGCGGAAGGATGGATTTACCGGGAAATCAAATTGGTTAAGTCAGACATTCATCACGTGTGAATTGGAACGTACAGTATAACCAAATGGTGATGGATATTCTGTCATAAAGTATTAGAAAAATGGAACCTTTAAGATTGCATAATAATGGATTCACCAAACCAGCAATGTCCAAAGGTTACCAATTGTCTTAAACCTTTTTGGAATAAACGATATTTCTTAATAGATATAATGAGCATTCATCCATTTTGTTAATCAATGCTACAGTCCGATGACAAAATGAGCGTATGATTACAATATTTAATTGATTTAATGTATTTTCAACATCCCAAGAGAGAAAATTCTAAGTTAACGTCAATTCAACTGTGATTAAGCTAACGTTTTAGGATCACCTTGCCCGCAACTTTAAACACAAAGCCGACATGCTTGAGCCAACCCAACAATACACCACTCCTCTCCGTTATGTCATTAAAAATATTGCATAAAATTAATTAAAATATATGACTAAGTTTACCCAAAAATACGAAACCCCTGGAGGATGTAGAATCTTGGGTAGGGCGTTGGGAAAATAATGTGGAACAGATAACACTTCAAACCGTAATTTCAGTAATTTTGTAGTCAAATAAAAATTATATCGAAAGACATAAAATTTTTGAGGAATAAAATTTTATAAATCATTTTCAATTCAATTAATTATTTCAATGGTAATACCAAAAACAAAAGTGTTTATTAAAATTCAAGAATTTGAAAATATCATAAAAAATGAAAATATAACATTTGCTTACGGGGAATTCTCGGTTTAATTAATACACTTCGCAGTATTTGATTGATATATCCGTTTTGGATTATAAAATTATCTTATGATCCAAAACGTATATATCAATCAAATACTGTGAAATCAAAAATTAATCAAATATTTTAAAACCCTTTTGATACAACGTGAAACGTGTGTCATAAAGAAAATAGAACAAAAAGCTTCAACAGGGCAGTGCCGGTAATCATTTTTTTATCCTGTTTTAAGAATTAGCAATATACAAGAAAGCATTATTAATTTTGCCCATTCGTCTCTTTCATGCATAATTGTAGAAAAACAATCGAAATACCAGTAGAAACTCAACTGGGAATGCAATAAAGAATATATTCAATTGTCTTAATTAGAAATTATTAAATTTTACGTAATTGAAATTTCTTCTTTGAACTCACATTATGCCCATGTAATGGAAAAATTCATTTTTCATAAGTAAATATTAATATAATTTTGTTGTACTTCAATTACAACAAAAGTGACTTCAAGTAGTCCCTATTTCTATACCTACTACCTTCTGTTGCCCAATCCGTAATGTTCTCTAAGTTTCCTTGTTAAATGATTTTTTTATCTCTAAAATCTGATTTCTAATTTTATCCTAATGTATTTCTTTAAACAATCGTTACAATTAAAAACTTCCAGCAGAGAAAATGAAACTATTACTGGTTCTAATTCCGCATCTCCAAACTGGTAGTATAAAGCTTCAAAACCAGCAACTTTATTAGCTGAAAATTATGTTGCAGAGCAATAGTTATAGACGAAATAAAACATCAGGGGGTGTGCATAATAAGCATATAAGAGTGCCTTTAAGCATGTTGAAAAGTCATTAGAAATACAGGTGACCAAACTTGCTCAACATCAAACTGACAAATTTTGAGGCTTAACAAACGTCTTACCAATTAGAGCAAGGAGTGTGTGTTACGTAAAACTCTGAATATTCAATATATTTTTTCTTTTAGAGGGAAGTTAATGAGAAATTGAATTGGAATAAGCTATGCTCTCATGGTGCATCCAACTTAAAAGCACGGTGAAAATCGCTTCCTGAATCACCTGTGGTGTGAACTCAAAAAAAATACAAGCCTTCGCTTAGCCCACTTAAAATCCGTTAGCAGCTACGTTGACGCACTGCCCACTTGGAATCGATTTGCCCCAAATTCACCTTTATTTTTTGAAAAAAGTGAACATAAATAGGGGGCATTTTCAGGTGAAATCGAAGTAATATCGGCTCTCCTTGCCGTTATCTTCCGGGAAAAAGGCAGGGACATCAAAACAAAACACGACCGAGGCGGGGGGTGGAGAATGTCAGTCATTGGGTCAAATTCACGCGATTTCCGTACACAAAAGAGTCGTAGGCGGATGGTCTCGATTAAGAGTCGCGGCCCCGTTTAACCCAGATTTTGACACCGCGATCTCTCTCGCTTAAGCATTGGGCCCTCTCCTCCCTTCAACCCGCAGCGCCCGCGATGACTGCGCAAGATAAGAGCACTCGGTAAAGCTTCCGCTTCCAAAGCCCTTGCACACGAATGGGGAAAATGAGGGTGAGCGAGGGCAATGAGGAGAAGGGGTGGGTGTGTGGAGAGAAGTGGCAGGTGCCAAGGAGGTCCGAACGGGGGTAGTTCCCCTTCAAATACAACGCGGACGATACAAACGCGAAATGAAACACTTCCCACTTTCTCGGTCTTGAGAAATGCGGAAAATACACTATCGTGATACAGCGTCGCTATTCTCTGCTTGCATTATGTAGCTTTACCAGAATCCTGACGATTCCTGATTCTCTGGATCACTTGGAAAGAATCTGGTACTAATTCTACATGAAACAATGACCGATGAAATAAACGACAGCTTGAGATAAAATTATCTAATAATCAATTCCGTCAAAATATTAATATTGCTGACTAGGATATGAATAAATATTATCAGTAATAGTAATTACCATACTTTAGAAATGGTTGCATCACCTGTGATATACAAGGGTGGTCTGAAAAGTTTCCGACCTAAAAAATTTCAGAAAAAATGTCTTTGTAACTTGTATCTTTGTATCTTGTCGGAAACTTTTCAGACCACCCACGCATACGTGTCATGTAGTGCTTGGAACAAGTTTTGCCTAATTATTTCACCCATTACTTTCCGTCACTAAGTCCAAATTCTCCTTAAGTCTTTTCGCCTTCTTTTTCAATGTAAATTGAATCATTGCCATCTCAAGCACGATTCCCGTTAGATAGCTCTCCATTGGAATAATGGAGTAAGTCATGCTACATTACTTTGCTCACACTGTACGCCAATTCTTCTTGGCAATTTTTTCCTCTCAACAAACCTCATTTTATGTTAAATTATTCCTCATATTCAGTAAAAAATGAATAATTTTTCGTAGCAGTAACTGATAGGTTTACAAACTTTGGCAAATCATCAAAACTCACGATCCGTGTTTCAATGAATTTCTGCACCGTGTTCAGGCGATGATATTGTGATACATCCTCACCTGAAGAGTTTAGGTTACTTAATTTATTTCTTGATATTAAGTTTTGTAGTTTTTGGTAAATACGGATGAATTGATAAATTAATTTGAGATGAAGTGATGACATGAAGACAAGGTTACGAAATAGCATATTTCAATAATGTGTTCTTTATTTTATTATGATGAACACTTCGTATGTATGTTAATATTTTCAGATTCAGCTTTTCTGACGTCTTCCTTCGCGGTTTTCAATAATCCTTCCTATATCTTGTCGCCTGTCCTCGATCAAACTAGCATAGCAACTGCCTTGCAATTCTTCCTCTTCTGTTCTCCAGAATGCCATCTTTAGTCTCGTTTCCTCCTCTCTTCTGTTTCTCGAAGTTCTTTATATTGTCAATGTATTTCTTTGATTTAAATTAGTGTTTTACTAAAACTTAATTGATATCACTGTCAATATATGCTCCAATTGCCTGTTCAGCCTTTCATTTCATCCCTTAACTTCAGCTTACCTAAATAGATTTCATACTTATCACATCAAGCAACTCCCATGCGAAATTTTGACTATGAGTTTCTATGACAGCATAATAGTCACATTTTATTTGTATCGTTCAAAGAATCCCAATGGCCAATCACAAATTACGTTGGCATTAACAAATTCATCTATTTCTACTATTTTTCTTCTAGTTCTTCTCTGATGAATTCACCTGGAAACATTTTATTTGTAAAAGGTTGCTTTCAAGGTATGAAAAACAGCTTCGATATTTGCATAAGAGGATAGTTTCTAGACATTTATCTTCTTCAATTTTCAGGGCAAATATTAGTATCGTATCATCGTTTTATTATTTTTCACAGCATGTTGAAACATTTATCTATATGTAAGCTCCCTTGTACGTGTACATCTATTGAAACATGGAATTTAAGAAAAATAAATAACTCAAAACCTAAGAATCATTGGTCGATAGAAAGCTAGAAAAATGTTTTAAAAGCCATTAACCTGATACGCACATTATTTTTTCCTTTAAAACGTAAGGAAAATGAATGAAGTTCGATGGAATCCAATTCAAACAACTATAAGAAAAAAATCAATTCCTTAAAAGTCGATCCTATAAATCTGATCAAAAAAAGAAACCCAACATTTTGACGCTCCTAAAAAGTTTATCGGGAGAAATCCACATTAAATTTCGACTATGGACCTCCACGACTCTCAATAAAAACCTTTCCATATTTTTGCGAAAATTCAGAAACAAAACTTGATCAAGACTTTCAGCTTCTGCTGATAGGATTTAATCCTCAAAACCAGAGCTGTTCAAGAAAGTGGAAGTATGGTGCCGGTCTAATCCGCATTCCTCTCCCCGTAACCGAAAGTTTTCGATAATCACCTGAGCCCAAAGTTTATATGAGGGTACTTTCCTGGGTTTTTGGACCCCCCGAGAGATAAAAAAATTTCGTTGGTAAAGTCAACAGTAAAGCTAAACCCATTAGCTTATCTAAAGGCAGCGGTTTTGCTCATATCGTTCGCTTTCTAACGAAACTTTAATCCTCACATTAGAAGGGAAGGTTTGTGACTCTTATGCATTCCCGATTTAATTAATCAAGAACAGAGATGAAAAACTAGGCTAAAATTTCCCTTAAAAGAGGTGTGGGGTCATAACTAAGACCACGGGGTCAACAGTGTCAAGAGTACTACGTATCTCGTGTCTAGCTTTTAGGTCTCGTAAGGAACAAAGTTTTGCAAAAAAATACTTTCAGACTTTAGTCCAGTAGACATCTCCAGTGAACAACGCCAAAAATATTTAGAAGAATGTACAGCATGTAAGTTGATTTGATTTGATCATTTGATGCCAGTCGCTATATGGCGGCTTTACTAAATTATATTTCACAAATTATGCCCCTGAAAGAGATGTCATAAGTATTATTATTCATATAAACCTTTTTTCTCGAGTTAAGTTTTAGTGATAAACTTAATTTTATTCATTCTTTATATAATACTTTTAATAATTTATTTAACCTTGCTGATTTTCTCTTTCGTACACTCTTGAATGGCTAGTATGACAAGCATTTAAATCGGAAGATAACAAAAACATGAGCGAGCGAAGGAAGAAGTTAGGGACGAAGCCAGCCGTCATAAGGAGAACGTGCCGTATGCTGCACCGGTGTATTCTTGGCTCCGAAGGTAAATAGAGAGATATGAGAGGCACGAGAGGTACGGGGTACGACAGCATAAACTACCGACTGACCATCGCTGCTCTAAACTTGCTCTTTGTGGGTAAAGTAGTCTCGTAATGGAAAGTCAAATAAGAACATCATTTACAAATATATAAATTATCCCAAACAATATTCTCTCTATACTACAAAAATAGTTGTTCTACATCCAAGACCATTATATATTCCGTTGTCACTCATTAAATACCATAAACAGGATCTGTAAAATCAAAAGCATTAACATAAAGAAGTAAATGACACATTTGGAATAGAACGTACATAATTTAATGCCAATTGGTGTAACATTTTTAACTAATGTTTTCACAAAGCCCTTCGCTAATGACCAAACATGACAATTAAATGTGATATTGGCAATTTTAATAAATAATTTAAAGAATTTTAGGGAAGCATGACAATAATGGAATATTTTAACATAAAACGTAAATTTTCATGACAAACCACATATATGACGCGACAACGATTCTTTTTGACTGCAATGATAATAATGGGATACTTAGTAGCTGTAGCCCATGCTAGTGTTACATGATGTATATGATATTATTTTCGGGTAATGGATGTTAATAATTATGTATATTTTTATATATAATATACATTATCTGTTATATATCTTTATTAATTAGTTATATGTGCCAATATAAATTATTTAAATATTCAATACGTGATTTAATAGAGGTGCTGGAAATACCGAGACTATCATGTGTCATGGTTATTCCTGTCAATAAAATGCTCTTTAACCCATAATGTTGTCAAAAAGAATTTTTCATAAATTTCTGAGGGGGACAGTTTCTCAGCACAACTAATCTAATTCTGAGGAAAAAAATTTCGAATCCACTTACATTTTTTTAAATTCTTGGCTTAGTGAAATATTAATTATATTATATTTATTACAACAGGATAAAATTTATAAAGTTTAATTATAAGCGTGAAGACATAAAATTAAGAGATTTTGATATTTATCGTTATCCATAGAGATGTTCCATAACTATTATGCTAATTTTAACAGTGTATTTGCCATTTGCGTTATGGCATGTGTGCTTTGTATCTAGGAATAATATATTTAGCTGATTAAAGTTCCGCTTAGATGTAATTACGTAACACTAGCTGGTGATGTATGCAGTAGCGAGAAAACTGCTCATTAGCACCGGTAAAATCTTCATCCTGAATATTATTCCCAGCAGCATAGCAGTGGACCAATGAACTTTTCACGCCGCTGATACCAATTTCAAAGAAACTCAGCATATAAAATTTCATGTTCCAATGAAATCATTAAATAACCTTTTCTGCTTCATTTTGCCGTAACTTTGTTTTTGAAGAATGTGTAAAACGAGTTCGCCTTTGCTTTGATATTCTTGTTACTTATTATTATAAACACCCAGCTAATGAATTCGTCAGCCAGGAGCGCGTACGTTCTGACCACTTAATCGAGCTTTTGGTTGTGGCTCCAAAAAAATGCTTCGATGAAGACATTATAAAACCACGCTTATCTGGTGGACAGAATAGTTGCCTGCGCCAAAGCTATTGTCTGGTGTCTCGAAGTAGATTCAAGTATTTGAATAATTTATTTTGAAAGTTTATTATGATATCAAAAAAACTGGTGTCTTCTTACACGATACGAAGGTGCTTTACTTATCAGAAATACAAACATAGTAAGTAGAAGCTGCCACTTTCTTTATGCGGTAGTTCAGTACCACTAATAGTATCACTATTCGGACATATTATTGAGGTCCATTTTAGTGTGGTCTATCCACGATACTGTTATAATCAACACACTCAAAATTAAATATATATATATATATACACACACACATAATGGGAAAATTATATTGTATCTGTAGTGTTCTACTAATCAGTTTTGTGTTGATTCAATCGACTTACAAAACTGTTATCGTACTTTTTGAGTCCTCGACAAAAATGGAAGTGAAACGTCATCAATTTCATCGAAGTCTGACGGAGTTAATTTTTCAGAAGATGAGAAATGAAATGAATTTAAGATAGTGGTAAAGATCAACTCTTGAAATCAACGTAATTCACTCTCGAAGATGTGTGTTCCTGCACCATCCAACACGTATATACCAAATAATAAACAACTAAGTGGAAAAAAATATTCGACACAGCAGATTCTAATCGTCGTTTCACTATTGCTCAAAAGGAACACATGGACCCTGGGAACTGGAGGCAATTATCAAGGATTCACTTCAACTTGATCATCAACAAAGACCACATGGGACACAACCGCATCAAATAACGCCATCGAGCCAGTCGACTTTAACAAAAGAACAATTTTCTTTCCATGTATTTACAGTTCCAAGTCGGGAGGTCTGTGGGTAGCCGGCAAGTTAGCTAAGTGGATCACTCACGGGCGTTCTTCGTCTAAAGGGAAAGAACCACCACCCGGACCCGCTCCCCCACAGGGGTAGGGAAGCACACTTTAAACGTCCAACCACAAAAAACCACTTTCGCTTAAATTTATACACGTAGGCCCTAAAAATATCCACGTAATTTTTTTAATATTCTCATCTTTTTTATATACCGCTAAATGGAAGATGTAGCAATCACCAGTGGCTATGAGGGCACACGCCGATGTTTTTTTATCTCGACTCGGGAGATCCGGAAGAACCAGTCTCATTCATCATTTTCATAATCTGAAATCATCGCGAAAAGTCTCACTTCGCCTTCTGCGCAGCATGTCTCACGCATGTGCTTACGTACGCTACTGAACATACGGTCATATTCATTTAATATTGTGAAAAGAAAACGCCTTCTGTTGGGCAATTGTCATTGTTTACCTCCGTGGCCACTGGATGCTTATCTCTACGATAGTGGTTCTCGATTGGGCAAAAATATTTCACGATAAAATTCATTAAATGAGCACCACTATCCTAGTGTACATCTTCCTTCGAATATGCGCTTTAATTGCGCATGGACATATTAAACAATTTAAAATTGTTTAAAATATGAAATGTAAACACTAAATAGTAATAATTTCACAGAAATCACGTTTTTCGAACAATATGCAGGGGTGTTTCGAAAAAGCGATTTTTAAAATTAAAACTTGAAAATGTTTAACAGTTCCTTTTAGCCAATAATTTTTCGATGGTGGGATAGTCAAAAGCGCAACATATATTTCCCAAAATAAATAAAGATATGGTTTAAACTGAATTAAACGCATGTTAAAATTCATTATTTAAACAAAATTCAAGGCTTACCATTACTATGCCCGCACTTAAGTCGTGGTAATCTCTTATTAGTTCCCTTCCTCAATCTTTATTACATTCCGGGTAAGTCTATCACCAGTAAGCGTAATGAAATCGGTAAGTACAAATTTTCTCCGGTAATTCCACATCAAGAAGTTACCCGGACTGGAATGCTATCCGTCAAGTTGGCAGACGACCAGGAATCTCATATCGCATGGCCAATCTATGTAAGTACAAATCTCCACGCACTCAATATTCGTCGACAAAATGATGTGATGTTTCAACCCCGTTTTCTCATACTTTGGCAGTTATACCCTCAAGCTTTAACCGTCTTACAGCTACCTATTTAGAGAGCTGAATTAAGAATTAGCTTTCCCCGGAACACTGAATATCTGCAATGACTTTTCTCTCATTGAATCGCTTAAATTGTGATATTTCCCTCATTTCCATTATTTGGGGCTTCTGCCCTATTAAGTAGATTAGGACTCCACCATTTATATTGCTAATTGCCATGAATGCAAACTTTTCTATTGCATCCGGTTTGAACATAGTAAGAAGTTTGGCGGCGATAGGTTTTTTTAACAATAGCTTCTCAAACTTTGAGGTCATATTGAAGATATTTCAACATTTGGTATACCTATATTCCACTTGCTCGATTTTATCGGAATAAAATCTGTGGTCATATCATATCTGACTCCATGCATTTACTCTTTTGCGGTATTTGTGACCAGTAAAATGTTTTTCTTTCCGCATATCTTGTACAAGTTAATAAATACACCACGATTTCCCCCACTTAATTCCCAATTAAGAATTCAACAACTTGATTCCCCCAAATTTATTCACACGTAATTATGTCTTGTCTATATCATTAGGAAAATGCTATTTCAAAAAGATTAAATGCCTAATTGCACCCCATCAGAACTGTTCAGCCTCGCATATTACTATAATTACGTAATCAAATATCAGTTATTTGAAATTCAGTCGAAAAACGTATTTTCGGTTGAAAAAAGCTTAAAATAGAAATAAAAATTTCGGAGAAAACTTAATTGCGCATATTATTTTTCTTGTTGGAAGTTTTCAACAACAACGAAACCAATTTTCATAGAGATTCTGCAAATTTGTAGAAAAACATTTAAACTTTTGGATTAGCCAGGAGAAATTAAAATACGCATGTTAACTATGATCTCGCATTTAAGAATTTTTTCACTGCACATTACGACTGAAAGCGGGGTGAAATTTCATATCATGGAGTGACATCGAGCCGTTGAAGGTGATGAAATGGAGGGTAAGCCGTGGGAGATATTTCGTGAAGAAACGAGGAATTCCCGGGAAACGTCCGGGTGCAGCAAAGCTGCGCAAATTTTGATCGTGTTGACAAATACGACACAAGACCGCGGACGTTTCCATTGCATTGAATAAACTCTGAAACGATTTCAGAGCGCGTCTGGTGGTAGATGACTGTGTCCGACCATAAGAGGCATTGCCACCACAATGTTAGACAACCGGAGTGATTTACGCGTTTTTCGAACCACCCTATAATACAATTGCGTGCACGCATTTTTCTAATCTTCTTTAAAGCAACGAAACATTTTCTAAATAATTCTTAATATTTAAATCTCCTTTTAAATTCCTCACCTCTATAGAGTGTAAAAAAACCCACACCAAGTAGTTTAGCAAGAAGTAGAAAGCACAGCTAATTAATATTTTTCCTTTTCGATTCTCGAAAATTAAAGCATGTAATAAAGGTATTACGATAGAGGTAAGTTCTTGAAAGTTTTTCGTTGAATCGTGTTAACTGTTACGAATTAATAATTACTTAAAAACTATGAAGTGTTTCAAGAATTTAATTCGGTATAACGTACCGATAAATGCGAAAGTGAGAAAGAGTTACTTGCAATTATATGCGAATTATGCACATGAACTTTTTATTGCACAGTAAAGCATAAATTGAATAAAAATATTAAAAATAAGTACGCTAATTAATTTTGATTACTATTATGAAGTTTTTTTAAATTAAGGATTCTTATGAAATAGTTTAAACAAAAATAATTCATATTTAATATTAATCCTGGTGGAAAGTTAAAAGAGATCTTCAATCAGTCCTCATTCAAAAGGATGCCTCTACAGAGAAAAGTGGATTCCTTGTGCCAGATTCTTAATTGGTCAGTGGGTGCAATGAAACAGCTGGAGAGTAATCATTACGAAGCCTTCAGTCTGAGTATTTTCTAAAATATCCATTATTTGGAGAACATGGATATGCCTCTTGGATGAAATGTTTTCCCCACGCTAAAGATATTTCCTAGGTTAACCAAGACGTCGATTCTTCACAGCAATTTGATATCCAGTTAACATCCACAATGCATGGTGAAAACGGACAGATCGGAAAAAAACCAATATGGTTACAATGATACATTCTCCAGGTGAAGACGACTTAGAAAGCCAATGAAAAATTAATAATTATAATTCATTGGCACAACAGCACCTTGCTCATTCTCGCAATAATAACATCCATTCGAAGCATGAAACACTTCACACACATTACAACTACTGTGTTACAATAACGAACAAAAGGATGCACCAATGAACACAATCACATTCTGAACACCTCACTAGATACTGTATATTATCTCTGTCGTCCATATACTTTACAGTGTTGTCCAGCAAACTGGAGGTGTTGGAGGGTTGTTGGTAGTAACCAAAATAGCTCGGTGGGCAAGATCTGGGCGTGGGCAAGAAGGTGCATCTTCGGAACCTGGTACCTCACAGGGGTAGGGTAACACAAGATAAAATGTTTAAAACACCCATCACTCCGTACATGCACTACATTCAATTTAAGCAACACCGTCGTCATTTGCAAGAAGTGGGAAAGGTGGTCGCACCTGTGGTGAAGGAACTATGTTGATAACCCCCTGAGGGGATCCTCATGGCGAGAATCATACCCTCCAACCAAGCGCATCAAAATAGTTAGAACCCAAAATCACATCTCACACAATTTCCACCACCATTCAAACAAAAGATAAAAGAGTCCCTTTTGATTCATGAATGATGACATTAATATAATATTCACAGAAGGTTTGAATATTTGGTATTGACCTCTGCGATAAACTGAGTTCCATAGCCACTGACCACTTAAGCCCAAGGATTGTGGATCACACACAGTTAAACATGCGCCTTACACCAACCTAATTTTAAACCATCACCCCAGGCACATCCACCCATTAATAACCTATAGTAATATACGTACATCATGCCAAATTGATATATTAGAATAATTACCCTAAATATGTCTCTCATTTTATAACAACTGCATATTTCTATCTTTAAATACCATACATCTGTTACGACATCACACCTTACGCATGGAGCACAGACATTCAAACATCTCAAAACCTATTTTAATGCCAAAATCGTATAATCATATAATTTCTTCTTTGAATAAATCTTCCCTCTTATGATTTTCCTTCAGGAATTCCAGTAGTCTACATTTTTCATTGAACTTTGACTAATTATAGCTAACTATACGGCACGTTAAAATTAAATTAATAATCTTTTCATGTCCATAAAATAACAATAAAAGACAAGACCTAATAAATGAATGCTTAAGCTTTTTATAACACTGCAAATATTGTTTCATAAGAAATGAGTAAAAATCATTTTTAAATAAAATTCAAAATAAAAATATACTTAAAAATACATCACCAGTATACACTATCTTAAGTGATGACTACACATGAAGATGTATTTGTGAAAAAATCACGATACAATTAAAAAAATCCAACTGACACTGGGTTTTAAACCTTTTTTTTAATCTTACAACTCTTTCTAAAAATTGAGTCATATCTTGCAAATAAAACACCTCATGTTATAAAAAGCTTATATCGAACAGTAAGAGGAATGGCCATTTTACAGTAGCATAAAAAATAAGTGATAGTTGAATTTTGCACCTGCAACAGCATGACGTTTGGCGTTTTGCTGTTTTAAATCTGGTCAACATCAAACACATTTGTGTCCCCAATTTTCAAATACCAGATTATCCTCCAGTTCTGCACACCAATCAAATATACACTTATTCACCTGGTACACTCATAGCAATGGTTGAAGTTGACGATGCAAATCGTAACTTCGACTAGCAAATTTTAATTTTCAGTGAACACCTACAGTTAAGAATGGACAGCTACATTGCAGAACAAGACTACGTGATACATTATCTCTCTTACGGAAATTTTTGAAAAGAATATTAATTACAGCGAAGGGAATTCACAGCCGAATGTACACCTCATTTGTTATCAACAAACAGCTTCACAGAGCATTGGACCATATAATGCCAAATTCACGCTCAATAATGAAACCGCGTGGAATACCTTGCTTGCCAAAGTAAAATGCCCTTCAAGACGATATATCGAGGGTTCTCGCGATACGATATGACTTCCTTACGTATTATTTTTAGATATAATATGTAAATGAATTTGTTTGTTTGGCAAAATATGGGCGTAAGATCTGACGAGACAAAAAATACCATCATAATATCAGATTTCGGGGACTGAATTCCTTAGAAAAATGATGGAAGAAAAACTTGTATTACGAAAGAATATTAACAGCACACTCCCAAAATTCCACCACAGGAATCAATTGTAAAGGTAAGAATTTCACTTGAGAGTGTGGTAGCATCGTTATACATCATCATATCTACCGCACAAATGCATTGTCTGAGTGATACTATGTTTCTACGTGACCTATACATGAATCTCTTTCCATTTGCGACCCAACCGCACATATTTTCTTATGTGTAGTCTCTGAATCGTTTATTATGAAATAAGGGTATAATTTACATACCGCATCAATTACGTCTTCAAAGAGTTACCTAAGATTATTCTTGTGTAACATAAACTGAGAAATAAATAGTTTTATCTCTGGAAGAAATATATTCCATCCGTTAAAGATGATCCTTGTTACATATTTGTGTATCGGGTTTGGAATCAAAACAAGGTATGTTAAAGTAAAATGGAAAATGGGCAGTCAACACCGATATTAATTTCGATTTCATTCACGAATTAATGAAAGATTTCCAAAAAAATATCTCGGTGGAAAATGATATCCGCTTTAATTAGCCGTTCACTAGCAAAACGAAAATCAAAATACCAAAAAATATAAAGTCATCTCTTAATACACCATTGCCGCATTACGCTTTTTTTGCACATGGTACTTCCTATATAGGTGAAGCAAAAGAAAATGTCTTTTGGTATTCAAAAAAGTTTGCCAAAAAAGTTGTCAGCATATCTTAAAAATTTATTACTCTAATCATATGAAATATTCTCAATAGTTCTCAATATCCTTTTAAATGATTATATTATAATAACTCACAAAACTGACGTTTTAGCAGAGTTTATCGAGGAAATACCAATATGGTTACATGATACACTCTCCAGATAAAGCAGATTAAGAATACCATTGAAAACTTGATAAAAACTTCATTAACACTGCAGCACCTCGCTCTATCTCACAAAAATAACATTCATTCTAAGCATGAAACATTTCACACACACGCATTAAAATTACTATGTTCCAATAATTAACGTTACAAGGGATGCACGAATTAACATGATCACATTCTGAAAACCTAACTACATACTATGTATTATCTCTGTCGTCCATGTACTTCACAGTGTTGTCCAGCATACTGGTGGAGTCGGAGGGTTGTTGGTAGTATCCAGAATAGCTCGGTGGGCAAGAACTGGGCGTGGGCAAGAAGTCCCTGAATCCACAGAACCTAGTACCTCACAGGGGTAGGGTAACACACAACCAACGCTGTTTTAAACACCTATCCATGCACTACAATCAACTTTAAGGATACCGCCGTCAATTCCAAGAATTGGGAAATGTGGTCACCCCTGTGGTGAAGGAACTATGTTGATAAATCCCCGGGGGAGATTCTTGTGGCAGGATTCATACCTCACAGTCAATCACACCAAAAATAATTGGAACCAAAAACATCAATGCACACAATGTCGACCACAATTCAAACAAAAGTTAAAAGATTCCATTTGATTCACAAATGATGACATTAATTTACAATTCACAAAATATTAAAATATTCGGCATTCACCTTGAAGATGAATTGAGTTCCGCAGCCACTGACCACTTCTGCCCTAGGATTGTGCATCACACACAGTTCTACATGCGCCTTACACCAAACTCATTTTAAACCACAACCCAAGGCACACCCATCCATCAATAAACTAAAGCAATGATGGCCCTAAATATAAGTCTAATTCTTTAATGACTGCATTTTAATATCTATAACTACAATACATTTGGTCCAATAACACACCTTACGCATGAAGCACAGGCATTCGAACATTTCGAAACCTATGTTGATACCAATAATCTAGTCTTACCTCTTAAAATTTTCCATCTCATATTCTATTAATCTACATGTGTCATCAAAATAGATAATTCCTTAGTGTACAGACCATTAACATCAATTTAATAATATTATCTTGTCCATTATGTAATAATAAAAAGGAAAGAGATAAAAAACAAATGCTTAGATTTTTCATAATATTATCGTGAAACAAAAACACGTTGAAAATTACATCACCACTGACCCATGATACTTGAAATGATGACTACCGATACGGACATCTTGGTGAAAACATCACGATACCAACGGAAAAAATACGACTACCTCCGGATTTCACACATATTTAATCAAAAAACTCTTCCTATAAGTTTTTATTCATATCTTGAAAATAAAACTTACATCGCATTTAAGGAGGAACGGTCACAACAACGAAGCAAATTGAAACAAGTAACATCAGGATTTTTAATTCACAGAGGCATAAAATTTGGCTCTAGGCTATTGTCAATCTGGTCAAATCGAATGCGTCTTTGCCCCAAATGTTCAATTACCATATTCCCTTCCTCCTTTACTCATCAATTAATATATACGTATTCACCTAGTACCCTCATGGCAATGGTTTAATTTGTCGATAAAAATCGTTACATCGACGAGCAAAATTTAAATTTTCATTCAAAATATACAATTGAGAATAGACAGTCCTGTCGCAAAACAAGACTAAGTAATATTTTATCTTTCTTACGCAAATCTGAAATCCTTATTATTCTGCAAAAATAGTAAATCACACCTGAATTAACTTCTCGTTTTATTTAAAAAAACGACAAAAAACGGACCGTTTGTTTTTTCGCTAACAATAAGAAACTATATTTAATGCATTGTTAATCATATTACCAATTTTTCCGGTTGATACCATTTAAAATCTTTGAGAAAAATTTAATTAGTATGCTTAATTAATGGAATAAAATCTTCCTTAACTAATCTATACAAAAAATAAGAAAAGTTGCCGCAGATTTTAAGACAAAATGAAACTAAATTAGTTTTTAAAACTGATTAAAATTACAAAAATAACTTATGTTTGCTAAAAGATGCACGTCCCTTTTTAAATAAAATAAATTTTGCGAAAGAATTAAAAATTGAGCCAGCAAAAAGGAGATCTATTGATGTCATCAATTTCGTAAATCATAAAGTTCAATCTTCTCCTTGAGCTCACTATAATTTTTGTATCTTCTATATTAAAAGATATTTTTTCAAAAATAATTACTGAACTCCTGGAGATCTTTTTTGAGAGCCTTCTCAGTCAAAATGTCTACATCTGTTTCTCTGTCCCAGTGAGTGTTTTGGGGATAGAGCCTTATGCATTTAACCCAGTCAACAAACTCCATAGTCAACATATTAGTATTTATCGTCAGGCTAGTTGTAGAGGCTATTCCTCTAATATAAATTCCAGCGGAATAGAAAAGACTGCCATGAAATCATTGAGTTGATTCAGGAATTCCTCAAGCATAGCGCAAAAGTTAAATCGGTCTTCATGGTTATCATGACCAATGATTACCTTATCCAATCACTCTGACACTAATGCTATCAAGCCCCGTTGTTAATTTAGCTCTAAGACACTACATAAATTAATTTTCAATAATTCAAGGGTTACAAACTAATCACTGTAGAATCTGTGGCAAAGATACATAAATGAGCAGATCTTTCCCACTGCAAAACTTTCGAGAAACCATTATACTAATAAGGAGAATCAGCATTTTGAAGTACATACCTACAAACGAGAAAAACTAAGGTATTATATAGATTGCAATTAAATGAATATGCAGAATAATAAAGTATGCTAACATTGAAATCAAATAATTAATGCATATAGTAGAGAATAATCTCGTGAGATACAATTTTCTAGTAGGGTTTAAAACTCAAAAAAGTCAAATACCTATTTTTTAAATAAAAAGATATTGATTTAAAAGACAGATTGGATTATATTCATGGGATAATAATAACTTAATGACCATTCGCATATTTTTGTTCACATAGCGACCATAACAAAACAATATCATAACTTGTAACCTATTTTTCCAGTCAATCAATACATAGAATACGGATGAGGGGAGTAAAAACAATGTTAACGGGAAAGAATGGTGAAGAGGAGGTATGGCAACAATTTTCTTACTTATAGTACATCATAATGATGTACGGGGAATATATTACGGTAAAACTCAATGTTGACAGTAATTTTTTGAAACCGGATAGGCAAATTAAATATTTCAGTGAAAATTAATACGAAGTTATTTTTAACCAATATCAGTCATTTTTACCATGTGACGGCCAATTTTATCGGCCTCTGTTTATTATACGTGTAATTGAAATAGAAATGGATATTTATACTCGAAATACCACAACAAAATATCAACACGAATAATTCTGTTGTAACTGTATAACATTACATACAACTAGAACAATCCCATTCATCTTTTCATTAGACAAAAAAATACCATGGACCATGAAACTCACATGACACCAATTTTGTAAAAGTTTCAACATCCATCTCCAAAGTGGCATGGTCCTCAATTAATTTTGGTTCGAAAGTAATTTTTGTTCATTAAAACGAACAAAAAAACAATATTTACCAACGTGGATGAACTGAAAATGGTAACGATGATCGATTATCATCACCACATCACCAAAACTAAATCATCGTTCGACCGTATGGACGTCAAACTCTGATAATAATCGCACACCAACAAGGATAACGAAAGCATGCCCGCACAGGTCAGGGTTCATTGCTGCGATTACCTCCTCCCAGGTATTCACAGCAGCACGTAGCTTGTACATCACTAAACAGAGGTCATAACACAACAGCATCCACCAATTCGTGCTTCCGCAACCAGTTGCGGTGGGATATGCACGAAAAATTCAGCACCTGGTTTAAGTCAAGGTGCAGTTCAAAAACTTTTTTCCCTTCATGTTCTTACAGTGACCCCAAGGCTGCTACGTCCTCCCAAGGAGGGCTATTCGTAGTCACCAAGTTTGCTCGTTGGGCCAAATCGAGCCGTGGTACAAGCAAAGACAAAGAAGCACCACCGTCAACATCACAACAACAACAGGAACCACCTGAAACCACAGAGGGGTAGGGACGCAAGCCGTAAACAATCCAAGCTACCATCCATAACGAAAAAATTTCACCTGTAAACCTTGTAAACAATCCAAGCCACCGTCAATCACGAAAGAATTCCACAAGTGAATTTTTTAAACTTTCAAAATAATACAGTACAATTCAAATATAATAATAAATAAAGACATTACTGAATAAATAACAACTTTTTAGATCATTAATATCACATTAATCTTACTCAATAAATCCAGTAAAATAACTTTGTAGAATGTCTTTTATCCACACAATATTTCTCTTTAACATTCTTTCTGTGAACTTCCTTTTTTTTAAACTTTGCAGTAAAACATTTCACGATAAATAGAAACGAACAAGAAATAAAAACATTCTCAAAACACGTGAAACAGATCCGGTGGAATGTGCACAAAAATCTCAGCACCTGGTTCAAGTCAAGGTGCTGTTCAAAAATGTTTTTCCCTTCATGTCCTTGCAGTGAACCCAAGGCTACCTCCTCCCAAGGAGGGCTGTTCGTAGTCACCAAGTTCGCTCGTTGGTCCAAATCGACCCGCGCGTCTAGCAAAGCCAAAGAACAGACGCCACCAGCTGCGGCGCCAGCAGCGGAGCCCTCGCAGGGGTAGGACTGCTGCTGCCTAGCGCGGCGCACGATGTTTCCACGGCGTCCCCTTGCATTAGAACACGTAAATCGAGTTGCACGGTCACTTCACGGTTGTTCATAGATAGAAATTTAGAATTCCCGGCATGATATTTTGCAGCAAAAACCCCAGAATTCGCGATGTCTGAAATGACGCACGGGGTGCGCCGCGAGCATCCTCTGTGCTGTCGCCTTTAGCTACGGGCTTGTGGCCAGGGATACGACAATTCACGTCTCTCCTCGTATCGAAGTTCTCCCACATATGTACAGTCCGCAAACAATTCTCATTTATAAAGTGTGGTATCCATGACATAATTACAAGTAACCGCTTCCTAGTTCAGTATATTTCATCGATAGGCAGTATTCTTTCTACGGTCATAATTGAAAAAAGAATTTCTGCATGATCTATCGTTCAAATTTATATTGGATATCATGCTCGAACAGTGTCAAAAACGTTTTATTTATACCGTCCATTTTTAAGTCAAGGAGCAAGTGATAAATTAAGTAGACGGCTCAAAATGTTAAAAAGGTTTCGGGAGTACGTAAGATTCTATGCCGACGATTCTAAATGTCCACTACACATTGTCTATTCTTTATCAATTTATCGACATTTGGCATAGCTACAATTGATCAATTCATTTCATGGCTGTAACATATCACTTAAGTAACTAGTTCATTAAACATTCTGTGTAATTCTCCATGGTTAAATAACCTACTTTTTTAGTAATCTCTCATGTTAATTTAACAGACAGTATCAGTCATAGGCTCGTGGTTAATGTGTTCCGTTGCATATTCTAAATAAATCATGTTTTTTTTCTGTCTTAAATAATTCAATAGCCAGTGTTAATTGTGCAAAAGATTGCTAATAATCAATATTTCTACTAAAATGCGAATTTTGGGGTTCTCATTCACTAATTAACTAAACTTCAGTGCATAAGTTTTTGAAGTCTTTTCACCCAAGTTTGAATCATAATAGTCTTCATAAAGTTAAAATGGTTAACCAGTTCTAAATCTCACTTTACGTATCCAATCATAAACCAGATCCTATAGTAGAAAATAATTCTCTACAAACCTTACATCACTGACCAATATGCTAATGAGTATCAAGTTGATGACACGAAAATCACTGTCATGCATTTCGAATACTCCCATGAAAACCAAGTTGTTAAAATACAATTTAAAGCACAAAAATTCTAATCACTCTAATCGGAGTACTGAAAATAATAATAATGAGTTTTACTTTTAATAACACAAAATATCCGCACAAAGCACTAAACTCGCGGGAATAAGTAATTATAAATATCTTTTAAACGCGATTAATTCCCAAGGAAAAACCACCACTTTAATCCCTTCCCATAAAATTTGTTTCACTTAAACCACTAAAATTTTAAGTTGCCACTTAATGCAACACCTAAAATTAGATTGCACAATAGATAATAACTCTTTTTTTATTATTAGGAGGTAAATAGGTAAGTTTGTCTAACAGTTTTCATGATTTTAACTTTTAATATTACGAATACACTAAAGTAAACAAAGGGTAGCGTAATTTTAAAATATTTAAAACAAACTGTAGCAACGATATTTAAATTTCTAACTGGTATAATTATAATTTGATCCTTTTTCTGCAATGAATGCCGCGTCATTCGCATTTCCCTCATATCAAATATTAACAAAATGCGGTATGGTAATATCATATTATCATTCGCAGGTAACTTTGCATGGAAAAGGGCGAATACATTATTGAAACTTCCTTTCTGTAGAGGTGATTTGAAGGTGATTAAAGTAGTATTAGTTCCTGTTAAATCACCGAAAACAAGATGGTGCGCTCTTGTTTGGTTCTTCGATAATTCGATTTCAAGATGGAAATGAAAGCACGTAGTACAGATCGGGACCGATTAGCCATGGGAAAAAATATCTTCATGGCAAATACACAGCTTGTTATTCACGTAGAAATGTGTCAGTCTTCGCAACCGAAGGCCATCCACTCACTGCAGTCACAGTGGAAGTTTGCACCACCTAAATAAAGATCACCCACACGGATAAAACGGTTTTGTTCATAAAACTTTACTTCTTTTCTTCCATGTACTTGCAGCGAGGCCAAGCCTACCACGTCTTCGGGAGGAGGGCTGTTTATAATCAACAAATTCAGCAGGTGGACCAAAAAAGGCAAAGAGCCGCCTCCACCACCGGAACCGGAGCCCGAACCCGAACCCCAACCCGAACCCTCAGAGGGGTAGGGAAGCAAGCTAGAAATTATATTGCCCTTAAAACGCGCCCCCTTAATACATCTCAATCTATAATTTACAGGCACTTGGGGAAATTGCTGCTCTCAAGTGGCAACAGACATAAATTCAACAAATAAACTGAATATACTATATTTACAGTAGCATATGAGAAGGGACACGCAATCAAAGAATAAGTTTCAGGAGACATTAGTCTTTGCCTATTTTTTTGAATTGTTAGTGTCCTAATTTAATATTGCTCTGCTTATATTCAGTATTTTTGTTTACTTATTACATAATGAATTTGTAGATAAGTGTGTAAATACTAAAATGAGGGGCATTTTCACCAACCGTAAAACGTGTTGGTTTTCCAGAGATGACAGAACGTTTTCTAAGCTCTGTCAGGGTCCATAAAGTAGACCATAAATTGCAATAACTAATTTAATATAGGGTATTGTGCATGTTCTAATACGAATCGCAAATTTTTACCGTATTTCCTCACTTCTAAGACGCTTTTAAGAGTCCCATTTAAACTGCATTTAGTCATAAGTAAATAAATAAACCCCTAATAAGATGTAAAGGAAAAGAAATAAGAAATAAATAAAGGAAAAGACATAGGAAATAAATAAAATGACCTATAATTAAAATACAATAATAATGTGTATATTAAACCACTTCGTAATATGTCACTGAAATAAATGTAACCCTCAGAGGTAATAATGTTGAAAAATTTGCGTCTTAGAAATGAGCAATTCCGGTGATTCAACGATCCATTTAAATCAATTTTTGCCATTCCTTAAGTCCTCCTTTTAATATTAAATAAAATGCTATGTTATCATGGGGATAACTTCCCTATAATGGTGTAACTATTTAATTTAGCCAATGTTGGTGTTCACACTTTGAAATTCGCAGTGGAGATTCTCCTGAGCGCCATGGCATCCAAGGGCAAGTCTTTCTCTTATCCTTAAATACGAGGATATCAACACTGAAGAAAAAGATAAACCCCAGTAAATAGAAACCAGGCAGTAAAACTATGGGATTATACTTTCCAGATTTAATATCTAACTCCTTTAGCACTGGTTTGGGAAACATTTTCCATAACCCATTAAACTTAGACGTCTTACAACAAAATGGCTCCATTACTAAACCATTCATATCATTTCTCTAAAATTTCGCCAATACCTTATCCAAGAAATAAAATTTACATCCACTACATTAAAAATAATTAAATACTACAGTGGATACTATAATTTTAATATTTTAACCCTAGGCACGTACAGCAAGAAAGTAATGAACTTCAGAAGTTAATGTTTTAACAAAGTAACATCGGGGGAAAACGAATGGAATATAAAGGTTCATTGAAATATTTAAAACCGTAATTTATTTTATTTTCGGAAAAGAAGTAGAAAAAAAAAACTTTTTGTAACTAACTCACTGCACGTTTTCGTGAAATAACAACGATTAAAAAATAAATTCAAGATAATGATAGAGTCAAATTTGAAACAAGATCATTGGAATGGTTTGGAAATATTATTCCACGTTTCAAATGCACACTACATTTGTGCTCGGGAAAAATATTTCTTCCTAAACGGTGACTATGATCAAATTTTATAATTCGACGGCGAACGTAATTAAAACTACGGTATTAATTCAAAACTGGTTAAGGGTGGTTACAAAAACTTATTTGACTGTCATTTTCAACATTTTAGATTTTCAAGATGCTTTTCGGGAGCATTGAATATTCAAACATTTTCAGAGGAATTTATTGACAAAGACAACTAAAACAAGAAAGAAATCACCGAAATTTTTTATGAACACCGACTAGAGAGAAACCCCAAGGTTAATTGTTCCAAAACCTACGACCTTTAACTGCTTTAAAGAATTAATTAATTTATAAATCTTCATACATTCTATCTCCCTTCATCGCGTCCTATCCTATACTTTTCCTACCTCTTTTACCTAATGTCCTCCCCTCTATCACAGTCTTTAACCCCTCCATCAACATTCCATCGCCAATTCCTGCCTTCTTTGGATTTCTCCCAACAAAGATCTGCACTCCCCCACCTTACTACTAATGCTTCGTTTGATTTCCTAATCTTCAAGTTTACCTTTTCATCCTTCTCTATACCCACATAACAAAAGGCTTCACTCTGTGCCTCTCATCTTGATTCAACGACCGTATTTCCTAGTCATACAAACCCATCTTCCATACCAAATTTTTCACTTGTCTTTTCTTAATCCACTTACCTTACGTCCCTGAAATCTATTCCCTCCTTCCTGTGAAAGCTTCTTTGTCCAACAAGGTTTCCCTCCTTGTATCCCTTCTACTGTCACATCATAATGGTCCAAGACACTTCTAAGATCCTCAACTGTTCCATCTAATCAATTTTTTGCCACCCTTGTACGTATTTTGATTAAGACAAAGACCTCGAAACCTTTGTTTTACTTACACCATTTCTCAACCTATCCCTATCCATCAGACTGCTGATTAATGAAAATCAAACTAATTGTTCTATAGTCCTCACACACCGCTGTCTTTTCATTTTTGGGATTGGAACTATTACTAATCTGACGAAATCTTCCGGCCAAATTTCCACCTCATAAATGCTTCACATCGGCCCATGAAAACACTTTCTTCCAATTTTTTCCAAACTTATAAGTACTTCAGCGAGCATTCTATTTATCCCCACGGTCTTATTCAATTACAATTCCCTTATTGCTCTTTCTAACTTGGAATCAAGTATGCCTGGACTTATACCGTCCCCATCTACGTCATATTCTCTTTCCATGCTATAACTTGCTGTCTTTATGATATAGATCATCTAAGTATTCTTTCCACCTCTCTCGAATCGTTCCTGGTTCAATTGATAATTTTCCTACAGTATCTTTAATGGCATGTACACATTTACCCTCCTTATTCCCTGGTAGATCTACTGTCTTTCTGTACAGTGCACCAATTTTACCCTTTTTTAGTAAACTCTACATGTCCTCACACTTCGTCATCCACCACATCACTTTCGCTCCATGTATCACGGCTGAGTTTGTTATCTTCTTTTATTTATTTATGCTTAATTTTAAGCTTACAATCGTACATTTCTTTCTCTCATCTATCTTTTTAATCATTTGTCAGTAATTCATGATTTCCTCTTCTTTTTCCCATAAACTTTTCCTATAGTTTTGTTTGCTGTTTTCAATATCCTTTTCTTGATGCGTTCCCATTTTTATTCCACTGTACCAGTCTTCCTGCTCTCATTCATCATTTGTTCTAATTCCTCCTGGTAATCCTTTCTTTTCATCTCGGTAATTTTCTGTCATATTTAATTTCCAATTTTAATAAATTATAGCGATATAAATGACAAAGACTCATATTAAATGACTCATCACATAAGTGTCAAAGACGTATGATGCTGGCGTTGGATTACTCGAAATGTCCATAAAAAAATAATCTGATATTCATACTTTCTTGCTCTAGTTTCACACTCCATTACACATAAGCATTGCACCAAAATGGAATCATACAGGAAATGTACAACGAGACACTGTTGAAACAGTATGTTTTTCCATATACTTACAGTAACACTGGTGCCGCTGCGGTAACCAACCTGTTTGTAGCCAGCAAGCTGGCTAGGTTGGCAAGAAACAAAGCTTCACAAAGAAAGGAAACGGACACAAAGGACGCTGACGAAAACGCGGCAGCGGGGTAGGGAAGAACATTAAAAAATTGAATGCCAAAGAAATTGTTGGCCGAGACATTACTAGAAAACCAATATTTTTCTCCATATCCTTGCAGTGAAGCCACCGCACCAGAGGGTGTGGCCAACCTGTTTGTGGCCAGTAGGTTGTCGAAGGTTGCCCAAAAAAAAGGAAAGAGGAAGGGTCCGATGGCAGCAATGAAACCTCCCGAACCGAAACCCTCAGCGGGGTAGGGAAGCACGCTAAACACCCTAGTGCCCCCAAACACGCCCTCTCCAAACATCTTAATAATTCAATCCATCATCAAAGAACCACCAACCGGAAGATGTGGTACTTTGAACGTGGGGACGAAATATTTTCCTCATTCAGCTAAGTGGACGGAACTCAGAGTAGCCCGTGCTGTTAGCTTTTCATGTCTTAAAATCATAGAAATCAAATTTTCACTTAGTATTTCCTCGATTCTAAGACGCAATCAACTCTATTGCTCTCGAATCAGTGCACATTTCCATTGACCATGAGAATGACGTACAATGTGCACTCAAGCAAGAGGCTTAACCCCGAATCGAGAGATTTTTACGGAATTATTGCAATATTGTTTCGTAGAATCGAGTAAATATGAAGCGTTAATCGATACAAAATAATACGCACTTGTAACGGCCGTGAAAATATACGAGATGCTAAAAACATCAGATACTATTACATTCTTAGCTATCAAGTACTAATAGTGTTACCTAATATGTTACATGATAACTCTCATGAGTTCCGGTATCCACTGGTCAGTTCAAAAATGAAATAACGATGTTCAAACATCTTAGAAGTTCACGTCATGTGTTGAGTATCACGTTATTCAGTATCACGTATTCCCAAAACAGCACATCGTAGCCGTAATATCTGAGCAATCGTACTAAAGCACCAATATGAGACTTGGTAAATCAAAGTAATGGAGTAAAAATAAATAATAAAATCTCCCAATTAAAAGTATTCCGCACTGAACGTAACGCACTAACGAGGAGAAGAGATGTTAAATCTAATCTCATTTAAGTTAACATATTTATTTACTTCATATGAAGGCTCTCGTAGATGTAAAGTTCACGTAAATAAACATTCCACATTAATAGCGTAAAAATAATCTCACAAACGTACTAAATATAAGTAGAAAGCACAGTGGAAATTAATGTTAATATATTAACATCTCAACACTTAAAAGCAAGAAAGCGTTGAACTTCAGGAGTAAAAATGTTTTGCCCTCGAGCTAACTTAAGTAAAAACATAATATCTTAATTCATTAGAACTCAATCAAATGTTAGTTAAATTAAAATATTAAACGGTGGTAAATTTGATCGAATTTAATAATCTTCTGGGCAACGTTTTTGATTCTACATCACGGCACGGCATTCTATTCTAAATCCTAAAAAGTTTAATTATTTTGAATGTTTTTGTTCTCTATCTTGACGTCTCTCAATAATAATAATAATGTAAATCAAAAGTTAATGAAATTATAAAATTAATTACCAAAATATTTGTTAACCAACGCCAATAATGCGACCTGTGATTCAATAGTGTTTATTTTGTGTTGCCACGCATAATGATAACTACAAAAAATTAATGGATTCTCATGTAAGGGAATACAGATTTCCAAAATGCCCATAGGGAAGTCACTCCCGAAAAAAAAGGCTGTCAATTTTTCTGAAAAATTGACAACCTTAATGTTCATAGGAGTTTTACACCGCGCGCTCATTAATATGCCACAGGATCAATCAAAAGATCCTAAAATGGAATTATTACGTAATTTCATTCGGCCAGTTCCTTAAGACGGCGGATCACCCGACATAACGGGACAAAGCAACCAGAATCAATTCGCTGAGATTCAAACTTTCTTGCTCAAGTTTTAAACTTCAGTTTTGCACTAAAATTCGACCGCAGAGAAAAATCTCAGCCCAAGCACAGTTGAAAACCCGATTTTTCTCTCCATGTTCTTACAGTGCCTCCAAGTCACCTGATGCTATGGCCAATCTGTTTGTAGCCAGTAAATTGGCAAAGGCGGGGAAAGCGAAGGATGATGGAAAAAAACCAGCAACACCTTCCCCAAGACCAGATACCGAAAAAAAATCTACAGGGGGGTAGGGGAAAAAACTAAAATAAAACCCTAAAATGTGCATATTAAATATATAAATAAGCAAACGAGTCAATGGAAACGGGAAGACGTCGTTCTTTAACAATGGTGAGGGAGGGATGGAATGTTTCTTGGCTTCATCAATGGCCGAAAGTGACCCCAAGCATTATAATCTCATAAAATGTTGGAAGTTTTTTACTCCTTACTACTGAGATTCTCCTTTTTCGTTTCGGAATTCCACTCGGTTAACGCCCTTTCATTCAGAACATTTCATTTTTAGCTAATAAAATTAGCAAGACAGTTGGAAGGAATTCAATTAATTAACATCATAAAATAAGCCTGATTCCATACTATAGGTGTTGAAAAGTGACAAAATGGCTTCTCAGATTTGTGTAAACGTTAATATTGAAAGTCAAGCGTTTATATCTCGGCCTTTACTATAATTAATATTCAGATGAATTTAATCTATAATTTGACATTTAGGGAGTACTGTTTTCCTTGCTATTTACTACATGAAATTAACACAAAGTTAACACTCTGGTACTCCCATAAGTACGTTTGTAACCACGAAGTTGATCCAAATAAGTGAATGATGGTTCTCAAGCAGCAGAGGAATACTAATTATTGATTTTCTTTCTCACCATGACATTTAAGACACGTCTTCCCTGGAGGTAAATCAGAGCTCTAATATATTTTACGCATTCTAAACAATAATGAACTAAATAATTATTATAAACCTTATATGATAAAAATTCTAAATCCACATTATGTGCCAAAATAAATATTTTTTTATAAATGGATGACACTTCGTGCTGAAATACTGCAAAATGAATTAATACTTGCTACGTTTGTTGGAATTCAGTTGAAAGTTTCCATTAATTAAAATTAAACAAATAAATTTATACTTCCTACTAAATAAAAATGTTAAGCCATAAATAACTTAGAGTAATTTGAGAGCACAGTGTTAATTAATTTCAATATAACTTAATCCCTACAATCGAAGCAAGAAAGTATTGAACTTGAAAATGATCAAGTAAGACAAAAGGACTATAAATATCATGATACTTGATTTAAAGAACAAACAACATAAATAACACGGTAAAAATTTGAATTGAAACAATGAAACGGGGTATATTTATAATTATACACATTTATGCTTTCGCGAAATAAAATAAACTTGATAAAATCAACACTAAATCGATAAATTTTGGACACTTAAATACTCACATTAGTGCTCTCTGATATAAATAAAAATTATCCAAGTAGGACTTAATATTTTTTAAAATGTAATTACAATAATAAGAATAATATTTTTCTAACTCAAAATCGTTAAATGTCATAATAATACTAAGCTGAGTAGGTTGGCTTTGAATTGCTAATAGCTTACGTGTCGTATTTGAACAATTTTGTCCATTGATAAAGTTGATTTCTCGCGCAATTAGACACGCATTTAAGCCGGGAGCAACTGTAATGAACAACAAATTTTGGCTCATCGGTCTCATTTCCTAATTCTATATGATGGCAAAATATTGGTCACCCGTCATTCACGTTTTCATTATTTATGCATTTTTGAAAGGCCTTTTGGGGTGCAATCGACTTAATTGACAACGAAGTACCTATATGCCGAACGAAGAGCTGTTAACTGGAGAATAAACCATAGCGTCTCTGCTTATAATCTGTGAAGCAATATCTTATGAGGGGCGGATTTAATCTGGAGTACCCTATGAATAATACAGATGTTGGAATGCATATCATCGGCGTACATATCGCCATTTCCTTTGATCCTCTGAACTCGGAAGTTACCGTGGAAATGGGTCGGTCTTGATGGAGGGCAAGGTTTACACTACACACATCCTCCAGGGCACGAGAAGTACATAGATTCACTCACACTACCGTTTTATTAGGTCATGGTGTTGGGTCGCCCGATTATGTCGGTCTTCGCACTCACAATCAAGTCGTTGAGATTCAAACTTTCTTGCTCAAGTACTTAGTACACTCCAATGCTAAGGAATGCACCAAAATGAAATCAAACGGAGCGTTTGAACTGGGTTGGAATATCAATTCTCTTTCTCCATGTATTTTACAGTGACGCGAAGACATCTGAGGCTGCGGCCAACCTGTTTGTAGCCTCCAGGATGGCTAAGGCGGCTCAAAAAAAACCTGACCTCAAAAAAGGCACTGCGGCTACATCGGAAGCTGATACTGATAACGAGCCTTCCGAAGGAGTGGGCTTCGTACTAACCGTTCCCGCACCCGGGCCCCTCGAGTAATGACACCCACTCGACAAAACTTTTCACACGTTTTGCAAGTTAAAAATGCTCACAGAATGGTAAATCTAGATCGCTTACTGTTGGCGACGGAGTGATGTTTTCTTGAACGAGGAGGGAGAGGAGATTATTAGGGATTGAACGGTTTTTAATACGGAGCTTGTCACTTTCCCTCTGATTTACAATTTATATACCAAAAGGAAGGCATCATTATCAACTCGCCAAAGTAAAGCGAGCGTCGAAAAATCCAACGCGGTGGTCACAATACCGCTTTGGTTTCACTCATATTCCTGATTATGGTCCGGAATCATTTAACAATTGAGTAAGTCATGACGTCACACGTCTCCGCAGCCACCTCACTGCAAGAATAATGGTTTCCACATTGGTAACGTTTTCGTCAAACCAACCTGCACGGAAGCCATTATTCAGATAATTACATCCCGCGCTTTAGAGTGCGACTCAATTCGCGCATGCGTAATTAAGCACAATTTTTTTCAAATAATATGACGTATAAAGTAATCGACTATAATCAAATAAATTACAAGTAATATTGTTGCATAACTTCACGCAAAGCACCACACACACTCACCTGAACGCCAATTACTTAAACGTATCTTAAAGCACAAACTCTCACACTGTTTAAAAACCCTAAATGACTAAATTTTTAAACAATAAATCCACAATCTTAAATATTGATAAGGTATAGAGATCTCACTTGTAAAGTAGACCGTAGCACAATCAAATTTAACATTTTATTTGTTCCAAACACCATTATATTAAATAATGCCTTCACTTCAGTTAGAGGTAAGTTTTTTGTGATTCTTACCCATCAGTGGTGCATTGTAAAGCAGAAAGTTACAAAAAATCCTGACCACAGATAAAATTTTAAAATCCAAAACCGAAACCTAAGCTTTGAAGAAATAATTTATCTCCAAATTATTTTTTCAATTTTTTCTCAAACTCAGTACCGTTTGGAGGGAATCTATAAAAAAATTATCTTTCCAAATGAACATTTAATTATTTCACTTAATTAATATTTCGGCTTAAAAAAATTTAAATTCCTCGCCCAAAAAGGTTCACAGTTCACAAATGTATTCATCTGATTGGTAGAAAGCACAAGCTATTTTTCTTTTCTTTACCGAGTTCAAAAACTAAAGCAGGTAAATGGTAAGTTTCTTTGAAAATGCTCGCTCTTAACTAATTATTAAAAATAAAAAAATACTAAATAATATGTAAATAATCAAACTCTTGTGTACCTTAAAAATAATATATAACTTCCGCCTTAATAAAAGCTTATAGCGCCATCTTCGGTTAAACCAAAAAATAATAAAAGCTACCTCACGAGTAGGGAGTATGATGCGAAATGAATTCAAATTTCACTTTCATCTCGAGTCCCCGTAAAAAATAGAAAGGTGCGTCGCCGAGAGAAGAAAAACACGAAAGCAAGGAAAGCGACCTAGGGGAAGGAAAGTCTAGCGTGTACATATTAAGGGGAAATCCGCCATTCGTAATTGCGAATGAAATGGAAAGGGCACACTAAGAATCCATAAACAGACCCCTTCGGAGTGCTGGGAGGGATTCCACTCACAAATAGCTCTCCTCCCTAAAAGCTACCAATGTAAATGCCTGAGAAACGAAAAGAAGTCGGTACAACCTAATATTGTCCTAGAAGAAAACAATCTCAATCCTCAGTGCTCAAGATACTAATTTATCTCATGACATCATAATGTAATCGAAAATGAGAAGAAATGCACATTTACGGAAAAATCTTGTTTTAAAACAATTGACACACAAATATTACACGGTCTCCACCACAGCGCAGCGGAAACAAAAAAAACAACTTGGCAACATCATTGTATTCTGACAGATTTAGTACTTTCATGTATCGACAATTTGCGCACGCTTCTATGATTTCTCTAAATGAAATAATATGACAAGAATAAAGATATCATTTTATCGCTAAAAATACCGATTTCCCTGAATGGGAAAGTTACTCTCACCATGTATTTAAGTTACTTAAAATACTGAACATAGATTTTCCAAAGAATTCATTCCGTAAATGCTCATGCAATGCAATATTTTTTCTGGATACAGACATCTCCCAACTCATGAACCGATACAATTATATGACTACCATAACATAGTGTTTCAGAGACACAGCGACAAAACGTCTGCTTATGTGAACGAACGGCATCGGAATATTCAAGTTTTATCCAAGAAAGAAGACTCCTGCAGATTACAACACGTCTAGTGCCTGCATCCTCAGGAAGAACATATTTTGGCGCCAGAATCTCTTTCTTCTTATGCGTGACCGCGTCTTTTCATCGCATTTAAGTGTTTCTAATCGCATTTTTACTAACTATGTCTAATACAAGGTACATTGGTTAATTTACAGGCAAACAAAGGATTTTTCTAAAAATGAGAAACACCAAAAATGTCCTCAGTCAACCTACTTGCCTATGACAACACTAACTATGATTACTGAACTACGAAATGAACAACGAACAGGACGTTTAATTATACCAACCACAATAATTTATTGCACTTAAATATTTTTCACCGTGAATTTCACACGTGTTATACAAATTCTTCTAATAAATAATAGTTTCACTTTCTATTCTCTTTTGCTCAAATCGCAAAGTTTTTTTATCGTAACCAAATAAATGTATCCGTAATCTTTCATCTTTTCTGTATAATTTAAACTATATTACGACTAATTGAAAGACATAATTATGCCTGTGCCTAATGCAGTTATTTGTCTTAGCGAGAAGAAGCAATTTCTTGAAGAAAGAAACCTTTAACACTCAAATTTGGCTCAAATAACCACAATAACATAACAGCAAGGTTAGATCGTTGAATAGAGATTAATATTCGGAAGAGCATCTTCCCGAAACCTCAAAATCTTCTTTGCTGTTGCTCAAATGGTCTTTTACCATCTAGAGCATCGAACGAGTTCCAATATTCCTTAAAATTTGCTAGGTTAGGTAACTTTGACCTTCGTATCCTTCTGCGCGATTAGTTTTTGCCTGTTCTATCTTTAAATGCAACTAAATGTCCAATGAATTCCTCAATTCCACCGCCAATCCATACAAATTCAAAATGGAGGTTTGAACCAACCATGGATGGGTTTGGGTGTTCATCTCCAATGATGCATTCAGCATTTCATTGACAAACATACGCCAGTAGTCGAACGATGAGAACTCGAGATGAGAAATTCACATATCGATCTGTGAATAAGCCTTAAGTCAAATATACGTCAGTAAAAAAAATACCTGCTATCCGGATTTTATTTCAACCATTCTCTTTTGCACGGCATAAAATGAAAATCAACAAGAAGATAATCAAAATTGTTTCACGTGCTTTTGAAGTATGTCTTGAAATACCACAGCCACACGGTGCTTTATGCGATATTTCCACTGCTCCATACCATTAAAACATGATTTGGTAGTCAACGCTATTCATGTAGCAATATGGAAACAAAATTCAAAGGGGTTAATGAATGTGGTACACTCGCAGGCCAAGTAATCAATATTCCTCGACATTTCTCCCTTCGGAGAAAATCTCGTTATTGAGGTTATTTCTCACGATGAGCTCCCAGTTGTAAGTGAATGAAGCACGGAAAAATATCAACGAGAGACTTCCTTTGAAATTACACGAACCGTACCGCTGTGTGAGAAACACATTTCGATCTATGAATTTTTGGCTTAAGACATACATCATCCGGACGCTATAATTGAAGATAAAAAAAAATCCTTGCGCACTCAAACTTAATTTTGGCTGTGAGCCTAACGAAGCAGGAAAGTTAAGAGAGGAAGAATTATTAATTAGATTCGAAGTGCTGACTCGTGGAAAGTGGAGGAACTTTTTCGCTGAAAGGAGGTTCCACAGCGACCTTCGAACCCTTCCCTTGATGAAGTGGGGAGGACTAGGTGCGGAGAGAACCTTTCAAAGCCAGGAAGAGAGAGGCTTCAATTGACAAGTGAATAAAAATAGGAGAATTCCACCGAACGAAAATCAAATTCCTGGAGGCATATAACCTGTTGCTCATATTTCTCGGAAATAGAAGATTTGCATCACGCGATGGCTGTCGAAAGATAATAAAGTTCTTTACAATGGCCCTCGAGGGCATCTTCTTTTAATTAGATCCCGGAAACATTTTACCACTTAGAATGAAGAGAGCAAAGAGCAACCGGGCATACGCGCGAACTGTGGAACCTACTTTCGCAAAATCAATTGCGAAAGAACAGAAATACCGAAGTTGGAATGACTTCTCTTAAAAATGATTAAAGTGATATAGTCGCGCTGAAATAATTTCAACGACTAATACCTCTCGCAACAACTTTCCCTAAAAAATAAACAGAATAATAATTTCGGTTGGTAGAGAGTAATATTGCAATAGACGCAAATTTATTTCAATTTCGTCATATTATAGCGTCAAATTTCAGTGATGCAGAATGTGTAAAAACTACGCACATCATTGTTCAAACAATTGAATTAAAATGTCAGGAAGTTTATTTTCATTGAAGTTTCACAGATTCAATCCATTGGAAAGTTAATTTAATTATGGAGTAGCTTATTAGTTAGGTTTCCGTAGAGACTAATAACAATAAATAATAGGAAATCTGAGTGTGCCTTCTAACGAAATTACTTTACGATGAAGGTAATAAATTAGGTTGAAATTCCATAAAATAAATTTCATTTAATACGGGCTCCGAGTTGATTACATACCCTACATCGGTACTTCAATATTCGAGCAAGCCAAAAATCATTTGGTGTATAAAATATGTAATATTGTGGAATGATTTTGAAAGTTTGCGATTTCTTCTTTCCATCATGAGGATTTAGAAATTATCGCAGAAGTTATAAAGCTTCAGGTGAATCTTTTCTACTGAGTATGAATTTATTTCGTCAGGAGCGAGTTAATAATAGACATGCTGTGTAGCTAGTCATGAACACCGTAACGACATTTCAGCTCCGAGATAAACTTCTTCTGAGGGATCTGAAGCATAAATACGGAAAACGGAGCGCGTTGAATAAATATATTCACTTGAGGAATAAGCTCTAGCAAAGATGAACTTTAGTGAAAGAAATAAAACAATAATTAAGGAATATAATTTGACAGAGGAGAACAAAATGATTGGACCGATACTTCTGTCGGAAAGACGTAATGATGGCGAGAAAGACGCTCGGCATTCAATTGTTACGCACTATGGAGACATGTATAAGGGTTTTGTGTGTGCAGGCTATCCTGTAGGAGGGTATTCTAGTTGGGGTCACCAATCCGTAAGTCACAGATTTGTGTCGACCATAGCTAGCGACAATAAGTTGGAGGACTCAGAAGTTTATTATTGAACACCCATACACTTATTAGAAGAAAAGTGAATTGATTCCAATGCACAAGATATACTATATGTCACAAAGAATTAAAAGGCATTCAAATAAAAATAAATAAACTTGAAAAAATAACAAAGGTTTAGATATCAGATAGCTTCCAAACGGGCGTCGGTTTACCGGGGACACTAAACGTAAGATACAATTAAGTCAGAGAAATATGTTCAAGTAATAAGTATTAACGGTTGTCATGCGGAAACATGGTCATTGAAGCAGGACGATAGGCGTGAATTGGGGGCTTTTGAAATTTTGGTGTGGAGAAGTATAGGGAAGGTGAAGTAGACTGAGAGGAAAACAAATAAGGAAGTGGTAGGTATGTTGGGGGAGGAGAGGGGATTGGTGGGAGAAATCATAAGGACACAGACAAAATTCATGCAGAGCAGGAAGACATAAGAGAGCTGAAGATTGGCAATAAGATGTTGAAGCCTATAATAGAGGAGAGAATGTTAGACAAACGAGGAAGGAACTCGTAAATTCCTTCATGGTAGATCTCCTTCATTGCCAAAATTATGAAGAGATTGCAAAAATCGAAGAAATCAAGAAGTAGAAAAAGATGGAAGAAGTCCTAATGAGTATACTTATTTATATACCAGGCAAAACCTGTACACAAATAAAATTGGGACCTTAATATTTTTAGATTAATTTAAGGGTATGTCTGTTTGAATTAAATACTGACAAAAGTTATTAGCACTTTCTAAAATCAAATTTAGACAGCCCTGTCACTGGAAACTTGGAGAGAGATAAGGATGATGTAAGCAGTTTGACAATTAGATTTTCTCTCTTGGACAACCTTCTACTTAGCAAATGATAAACATCTCTCACTCTTATAAAAATATCTCAGTCAATAAAACTCTCTGAATTTCGTAACGAACCGAGTCAGACAAGGTTTATATTTTAGAAGAAAAACATCGTATTCCTAATGAGCTCTTATGGCTGAATTATTAAAGGTACATTATTAAAAAAAGAATTTATTAAAGTCTTAAATAACGTGTCAGTTACCGAGCCGTTGCGTTGGAGAGATGATTCGATAAATCTTCCATCGCTGTTTAGCATGACTAAATCATCAAAGATAGTATCACATCCTGCTTACTTTAAGCCAAGAGATTCCCCTTTGCCACTCACAGTGGAGGCATTTCCGTAGTGAAAATGGATATCCAGAAGTGAAATTAAACTATGAATATAGATCTGCAATCTAGAGCATAGATAAGCAATGCTTCTAAAAATGAGAATTTAGGAAATGACGCTATCAACATGGTTTCCGTCTGCGGCAAAGCTATTACTTTCATAAGCGGATTAAAATGTAATTTCACATTCAAAATTTCTATAACACCGTCGTCTCTGAAGTGAGGTCATTAATGTCTTTTCAGATGGAGACTCTTCTTGAGCAAAACCACATTAAATATGTCTCCATAAATTTATGATGCATAGATGAATAAAAATACATAGTACCGGGAAACTAATTATTGTTTCTTGGTTTTTTTCCTCTTTCTACCTCACCTGAAACTCTATTTTGTTCTATTCTAGTAGAATCACTATATGCGAGTTCTATTCAAAGAGTTTGAATTATTTCTAGCTGACGTACTGTTGAACTTGGTATTTTTTACATCAGCACTGGTAGATATGACATTAATTATGTTAGTACTCTAGTTATCTTGCTATAATTGGTACTGATGTTGGTTGAATTGATATTTTAATAAGTAGAACTGGTATATAGAAGTAAATTCCGTATTTTTACTGATATAATTCGTATTGATATTATTTTAATCGCTAATTAAAACGGTAGAACTGATATGGATACTGGTATAATAGTTATCGTATTGGTAGCATTAAGAATAAGATTGGTAGATCTTCTATTATATAGTAGAATTTTTATTGATGATATTGCTAGAAAGTTCAAGAATGATACATTTTTTTGCACGAGAATATCCGGCTGACAAGTACTTTCGCATAAGCAAACAATCGCCTCGTATTTATGGGCTGTTAAAGTAATTATATTTATATATATATATATATAAATTAAGTTTAATAAGCATGGCTGTTGGAGTAGATGCTTCTTAGATGTCATTTTTGTCTTCGATGCTTTAGAAAAATTAGATAGAATATTACATATAGAGTAATTAATTATACTTGTCACTTTAAAGTATTTATTTTACATTTAATGATTTTATATCCTCTTTTTTAATATGTAAAATTAACAGTAGTGAGCAGGGCTGTTTTGGAACGTTTAATCACATCATTAGCATGTAATTGTACAAAATTTTGAGAATTTTGTGTAATCCTTGGCATTTCAGATACGTTATGCACTAATGGTAAGTATGGCAATCCCTTCATAAACAGTTAACACCTTTAACAGTTAAATATGTTCTCCACAGTTAAATACCTAATTATATTAACCTATTTGATTCTTCACAAAAATATTTTGCATGAGTTTACCTTCAGTAGAGTTTAAAACCTAGGGCATTTTTTCAAGCTGCTGACTGTAATTTTCTCAGACCATTCAGGCATTTTGAATATCTGTTCCATTAAGCTTGTTGTTGAAATTAATTTATAATGAAAACGGAAAAATAACTTCTTATCTCTATGTAACCAAACGTTGCTCAGATATAGCTAGAATTTTCATAACTAGAATTAACAGCCAGCTATTATGTGTTCTCTGAATAATTTTTCCACCAAATATTAGTCATTCCTGAGGATAGGATTTTCTTAAATCATTCATTTACTATTTGTATTTACATTCACAATGCCTGATTTTAGTTTTCCTTACGGAGGGTGTCTATTTAAAAGATAGTCCTTTAAATTATGATTTGCCCTTATTTTTAACCGCCTCAGTAAAATAAGGAAATATACTATATTTAATATGATCCATAGACAAATTGTTTCGCTTCTTAAATGTATATCCGCACTCCCGTTTGCAAAACTATCTTTTAAAGTATCCATCACTATAATTTCCAAAGTTACCCCAGTACTAAGCTTTCAACAGTGTGATAATGGAGACATTTAATTATTCCAGATATAACAAAAAGCACATTAAAGATAGAAAATCAATTCTTGTAAAACACCATTCAGCCAAAGCAGCCCCGCTAGTAGAAAGCCTTTGTATTTGACAAATTAAATGCATGATCGTTCCCGACATGTCTTCGATCCCGCCAACGAAGAACACGTTACCGTTTGTTGTTGTTGTGCTAGAAAGTAGTTTAACCTAAAACCTCACGATTTACTCCACAGTATGTCAACGTTGGCAGCACCGGCTTCATCGAGAGGAGGACTAGGTTCAGCCAAATCCTCAAAGTCGGTCAAGTCCACAAAGTCCATCAAATCGGTGGAGTACGGTGTCGCGGACTATTCCGCCCCAAAGCCGGACCCCTCTCCCCGATTTCCCTGCTGTCCCATGGTCACCCTGCCTCCCTTCATGCACTCAACCGTCCGACTGTGCTGCCCCCAGAGTTACAAGGTTGGCCAGCATCCGGCCAACCCGATGATCGGGAAGTTCGGCATCCCACAATCTCCGCCGTACAAGGAGGAGAAGAAGCCGACCGGGTGCCAGGCCAAGCTCGTCACGTGCATGACGGCCATCGGGTGTCGGGACGAGAAGCGGGACCGCTGGTGGTGGAATGTTTGCTTCAAGACCAAGAAGAAGGGCGTGGCGCCTGTTTCCGTCATCGGCGGGCCCATGACGCTAGCCAACAAGCCATCGTGGGACAAAACCCCGGAAGACGGACCGTCAAGGTACGCCACCGAATCCCTTCGCCTCTCGCCACCCACCTCCGTCCCTTGAATTTGATTACCGCTTGAGATTTTGTCCTTCCTGCGACAGACTCATTTCCAGGCTGAGATTAGACACACTCCCTGCTGCCTAATTAATTCTATTAATAATTATATTCCACCTTTGACAGTTTTACAGCATGTTTTAACATTAATTTATTCAATTTAACTTGGGTGGAACTTAATTGAATTTAACTAGGGTAAAATTTAGGATCTCGAGAGGAGAGTCTTTTTTGTAGTTACTGTCAACTGCATTACGAGTACATTTGAGTTGTCTGGTGCAAATACTTAATAACACTCTGTGCATAAATATTTATATAGTATTAGTTGTGAAACTATATTGTTTTATTAACAATAATACAAACAATCTCAAGTGGTCTCCCTAATTTTGGCCTTGTTGGCATACAGCCTATAACATAGATCCTTTACATCTTCATGGATCGTCGGTATTTTAATGCAAATGGCTCTTTTTGTGTTTAAACCTTCAAATATATAAAACATACAATGAATATATCGCACTCCCTAAAAGGAAGACTTTTTTATATTATGTTACCTGATTAGCTTAATTAATTTAATCCCTCATATCTCATCAGTGAATTGTAGCTTAGTATTACCATTAAATGCGCTGGTTAAAGTGGCTTTAGATAAATATGGAAATTTACCCCAACATGGTGTAATTTTATATTATATCCTAAAAAAATACTCAGGATTTGTATTTTGATGATTACGGAAGGAATATTCTGACAAGTACTTTACATGTATCAGAACAAAAATAGCCAAAGACGTCATTGCTCTTAGAGGAAGCAATCTCGGACAACTTTTTTTAGACATTTAAAATAACCATCGAACAACGCACAGTTGGGTTTTGTTTGTTACGGTTCATATAGTGATATTTAAATAAATATAATGTTAATAATGAATAAGAGGGTGCAGTAGAATACAATTAACTTCCATAAAAACTTACCTTAATATCAAACGTTATTACATATATTGTAACTTTATATGCCTAAAATGCTAGCCAAGAATAATTTCTCCATAAAATATAAAGTGTTTCTTGAATTGTATTCTCTAAACGCCAAAAGATAAATCCTGAGAGATTGATTTTTCTTTCACTTCAAGAAGTACCACATGTACGATGCATAATCGTGTCTTTATCGTGTCGTGTTTTTCAGGGGTTAGGTGGCAGAAGAGACCCCATAGTCTCAATCTCGTCTCCAAATAGAGACGACTATCTATCTTCAGTCTACTTGGCACTCTAGATCTCTTCTTACTGTTAAAGCAGTCTACTGTCCTAATTAACAACTTGCATATGTGGATATTTTCAATTTAAGTAAATCAGCTCATTAAGCTTCATAATACAAATAATTATCTCTTTAGAGAGTCCACTGGTTGCTTTCTCGTGCGCGGCACATACTATCCTGATGATTCAAACTTAAGACTATTACATCAACTCTTAACCCAAAAGAAGCCAAATTTCTATCTGTTTACCTTGCATATATAATTCTCCGGCGGTCCTTGAGGGTGAATTCATAGCCTCTTCAAATTCTAGGAAAGTAAAAACAACAAATCTGACCAAATTTTTGTCGCACGAGTTCAATTGTCAAACAAACGTTTTTTTTTATTAATTCAAATATTATTTTACATGAGAATAGCATGAAACGAAAGAGAATTCATATTTATGGCTAAGAAGAAATATGAATATTAGTTTAATAATCGGATGGAAAAGTTTGTGAGGTCACAAATATCCCCTCCAGAGGGCTAGTCCAAATACAGTACTCAATTTCTGATAATTACGTTCAAATCTTGAAAGACTGACTAAATGACCATTCCCATTATTAAATATATTCCATTTTTCATAATTAATGTTATTGAGAGACAATTCTCTCATCATCCAAATTTGAAACGAACGCTGAATGCGCGGATAGAGGAACAAAGCTTTGAAGAGAGGCGGTTAAACCGTGAGATTTATTGCAACTATCATCTGACATCACAAAATTGAAATTAAAAAACTGGTAAATTGTAAACCGTTAACCTTCAGAAACCAAAATATATTGATTTTATTTCACTTGAAATAACTTATATGAATTATATATATTATTGAATATTGAAAAAAAATATTTTATTTTGCTAATTCATACGTAAACATTTCATTAACTCTACTGTATTCTTTAAAAGCAGTAACTGATTTTATTAAACTAAGATACTTATTCCGTGTATAAATCTAGTTTAACGGATTTATGCAGGAAGTAAACCCATGGGTTGAACGTAAATATTTGTATGTGTTGTAAAATTTTGAATGTAGTTTTAGTTACTTTTACTGATCCATTTGAAGTCACTTTTATTTTTTCATATGTATATAAATTTTTATATATTCTTTTATATATTTTATTCTATAACTTTCATCTCATACATTAAATCAAATGAAATAAAATGACAGAAACTCTTCGAGGTTTCAAATGGTAACACAAAGCAAATGATGCATTTTCGACAAATGAACGTCATTCGGCGAGAGGACAAATGATATCTCACTGAACGTACTTTTAAAATGGAGAAAATTCAATACGGTCATTAATGATCAAATGAACAGGTTTTCTCAACGCCTCGAAAAAATATTTTGTGGAATAAATAACTCTCCAATTATTTTATGTGATCCTCTGAAATAACGAAAGTGAGATATATTATTTAGAGGGGCTTGGCTGCTCGGATAATTTAACAATTTGTATATATGCTCGTTTAATCGCATGTTGGGCTTCTAATTTAACTGCTGAATTTAATTCCAAATTACCGACTGTTTGACACTCGAAATTTTACGACCAATTGAAATATCTTCACCGCTTGTCTAAATTGATTACTGTGTAGTAAAAGTATTTCATGACTCATTTCAATCGTTATCCTATTTAGTAACGTTGGAAACACAATAGTTTTCCTTACAAACGATTTATACACACGCGAATATCCGCATTTATACACTTTTTAAGTACCATGTTTGGGGCGTATATTATAGATACACGGATTAAAGAGGATTGTTTGTTGGCTTATTTCGGGTAGAAAACGACCTTCTTCAGTGAACACATGAGTGGGTGGGATCACCTTAACAAAAATACAAATAATGCCTTTTTTGAGCGAAGATATTACCTTGCGACTGCCATGATTTTTCATTTATTTATATTACCCACATACACACATATATTTACACATACAAAGGCATACCAGCGTACTCGTGTGTGTATTTATATTTACGCAGGCAAAACTAGGGGATCTCTAAATTTTCCATATACGAGTAACATACAAACTTCAGCATTATTCATTGTTATCAATCGTGCGAAAGTTACGCAAGTACGAAAACGTTCACTTTTGCACAAAAATATACTTTTAGAACAAGTATTCATCTAAAATTATGTATTGTACAAGCAACTGATGAGCTCCTGGCGCGGAATTAATGGGAGGATGGCACATTGAAGTCAACATTTTGAATAAAAACGAAAATATTTCGGAGTGATTCCTGAGTTATTTCTTAAAAATCTAATAACATTTCCAACCAAAGGTAATATTAGGCTATTTTGGGGATATTTAAATACATATATGCCTGGCTACATATTTTGCCTTTTGAAAAATTCAATATACCGTTGTCGATGATGTGGGAAAGGTGTTTTTTGTGTGCATAATCGAGTTAAGTAAAAATCGTACGATTGAGTGACTGATTTATGGATAAAACCATGTGTGATTCTATAGGATTGAGTCTTTTAGCAGTGTGACCCAGCCAAATGTGCTTTATCCCTCCTTAAAAGCCGAGCAAGAAAGCCCCTCTCGACTTGATGAATTGGCAGGACGTATTTGCAATTCTTTTAAAAATTGAATGATCGGTTTCAATAAAAGGACACGCACCTTTTTCCCTGGGAATAGGGTACTTTTTCCCAAAAAAAACGGTATACAATATGCTAGAGGCGACGATGCAACCACATTTCGAAAGGGATAATTGAACTTATTGAAAAAAATTTAGTTTTGAATGCGGATTAATTAGTTGAAAGGCTTAACCAATGTATTGTCCTGCCATTTCCAATGTGACAATTTTATAGTTTAAGGGTAAATTTTACGTGACAATTTCAATTATAAATTTAAAAAATAAGGCCATGGGGAGCTACGTGATAATTTAAATTTGAATACCTTTTGCAAATCAGATTAATGGATGAAAATTTTATCAAGGGCCAATTCAAATTCGAGTCGGTATGCATAAACTTTATCCATACATTTTGGGTAATTTTTTGTTTATGGTTAATAACAAGCTGATCATCGAATTTTACTTGAAACGTAATAAATGATAATAATTATAATTTTCTACTTCATTGTTTCCAATAGCAAAGCATATAGGAGAAGTTTAGACGTTCATGGTATTTCATTAACTTCAACTGTGTTAAATAAGAAAACAATTATTTGCAGATACAAGATGATTATTTTTATCATAATTTTAATTAATATTATCAATTATGTAAATTTTCTCCATTTCCTACTGAGCATCAAAATATAGACTGAGGAATCAGTAAATATTTTTACTACTGCGACGCCCACTACCACTTAAAATTAAATGTATGGCTCACACTCGAGTATTGATGACATATTTTTATGCAGTACATGGATAATTAAATAAATTGGGTCCACATTGCAGACTAAGTCACCATTTTTTGGATGATATCATTAACAAATATCATTACTCTCACTAGTCATAGACCATATAAGTTTTTAGTCTTAAATATGGAGAGTTATGGCCTACTTCGATTCTAAAACCTTATAATAAACTCTTTTAAGAGCTTAGGTCTTAATTAAATAGGGGGCCTATATTCTCAACATTCCTTCCAAACTCTAATTCTACTTTTTATGAAATATGCACGCCGTACTACCCTTCATATGGTATTTTAAATTCGCGATATTATTAATTATACTAAGAACAAAATTCTTAAATCACACAAGGGTAACCGAAAACGAAGTAGATGTAGATCTTATAAATTAACTGAGGGCAAGTGAATGCAGGAGATATTGACAGTCAGAGATATTTTGACGACGGTAATGAAGGGTAAAATGCTGAACAATTGAGATAGAGAGGGGTAAGACATTTTGGATGAAAATAAGGGGGGGGAGAAAATATCTAGAACTAAAGTAATGAGCTATTTTAATATGGAGTTAAAGAATATTTTGTATCATATTAGTTTGAGCTTAGGAGTACTGTAAAGTGTTGATCCATGTTCCATCAAAAGCTTGCCCTGAGCCAGTAGACTCCTACTAAAAAGTAACAACTGAGATCATCAAATAACAGATAATATGGAAAAGTAATAATGTGAGGAATGAGAGTGGAATGTGAAGTAACTTCTGAGTATGAGTGTGAGCCATTGTCTATTTTTCACCCTTACCATATCAAATAATTTCTCAAATTTTATCGTCTTGGCCAATCAAGCTAAAATAATAGTACGAGTTCAATCACACGAAATACACATGTGTAAATATATATTAAATATATAACATATGTATTTATAAAGTCGTATTATATAAATAAAATATATTCGATTTTATTCAACATACTCCAGCGTTCCATTCTTCTATTAATCACTTCACAGGGACTCATCAGTGAATTATATAATGCATAGTTTTGTATTAGTGAATACCCCGTAACCACCGTTTTTAGGAAAAGCAATGTCTTCGCGGTTTTGGGCAAAGCACGAGATAGTGTTCAACATTTTAATAAACAGTAAAAAGGAGCTGGTCTAAAGACATGTGCTGGATGAACTTATTATTATAGAAAGAGAATGGACCAATATTTCCCATAATGGTTAAAAAATTACACCTGCAGTAACTGTTTTTGATAGGACCAATATGTGTATAGGTACACGTGAAAATCGAAAGAAACATACGACATGAACATAACCAAGTATGAATAATGTAGGGAAAATTGAGAGAAAACCTGGTTTAGTCTGCGTGGATCCATACATGTACTAGTGTCTCTGTATGCAGATTTGTATTTGTGTAATTTATATTCATAAAACTTCATTGATTTCACAATATAATTAACACCCAATCTCTCAAAAACGCCAATCTCGAACGAATAGAACGATTGATAATATCTAATCTCTACTCCTTCCCGCTCGACATTTCCTCTGGACCAAAAGGGCATCCGGCCTGACCCGCTTCTTAAGGCGCGTGTGCTGCAAGTGCTGCTGCCCCAAGGAGCAGGACCCGGAGGACGGTGTGAAGAAGCAGAGTTGCTGCGGGCGATGTGGCAGCTGCTGCTACAATTGGTTCAAGAAGCTGTGCGGGGCTTGCTACTGCGGCTGCTGCGACAGGTGCCTGTGCTCGAGCTGCAAGAAGGCCGCGGATAAGGCGGCGGAGAACACGGCGGCCGCGGCGGCCATGGAGGCGGTCAGCAAGTGGGGCACCGGGGACAAGACGGACCCCAAGAAGAGGGGCAGCATGGATCGCGTCACGGTAAGTACGGCGGGGCTTCGCGGCATTCGAACGCGCTCGCCCAAAGGCGTCTTGAGGCATCACTTTCGAATGGCATATACTAGGGCGAGTGGAAAATCAGTGGCCAATTCGTTGTTTGAATATATAGTGTAGGGAAAAGTTTCTGAAAAATAGATTTATTTCCCTATATATTGCTGCAATGCCTCAAAATTCTCGAACTACATCCTTTAAGCGCCGACACACTTCTATCAGTGGCTTTTCCACGACTCGAAGGCTCCCTGGTAGACGGACTTCGGAAGGTCCTTATGGGCAAGCTTATTTGACGGCACTTAGGGTGATGTACTTTAAAGGAGGATTTCACTTTTGGGGACAGGCAATAGACTGTTGGTGCCAACCCGGTACTGTAAATGAAGTCTTCGCGATGCCATTGCAGAAGGTCTTCGCAAACAGGCAATCCACTCTACTCTTGGTCGTCCATCAAGCCCTTCGGGGCGAGTTTGGCTCAGATATTTCGCAACACCAAATTTTCAGTAATTATAGTGTTACCTATGCCAATACGATCTGCGATCATGCGCACACTTCACCAACGGTCTGAATTCAGCAACCTTACCAACCTACAAATGCCTTTCATAAAACAAATATTTTAAAACCATTCAAACCTCTTCCTCATTCTTGGTGAATCAGACACCTTGGGCAGTTTCTAGGCATATCAGTCGTTTCCGTAGACTGACTGCAAAAATTTCCTTGCGGTACATCAGGGCCTGACAACAGATGGGGTCGGTTACTCTGAAATGTGGGCGCAGTTTTTTTGTCGGACTTCAATTTACCGGGTTCCAGTGTAAACCGCATGTATTTCCAGAAATCACCGAACTTGAATGTTGATGAATCATTGTTGTTTAATCTTGAGAACGCCTTCCTGTAACATTACTCCTTGAGCATTAAAACATCTTAGAGCCTCATTTCATGAAGCAATCAAATATTATATTTCAAAATGGCGAGTAAACCATTCGCATTTCTGGTCATGTCTACACTCTTCTGGTAAACATTGTCATTCTATATTTTTCTAATTTCAAATCTTCTTAAACCATACCCAATCGCATATTTTATTGTAGGAAAATCTCCATTTTTATTAAAAATATACCATGAATGTACGGTAATATTACTTTGCAGTAGACAAAGCGGTACACCTAACAAATGTATTATATGGAACTTCGATTCTATGCTGATACCTTGGTTTGGAAAAATATACAACATTAGCCCTACGATGAAAATGCCAGAAGATTTCATTCTCAGAAAGTATTATCCCAAGAATTTAATCCTCTATCAAACGTGTGCAAATTTGCAGGCATTAATTCCAGAGCAAAAACTTTTGCATCTAAGATCGAAATTTCTTTCAATTCGATGACTTCATGCGATTGAACTCCTGATAGCAGAAACGCGATGGTTTGAGAATTTACTGATTGGAATGCAAACTCTCAACAGGACAATCCAACGGGTTCGATCATTGGGCCATCGTATCCCAAAAATCTAGGCTGCAAACCCTATTGTTTTGATTAAGAATTGGAAAAATGACGACATCCTTTTCCATCTAAATTTGTGACAGGTATTCACACAACCACAGCATTCCACACCTGTGGCTACGAATCCTTTAATCGCTGACATCCCTGGGGAAAGTTCTGGACACTCAATTCAAAAATTTGGAAACACATTAATCCCTTCCAAAATGTCTTTCAATACCTAAGCTAATTTCCTATACATAAGGGCATCCAGCCTGACCCACTTATTAAGGTGCGTGTACAGTAAGCGTTGCTGCCCCAAAGAGCTGGACCGGGTGGACGACGTGAAGAAGTTGCTGCGGGCGATGTGGCAGCTAAGTCAAACCCCTCGGTTCATAAACGCTGTTCTTTCCCTAAAAAAATTCCCCATTTCATAAAACTTAAAGCAGTGAAAGCATCCCCAAATCTGATGAGTCAGGCAGCCATTTAAATCAAAGAGGCTTTGACGGGTCTCCAAAATAATCACAGGATTTCAATTCGGTATACAACAGATACCAAAATTAAAGACCTAATAATGAATGATATTTTCGAAAGTCTCACAAAATATGCATAGAAGATTACTATTAGAATAATTTACTGAATGAGAGAGATAAGAAAGAGGAAGATTAGAAGTGATAAGTAATTTGAATTTCGAAGTAACATTGGAGCAAGGAAATTTATTCTTTCCCTCAGCCTAATCGCACAGAAGGGAGTAAAGATAAATCCAATGACCACTCGTGGCTCTGGAGAAGGCCTTAACGACGTGCATTTGAACATGATGCTCTCCTTATTCTGAGATTATTTGGAATGAAATACAGCGATAAAATATTGACACACGCTATGTAAGGGATCATGATATCATCCCTTATATATTTCGTGATATATATTCCCATATATGAAATGATACATCAGTAATTATATGTGATAGAAGCAGAGAAGAAGCTTTACAAAGAAAGGTTTAATTCAAGGTTTCTCATTTCTTCCTTTGATATTAAACGTAAGCAATGAGAAGGCAAAAACGAAATCAAGGAAAAATAAAAGAGCGAGAGAATATATGGAGAAAGGATAAGTATGCTGTAATTCTTAGAAAACAGCCATATTGACAGAGAATAAATATCTGGAAATGAAAACAAGGGAGAGGCCATGAAAAAATGGAAAGATTTTTGTTATTTTGATATGTAAATCAGAAACGGAGGAATATATTAAACGAAACAGAGATGGCAAAGAAAGTTTTTTATGAGAATAAACACTAAAGGGTAACAGAATTGGGTAGACGCAAGGAGGTGATTCATAAAATTTCGTGTTCATTCGAGGTATTCTACCCATTTTAAGATTGAGTTCGGCCGGTCCCTAAACCTTTTAAGTAGTGTGTTGTTTTCTAAGTAGAGCGAGAACTTGCCCTTTCTTTACGCTATATTATTTCTTCCTTCATTTCTTCTTAACTTCTTTCTGCATTCATGCTGTCTAAAAAACCTACTCTTTTCCTTCATTCGCCCCGCTTACCCAAACTTCTTCCTTTTATCTCTGCCTTCAACATACTCCTACCTTTCAATATTCCCTCCATTCAATTTCTATATCCTTTCAGCATTTCCCCTGTGATTGCCTTTCTTTGCCCACACCATTCAAAATTTCGGAGTTTGTCTTACTCTCTGTCCCAAATCATTTTCTAACCATTCTCCGCAACACCCACATCTCAAAAATATCCAATCTATGCTCAACCTCCTGCCTCGAAGGCCACATTCCCTTCTACTTTAATGCTTAACTTAGTATTCTTAATTCTCGAGAAACACATAAGTTTTCCTTTCTGTAGTTGCTAAAAAAATTCCCCTCGCATTGGCTAAGACCTTGAGGTGCTAGAAGGAATTGCACTCTCCGTTGACCTATTGAACTGCATTGGCGAAGGCACTGATAAATTCTCCTTTTCGGATCATCTATGCCTACGAAGAGTAGGAGTAGGACATCCATACTTGTACGAAGAGTAGGAACCACATCTAAGATAATTTGTGCAGCGTCTGTTCTATTAGCAAAGCGGCTTCAAAAGCTGTCTGACCTATGGTGTGAACAGTGAATAGATCACCTAAAAACACCGCTGTAAAAGGCGCAGAGAAACCACCTCAGTTATCTTTTCCATAACAAACATGGGCAATACACACACACATATATACATATATATATATATATATATATATATATATATATATATATATTAATATATATATAGTCACTTTCTTGGAAAACCCACGAACGTGTACAATAATGTAAATTCACTAATAGTCATAACAAACACAGAAACCAAAACACACAAAAGAGAGACTCACTGGTTCTCGAATTTTCGGTGGTCCAACCACCTTTCTCAAGAGGAATTAGGAACAGAACTGAGGCAGAGGAGGGCCCAAAAGCAGTGGTAGGAAGGAGAAGGGGAAAAGAGGGGAAAGGGGGGAAAAAGGGGGGGAAGGCATTCGAGGTGAGGAGTTTGGAGGGGTAGTGTATGGCGCGGGAATTTTAAAAAAGGTGGGGATGATATGGAAGTTGTTGGGGGCGGAGGGGGATGAAATTATATGCATAAAGGGGACAATTAATGTCTAATATTAATACCTGGGCGATTCCAGGAATCCAAGAGCAAGATGAAAGCTAGCTCTAATGTTTTGAGTTTCAGTGGAGGGTCTGAGTGTGGGAGGGATGCTAAGACGGATACTTTAAAACATTGGTCAAAGGCAGTGTTGTGTTCGGAGGCATGTTTGGGGATTGGGAGCATACCAATAAGGGAGGAATTGTTGCATGAGGCTCGATGATTATTGATTCTAATATTGAGGGGTGTGGTACACTGTCCAATGTAAAAGGCAGGGCAAAGTTGGCACTTGAGTAGGTAGACAACATTACTGGAGGTACACGAGGAGTAGGGAATTGGTGGGAGAGAGTTAAAGAGCGGGTGGGAGAGGGATGGGATTCTGGTTAAGAAAATAGGACATGTTTTGCATCTAGGTTTATTGCAGGGTCTGGGAGTGATTTTGAAACGGGGCGAGGATTTAAGAAGTGGATTGGTAGATTTTAGAAGATCTGATAGATTGGCAGGGCGTTTGAAAGTGACAGAGGGGCATTTGGGGAAAAGGTTGGTGATGGAATTGTGGTTTTTGAGGATAGGATAGAGGTCCTTTAGGATAGAACGCAGAGATTCTAGGCCAGGGAGAAACGTGGTACAAATTGAAAGAGGGTGGTTTTTCGCGGTGGTAGAAGGTCTGGGAGTGTAAGTATGTCTACGGATCCTCTTATTCAGGAGGGATTCAGGATAACCTCGTTTGAGGAGGGAATGGTGTAAATTTATGAGGAAATTGTCTAGGGAGTCAGGGTCATTGCAAATTCTGTGTCCCCTTATGGAAAGGGAATAAGGAATGGAACGTTTGGTGTGGTATGGGTGACAGCTGTTGAAATGTAAGTACTGTTGTTTATTTGTGGGTTTTATATGTACGGATGTGTGAAATTTATGGTCTATAAATGATATGTTTACATCTAGGAAGGTGATTTGGGAGGAGGAAACTGTAGACGTGAAGGAGATAGAGGACGAAGCATTAAGGTTAGAAATAAAAGTTTTCAGGGAATCAGGACCATGTGGCCAGAGAAGGAAAATATCGTCAATATATCTGAGTCACAATAGCGGCTTCAGGGGTTGTTATGACAGGAATTTATTCTCCGCGAGACCAAGAAAGAGGTTTGCATAGGACGGGCTGAACCTGCTACCCATGGCACAACACTTGATTTGTAGGTAGAATTTATCATTAAAGGAGAAGGAATTGCGGGTAAGAATGAACTCGGAAAGGCTGAGGAGAAAATCTGTGCTGGGGATGTGTGGCTCAGGGCGTTGGGAGAGGTAGTATTGGAGGGCGGAGAGACCTTCTGAGTGGGGAATGGATGTGTACAGGGACGTGGCATCTATAGTGGCCATAATGATCTCGGCATCTGGAGGGAGGGAGATAGAATTTAACCTATCCAGGAAATGGTAGGAATCTTTAGTGAATGATGGTAGGGCCTGGACAATCGGCTGGAGATAGTGGTCTACAAATGCCGAGATTCTTTCTGTTGGGGAGTGACGGGAGGATAAAATCGGTCGACCAGGATTACCCGGCTTGTGAATCCTCGGAAGGATATAGAAATGAGGAGTGCGTGGGTGGGGAGGGGAGAGGAGGGCTAAGTCTGAAGGAGATAGACCCTCATTCGGCCCATTGGCACTAAGAAATTCAATTAGGTCCTCCTGAAGTGCGGGATTTGGATCTTCGGGGATTGGCTGGTAGGAAGAGGTGTCAGAGAGTTGTGTTTCAGCTTCCCTAATGTAGTCTGATCTGTTTAAGACCACAACCGTTGACCCTTTATCTGCGGAAGTAATGATGATATTGGGATTTTTCATTAAGTTATTTAGCTCTGAGGATTCGGTAGGGGACAGGTTAGATCGAGGATTTAGGGACTTGAGGAAAGACGGGTTGGCGATTCTGGACAAGAGAAGGTTTATAAAAATTTCAATTGGATGATTTGAGGGGAGGGGACTGGGTTCTTGGGCTGAAGCCGGCTTGAATTTCTCACAGATCATATTATCTATGTCGGAAAATACTGTTTATTCTGAAATTAATGTTTGAATACTCATGATCAGTAAGTGTAGGCTTGAAAGGACTCAATTCCTTCAGTGACACTGCTATTTCTGGGCATAACCTCTCGGTTTATTCAATATATTCGGTAGCTGTTTATGGAACGTCACCACATCCTTAACACACTCATATCGTCTTATTTAATTTTTACTCAAACTTTTACTCCCATAGTAAACGAGACCAGAGAGTATTCATATTCTTCCAACTTAAAAAAAGCATTAAGCATTTGCAAAAACGCAAAAAATGAACCAGATATTTTCAGAGAATATCTGGTTATAAATTCATAGGACTAATTCGAACTTGTCCTGTTATGCAAACTTCTTCTTCACATCTAACTGCAACAGAGAACAAATTTTCAACTTTTCTGAGATGGCATTTTATTTTTCATTTAACCTGGAAGTCGTGAGCAGTAATGGATGCAAACCAACACTGAACGGTTAACAGTTGCCTTTTTTATATTTAGTGTCCACGAAGCGCCCAAACGACAGCAGGCAAAGTAACGTCACGATGTAATTGAGAAACTCGGCTTGGAAAAAGAATTGAAATGAATGGCGAAATGAGGAAACGGAAATATGAGACCGCAGACAAAATTTAAGGAGGATACAAAGTCGTATCTCGACAAGTACATTTCAAAAAGTGTCGTAGTCGTCATTCTGTGACCGCCAAGGATTTGGTGAAAGATATAAATTCCTGCAAACGGGAGGTGCGAAATTATCCAGTGTGAAGGGAAGGAAACCGTATGTTTTATGGCTCGGCATGCGTCCGAGAAGAGACAAGGGAGAAGAGCTTTCTTTTGAAACGAGAAATTTTACTCTTAAGCCTCAAACGGGCGAACAGCTTAGTCACCGTTGACAGGAAATGCGAATTCGAGTTAGAAATAATATTCCCAGCTCCCCGTCGTGAATTCAAAATTCTTTTTTTTTCCGGATGCGGAGAAAGATTACTCTCGGCCCGTGCAGGGAAAATCCCACCCCGGAGATTACGGCGGTGTCTGCCGTCAAAGGAGCAATGGCGGCCCACTTCTCATCATCGGGATTTTAAAAGGGCACGAGAGGGTGGTTTCGCAAAAAATGGAGGAAGTCCATTCGTGTTCTCTATCGTTATTTCCCTCTCCCTCTTTCTATCTCTCCTGGACGTGCCTTGGAATGATTATAGGTCCACTCCTTTTAATTAAATTGTGGACGGTGGCGATTTAAATTTTCTTGTGTTCAATTTAATCCTCTCGCAAAAAAAAATATATATATATATATATTTTCATACACACATACATATACACTCTTTAAATAAATTTTCTTTCCTCATCCAGTTTCCTTCTCGCGTCGGAGATTGTCTGCTTATGTCCATTGTCAAACTTCCACTTTTGCGTATTTAACTCGACACGCTACGTCCAGATGGTAAAAATATCTTTTTCTCAATTAATTTTACGTATTTTAATACGTTGGGAAAATAAAATGCCAGTCATTTTGTACAATTCTCCAAATGTCTCTTTGCTAAATTCTTACATTTAGTTACAACGTTTAAAACACTCAGGATGGTGGGATACTAAAATAAGTTTCAGCCGTTTCATTTCACTGAAACACCTGTAATTCAGACATTTTTAATTCAAAACCAAGCATTTGTAAATACTTCCTTCAAAAGCAATAGTTTACGCTCGTTCACTAAGTAATTCTCGGTATTTTTGGTTTAAGGTCACTTTAATCCAAAGGCCTCCCCTTTCTCATTCCCCACTAAATTGGTTGAATTCGTCAATTATATTTACGGGAAAGATAGATGACAAAGATAATACCTGTATAATCAAAGACAACTCGATGAGCGCAATAGAAGATACAGGAGACGCATATTTTACTACCAGATAGAAAAATTACAAGAAAAAATGAAACAGAAAGTGTATCTAAGAGATGTAATTAAATTTTCTTACGACTAAATTAAAACGTTTCGGTAAGTTCACATTTAGAGAGTCGACGTTGGCTTTATATACTCCGAAATTTAAGGTAGATATAATACGTAATGAGTTTAAGGCAATGATGTTTTCAAGGTTATTCAAGTATGATTGATATTCAACCAAGATATTCATATTCCCAGTACCGTGGTATTTAGGGTTTTTTGTTTTTATGTTTGAAGATATTAGCAATAATATAAAAATGGATAAACGATCAATAATAGGATTGATCCAAAAATAAAAAGATTTTATCGAAGGAAAACTTTTAGTAGCGAACTTTCATTAACAATCTACCAAAATAGACATTACGGCCATAAAATAATAATTTATCATATGCTTTTCGTAATAACGCCATAAAATAATAATTTATCATATACTTTTCGTAATAACGGCTTAGAAAATCCTTTATACTATAATTAAGGGTCGATGTAAAAATATGAGTACACATCCAGGAAAATAGACCACATACGACCTCATTCCATTAGAAATTTTCTCGATATTGTGATAAGGAGATTCTCCATGTTCATCAAAAATTGGCAATTAAGAACTGAGTATTGACAACACTAGGAGTAGGAAACTTTTCAAAAAAGAGGAAAATATTTAATTCACCAACCGAATTTGTCATCAAGTGAAAATGTCTCCCGAATAATCTTTTAATAATAATCCCGAAAGTGTCCCCAGAATCATCCCGAACAGTCATTTCATGCACTCAAAATCATCTCATTTTACTATTTCGGAGATTTTGACTAAATTAAATACAAATACGGTATTTCTTTCGCAATAATTATTCTCCATCAACGGGAAAATATTCCTTCAATGATCCAATCATGCCCTGTGTTAAAGCGCTTTTAAAAGCGCTCTCCATTTGTAATTCTCCCAATCGCATGATTGAATCTGATTTAAAATTCAATTATGGCACTCTTAACTCTGTCACTGACTGTTCTGAGCTGCTTTAGCTTATCAATTTCAGAGTCCCATTAGGATTTACCCGTACGTGTCCCTTAATCAAAATGCCAACAACCAGATTAGAGCTAATTAAGCGTACGCTTTTCTTCCGCTCCTCCTCTCCACTGATTTCACTTCCTGGCAACTATAATCCGTTTTTGCTTTCCTCTAACACACTTGCCAGATTAACCACGTTCTCTCTATCACGTTTACAAGTACGAATATCTATCTCTCCCTCCCCTCTGAGTGAATAATTAGTCTTCTGATATCTTGTTAGTCATGCGTTTTGTACACTTTTGAATGTAAGCATCTCTTATTTTAGTTTTTTTGTCTACCACTATTAAATGGAAATTATTCCTCTACACGGATTCTATTCATAAAATCGAATCAAAACATGAGCTTAGGAAATCGTTCGTAGAAACTCAAGGAGATGAAAACAATACAAATTATCATCACGGACAAATATATGAAAAAGGGAAAACACATCTACGTGTATGTTACTGAAATGAGTGTTATCCCATCCAATAGAAGAAGAAAAAGTCAAAAGACTGTATCGTCAGGTTTTTCCCCGGAATGGAAAAGATTAAAATATGAAAATGATCCAACGTATGGAGACCAAGAGTTTAGGCATGAACCTTCTAAAAGAATCAAAAACTTGCTCAAAAAATTTATAAACGTAAACATTATTATTGCAGTTAGCTGCTCTAAGGTTATTTTTATTTAATACTAGTAAATATGACCAAAATTAAGCCCCAAGGCATGTAAAGTTCACAAATTCAGGGTATTGTTTTATAAGGACCAGCAATTTGTATCCCGAATTAAGCCTGACTTATAGTTCACAAGTACAGAGTATTGGGACAAATTTCAGTCCTGTGCCATTAGTTTTTCGCAAAGTTCTAGTACGAAAAAAAACACCGCTTACATTTTGGATGAGTGTCATCTAAAGGCATTACCTGGGATTTCATCCAGAACTATGGTCAATACGAATATATCTCCCACATTCCCTCCCCATGATAAAAATAAATGTCTAAAGTTCCATTCAGGAGTGATAAACGAGTAACTCGTTAGGTGAAAAAAATGTGCAATTTTCCACAAGTTTATTAGTAACATACTGCACGTTTTGGTTCATAGAACCATTATCAGGAATAAGACATGTCAAATAGTGACTACATCGTATTTATGCATGTTTGAAGAAGTGGGAAGGCAAAGAGTGAGGAGCAGGAGTAAGGTAATATAAATTACAGATTCATGTACGTTGCGGTGGAACTGCTCCATAATAACAGACACGAAAACTCTTGCAATTTGCCACTTAATAAAGATTTATATTCGACTAATTTTGATGTACTACATCATTTTCACCAAAGGAAAATGGAGAAACGGAAACCAAACGAAAACGGAGTAGCTCGTGAGAAAAAACCAGCAATAGGCAGCGTATGATTACAAATGTTTGGAATCAAAGCTGTTAATGATTATCTATTCCTCAGTTAATACGTTATCTGGTCACTCAACAAGTCTTAAAGAGGATTTCAGGAAATGGTAAAAATGCAGGAATGTTGAGAATCAGGAGAATAGATGTCCTAAATTGAATCACTCACAGCAAACATTTATCATCCTTAATCCAAACATTCGCGATTCCCTCGTCATCTTGAGAAATCTCTGAGCTAAATTCTTTCTCGAGTGAACAAAAAAAACCCTTCACTCATTTTCGTGCAACAGAATGGCAATCTCTATCTAACAATAAAGCAAACTCTGGGGTTTGATCCTCGTCGACAATTTTTTACGACCGCCACGAATATTTTTCAAGTGTTCAACGACAAGTTATCCGCAACGCACAGGATACCTTCATGGAAATTGTAAGGAAAATTTTGGCAACACGTCACGTGTGAGCCTTAGAATCCTTCGTATAATTGCTTAAACGACAGAGCAACAATTTCAGAGTGTAAAATATTATTCGCATTTAGCAGGGTCCCGGTCAAGGCGGATGATTTTTACAATCTGAAATTGGTGCATTGTAATGCACATATAGCGGATGACTCCGTTAAAAGTTACTGTCACGGCATCTCCAGCAGTTTCTTAAGCGACAGCTTTCATATAAATTATTACCATCGAAAAAAATCATCTCTGATAAAAAAACATTCGAAACCAAATGGGTGATTGCGTCATGAATATAAACCCGAGCGCAAATTTTCGCACGCCTTTTTTTTAACAATCTACGTTGATGTGAGAACTAAAAATAAAAACGCCACATTAGTAATTTGCTTTTGAAAATTATATATTGTAATGCGGAAATGTTATTGGATAAATTTATGAATTCATTATTTGTCAATTGAAATGAGGCCTTCATCTCTTTATTGTTTAATTCTACGCACCTCCCTTTCCCACCCAAAATATGGTGTGATCATAAATTATTCCAACAAATTTGAGGGGTGCAATTTTTTTATTATAAAAAGCCCTGCAAATGAGACTTTGAAAAAAAATCGCTACCAATCAATACAGCATTCGCTGAATACTTCGGAGGGAGGCACCATTGGAGACTGAGGCGATTTGTAATGGCATTTCTGATTTTGCGAATAATTCCAATGACGCTGGCTTAATTCCTGAAAGCTATTAAAGAGTATATTTCCATCAGTTGTGTTCCAGTTCACCACGCTAATTATCTGGGGGAAAATCAGTAAATAATGAATAGCTCGTGACACATAAGGTTCGGCTTTGTGACCTCCAGATATATCTACGTAATTTTACTCAATAAATACATAGTTTTTACGACTACCAAGGAAAACGGAGCGTTATTTATACGACAGGCAAAAATAAATTAAACAAAGGCATGTATCAGCAACAATTATTACGAAGTCGGTCTGACTACAAAGTTCGAACGCGAGGAAAACTTGTTGGACTCGATTCATTGCTTGAAACGAACCCGTGACCTAGGGTTAAATCAAGTGAACCATTCATCGGTCTACCTTTACCCAACATCTACTGCTCATAAAAGTTAAACTGCGATTAGCAAACATAATTTACGAGATAAATTTATGAAAATTAGAGCGAAAGGTAAAACGTAAAATTCTTTGAAGTGATTAAATATGGGATCAATGCATAGGCTATAACCTAAACGTAGTGGACTGGCTCAGGCGTGTCGATAATCCCTCAAGGTTTACAAAAACGAACGATAATAATCTCCTGATATAAACCATAACCAGATACAAATATTTTATTTATTTAGCAATTAATCTGAAAACTGTCGAGTTTACATATGAGTCATATTTTAAAGACTATATGTATAACGACAAGGGCAATCGCAAACTCCCAAGTCCTAATTGTAGAATAATAGCATAGATTGGCATCGAACCCACGGTCTCTAGTTTAGTAGGCGAGGACATTACGCCTACGCTGTCACCGAGGCCGACAGGAATAGTTTCTCTATACCACATCCGTGCCTCAATAAGGCAACGACAGAAGTGTCTGACGCAAATGGGGTGCCCATCCATTAAAATGTCACTTAAAATACACTATCTAAGAAGGCAAGACGACTTCTTCGCAGTTATCTTCCCATGAAACTTTAATGAGCTCTAACAATAGAGTAATGAATCCTGACAAATATGAGGCTCAGCCCACTGAGACATCCACTGCCATTATCATTCAAAAATCTGGCAGAGCCACCTTAAATAAAGAAGAGAAATCATAGTGGAGGGCAGAAACTTTCATGACAGGGATATGAACTGTAATGGGTTTAAAAAGAGTAGGAAGGCCAGAAATACATACGTAAAACAAGAAATGAGGAAATAGATAGTATGTAAGATTCGTGTGAAAGGATTGGAATGCTGTAATTGGATGGATGGAAATATGGAAGCAAGGTCAACGAAAAGAGAAAATAATAGCTTTGCAGGAGATATTGGTTTAATAGTAAATTTAATTTAAATTTATAAAATATATGAATTATATAATATATAAAATTATGAATAACATCTGGTTCAAACGCCATTACGGGATTAGATACATACATACTGAAAGTGCCAGGAGATAAAGACAAATACCAATCATGATGCGCAGATTCCCGAATTAGATTCGTAATTAAACATATATGCCGAATTATTATTATTACGATAAAGTTATCTACCGGTTAAGGTAGGTTGTGGATGGACACAACTACCAAATTAATATTTCGACTCCTAACAAAACACCAGCAACCTACTCTAAATCAAGTCACTCTTTATCTCTGTGTACTTCCTCCCTTCATCCTGTCCAACATCCCTATCCTGTTCCTGCCCTGTCCTCGTCTGCCTAATATTCTCCCCTCTATTACCGTCTTCAACATCCCACTGTCACTTTCATCCATTTTTCCTGCCTCCATAGGATTTCTCCCAACAAACTCTTCTCCTCACCCACCATCCCGAGTACTTCCTCATTTGTTTTCCTTTCGGTTCATTTCGCCTTCTCCATTCTTCTCCACACCCGCATTTCAAAAGCCTCCAATCTACGTATATCCTCCTGCTTCAATGACCACGTTTCCGCGCCGAACATAGCTACGCACCTGAGGAATAACGTTATAAATTTAATGAATTCTGGGGGCGAATAAAAACTCCGTTCTCAATTTAATTAAAAAAATAAAATATTTAACAGGATAACTAGGATGCGATAGAAGGAGGTGAGAAAGTGGGCAATTGGTTCCTTACTTTGAGCGTTAAACATGAAACAATAAAATTATTTGGAAAAAAAATCAAATGTAGGAGGGAGAACGGTTGAGTAAATTTGGAAAGATTTGAAAGAACGTATTACAAATAGTTTAAAGGAGACAATAAAACGAAAAGAACGAGGAAAGCACAGATAGTAGGTGAGGCAGTGATATTGATACGGAATAAATAAGGAACAGCTTGAACGCAGTGGAGGAGGATTAGTGTATCATCAGATTATGCACTACGAAGATAATCATGAGGGTAAAACGAACTTTGGAAAGACCAGTGGGGGACAATATGCAGACATTTCAGCGACAGAAGAGCGTGCAGAAGTTATACAAGAGGGAAAAATATATGCTAGTGCCACATTTTGAACCTTCTTCTACAACACTAGTATGTGTTGCATGTCAGTAGATAAAGTACGAAAAGGACATACCCAACTACAGGTATTCATATTAGAAAATTCCAACTCGATTTGTCCAATGTTGACACTGACGGAATAGCTTTCAACCTATAACTGTACGCAAGGCCAACGTAAGATGCTAAGAGACAATTACCCTCGTGCAATCTGATATCAGGAATCTTATTTCCCACCTAAATGCGTTATGCATTTCATTAGAAAAAAATAATCCATCGAATGACCTAGGACTTCCTGTCGCACGACTCTGTGTTCGATTACCGGGTAATAAGTGTGTGCAGAAATGGTAAACGTTTTTTCCACATTTTGTGATCTAAATACCACTTCATGCCTCTAAGGTTAAATGCAAAATATTGGATGATTTAAGATTAAAAAAAGATATGAACAGTCTTCATATCCTGGTGCGTATTCACTCCCTACCACACACCCTAGCGGTGGCTTGCAGGGTACATAAATAAAATAACTAAATAAAGTTCTTAAGATTTATTTGTTGAGAAAGTTAATAAGGCATGTTAAATAGATATAATAAAGCTTCTATTATCAAGTAGAATAAATTCGCAACCCCCTTTTTTTGTGAAAAATCTCCAACCTTAAACAAAACTTGACCCAAATTATTCCTCTCCAAAGGTCTCATGTGGAGTTTAAAAGATGATAAAGGTGAAGCTGATGGAGTAAGAGAGTTTGTTTCTAGTGACCTCCGTTGGGGCTTCAAAATCGTTGTTCACGAGTGGAGAGAAGAAGGCACAACCCCTGAGCGGCATTTGACACATCCCAACTCTCACCTCCTAAACTCATCTTTGTAGCCAATTAGTCGTTTCCTCTAAAACAGACGTTCGCCTATCACAAACATGAGTTCACCCTCCGGCACCCATGTAAACAAACCCCTTTCACCCTTCAAAATTTCCTGTTGCCTCCAACTCTAAACGAAATCATTCCTCTTCCTCACTTTTCCCAGAGAGCTTAGGTACGTGTCGTTCGACGGCGAAAAAAAGCATTAAAAAAACTGCTAAGCATTTTAAAAATAACTTTCAAGGAAAACATATCCATATTTAGTGCCCGCGTACCTAGCCGCCGTCCTGTACAAATCCGAACGAGGGATTATCACGGAAAACATTTCTTATATAATTTTTTTCCTTTCTTTCTTAAGCAAGAGAAATCTTTTGATTCTCTTTCTTTTGAGTGTAAATCTCCGTTTCCGCAACATCTGTGTGCCGAATTCTGAAGGGTGGGGTGAAGAGAGAACAATGAAAGGAGACTTTACCAAAGGAAAATGCCGAAGTGAATGAAGATTAGAGCTGAAGTGGCCTTGATACTTGCTCTCAAGAGTTATAGGTATTTATTCATGTCCACACATATAGGTACATAGTTGGATTCATAAAATTAAATCTAAATTTAACTACACGAAGATAAAAATATTCTCGCACATCTTTAAAGAAAGAACTCGCGAATATTAACGTACGCAACGAGGGTATTCAATCAAAGAGTATAGCGCAGAGAGGCAGTTAAACATTATAATTTTTAGAACTTTCGGAGGCCTGAGCCACTGTCTTCAGCTAGGAGGAGATAGATAGATAGAGATGATTCAAAGTAAGGATAGAGATTTGGGCAAAAATGAGACCTGAAGGTCCCTTCTTCCATCTAATCGATTCGTCGTAGACATATTATGTCAGTTGTAAAATTTATAATTACATGCATATACATAAATTTATTTCGACAGACACAAATTCATTATGTACAGATTTTCACATCGAAGAGAAAAGGAAAAATATATATATACACTTCCATATATACATACATATACATATGTACACCTACACTTACACACATACTCAAAGTGAATGACAGTGACTAAATAGAACAATAAAATCTAAAGTCATGAAAAGCGAGGAAAGTCTAAGCAAAGAACGAGGTTTGAGGGAAAAGCTAGGGAGGGCGTGGCACTGCTCACATAGTAAAAAACCCACGCAGGAAAACACCCACGAAGAGAAGGGGGGTGTGAAAAACCTACAAAAACTCTATTAATTAGAGGAAAGATACACTTTGTAACAATCATTTCTACTTAGTATACATATTATTAAGTTACTGAAATTGAAATGAAGAAATTCATTTTATTGACAACACATTAGGAGTAATGAAAAACATAACATTAACTAAAAATGATGATACAAGATTCTACTGCTTGAGATGAAAAAAGAAAAAATAGAAACAGTGATCTTTATAGAGGTATATCAGAGGAGAGAGGAGAGACAGAATGGATGAATTGTATTAATCATCGAATTTGAGACCTCTTGAATGCTTGTGAACTAGGTTTCGGGGCCGGGGGGAAAGAGGGATTACAAATGTATACATATTATCAATTTGTAATACTGTTTGGTATTTGCCTACAATCCTTCAACTCACTTAAACATTCCACTCACACTTCATCGCCTTCTCCTCTCCTCTGACTCACTCCAAAATTCGTGCATTCATACCTTCCACTGAGGGTGACTGTGCCACAGGAAGTACTTGCTAGATGATAAAGGTAATATGAACCCTTGGAAATTTAAGGATTCCCCAATAGAAAAGGGTAAATTGGTGCCCGGGTGTACTATTAAAATGTCAACATTCTATTAGTTAGTCAATGTCTTACTTAGGTCTTTAATAAGAAGACGAAATTCGCTCCCGACCGGATAATCTGAGAGTAGAAGAGAGCGTGAGGTTTATTATACGTATAAAAGGCACGAACAGTGGGTAGGCTACAGAAGAAGGTTGTAGAAAGAAAATATATTTCTGAGGTCAAATTAGACAGGTCAATCAGATTGATTATTTTCTAATAGTCAAACAACAACAAAACAAAAAAGAAAGGAGATAACTCATGGTGGGCATCATAGCGTCTAATTTAGAGATAATATGTAGAGAATCTAAACCGTGTGGAGATGTCATCATAAAACATTAATACCTCGCAGTTGGGAGTTAGCATATGTTCCACTGACAAAATCCGATGCTTCATTTTTTCCCTAATATTACTATTATTATAAGGTAATCTACTGGTTAAGGTAGGATTTTGAATGGACACAACTACAAAATAAATATTTTGACTCCTAACAAAACACAATCCAGCAACCTACTCTACATCAGGTCCCTCTTCATCTCTGTGTACTTCTTTCCTCCCTTCATCCCGTCCAACATCCATATCCTGTTCCTGCCCTTTCCTCGTTTTCCCAACATTCTCCCCTCTATTACCTTCTTCAACATTGCACTACCGCTCAATACGCCTTTCATCCATTTTTCTTGCCTCCGTAGGATTTCTCTCAACGAACCCCTCTCCTCACCCACCATCTCCAGTACTTCCTCATTTGTTTTCCATTATTTTCCCTGGTATACTAGTATTTAAATTTTTGCGTTTGATTTCGACAAATGAAGTAAAAGGACGAGATGACATTGATTTAAGGTGGAGGGGGAGATAAAAGTGGAGGAGGGAACTAGGGGAAGGCAAAGAATTTTGTACGAAGAGATTTGGCAATGCAGCAGATAGATTTAATGGAAGATGAGGCTGAAATTTTCAGGAACGTCAATAAGAGGTGAGGAGAATAGTCTATAGATAGAATAGAACATAGGACCGCATGAAGGGTGGAAGAAAGTACCAAGATTTGAATGAAGCATTACTGAAGGGAACATGGGTAATCATTGCCTTATGTTATAGAACCCTCTTATTATACTGGAACTGCAAGAAAAGCTATCCATACAGTGTGGGACACGAATGATTACAATAAATATTTTCATGGTGTGACCCATACAATCTACTTCCCTGAACTCACAGCTTCCACATGATAATATCCGGGGAGATGTCGCCATTCCATTCTTTTAATCATCACATTCTTTTTTATTTACGTTTTCCATATAAATAATGTAATCTGTAAGATAATAATGAAAACTTTGTTGCAATTTTTCACAGTTAAAACTTTATTGCCGACCATGGTTTCGATACACTGTATCATCTTCAGGTGAGGGAGAGTACAGGGAGAAAGGATATATATACCAAGGAGGGGTGGCAGGGGAGGAGGGAGCGGGTGGGAAGGGGGGGTGGGGTTTTGTCATACAAAGAAAGGCAGGAAAAACCAATGGAACCCCCCGAAGTACGGGCAGCTCACTCTTCGGGGGGGGGGAGGGAGGTGTCGCCATAATGGTCACTGAGGGAAGTTAATAGACAAAAGTGGGGAGGGGCAAGAGAGGAACTGAATGTCGTTAAGTAGCTCTATCTTCTGGTTTCTCCGTTGGATAATCTCTAAACTCTCGAGAGCGTCCAATTTCTTGCTCTTTTCGAATTTATGCAACGGCTTAAATTCAAAATCCGGGGAATGGTTCTTCTCCAAGAGGTGGGTGGCAAAGATGGATGTGGTGTTGCCTAACGCATAACATTTCCGATGCTCATTGATGCGTGTGGCGAAATTTCGTCCAGACACGCATCAATGAGCATCGGAAATGTTATGCGTTAGGCAACACCACATCCATCTTTGCCACCCACCTCTTGGAGAAGAACCATTCCCCGGATTTTGAATTTAAGCCGTTGCATAAATTCGAAAAGAGCAAGAAATTGGACGCTCTCGAGAGTTTAGAGATTATCCAACGGAGAAACCAGAAGATAGAGCTACTTAACGACATTCAGTTCCTCTCTTGCCCCTCCCCACTTTTGTCTATTAACTTCCCTCAGTGACCATTATGGCGACACCTCCCTCCCCCCCCCCGAAGAGTGAGCTTCCCGTACTTCGGGGGGTTCCATTGGTTTTTCCTGCCTTTCTTTGTATGACAAAACCCCACCCCCCCCCTTCCCACCCGCTCCCTCCTCCCCTGCCACCCCTCCTTGGTATATATATCCTTTCTCCCTGTACTCTCCCTCACCTGAAGATGATACAGTGTATCGAAACCATGGTCGGCAATAAAGTTTTAACTGTGGAAAATTGCAACAAAGTTTTCATTATGTCTCGATTCCACAATATCACGCCTGATTCTTCACTTTTCGTAATCTGTAAGGTTTTTCCTCTAAATTTGATTAGTTCGTCCCAGTTACATAACATAAAGGTGTATGTTAGATGAATGATGCCACAGTGAGTGCAAACGGCAACATAATTCAGCCAATTTTTATATTGAATTTGATGTAAATGTTATTGATTGTATACTGGCAGCATATTTGTGAAATATGGTAGGAATGATGAAGAGGTTAATTATCCGCGAATATCTAAAGAAAGATTGTTGACATTATGTGAAACAACGAATCTTCGTCTTAGGCAGAAAAAGCGAGAGTGTAGAATTTTATTCTCCTCTCCACGTTTTATTCATGAAATGAAAACTTGTTTACGACAGGATAAGTACAAATGTCGACTATATGAAGTGGACATGGGGGGTACCTGAGACTTTTTGTAAATTTATTAGAAATAGAGTGAGAAATGAGTGGATAATGAAAGGTTAGGCAATTATTACGCAAATTCATTCATATCCCAAACATATAATTTCTCATTAAATCTATTTTTAAAATAATCAAGACAAATGTTGACATGTGATATCACATCCCAAAGTGACATTGCCTAGGATTGTACGTCTAGAAACTAGTCACCACCCCTCTTTGAGCTGACTATAAAGACAATTTTTATCACCGAAACACAAAATATTTTTGTTTTTCTGATATTAATGTTAAAGAATCACATTACGATATTCACATAACAAAATTTCATAGAAATCCTCTAATGTGGAAAGATACACACCTGGCACTAACACTCCGGTTAAAAATTGGGGTTCGTAAGTCAAATCAGCTCTATTATTGCTTTATGTTAATATAATATGACTTAATAACGGACATTTTCAATGTTTAAATTCCAAGATAAAACTTAATGAAACTGTAAATCTTGCAAAATATGATTCGCATAGTTCTCGTGCTAAATGTTGTAAAGTAAGTCATTTATTGGAAAATATCAAATTATTTCTATTACTATAACACTATAAACTATTTCTAGCATTTTAATGAAGAAGCATTAAGTTTTCCATCCATATTGACCATCTGCACGTATAAAAAAAACATTTATAATTTTATAGCTTAAAAAAATGCTAAATTTAAATTTGATTTTTGAGAAATATCTATATAACTGATAACTCACTTTTGAGATTATTTTTCGAATGATTAACTTTCACTCTAATTTTGTCATTTTTCACAATAGTTAGTTAACCGTGAACAGTTGAAAAAAAAACTCACTCCACTTCAACTCGTGCGGTCGTGACGATTTACCTTCAGTACGCTAAAGAGGCCTACTTTGTGACCGAAATGCACGTATTCGTGTTCACCTTTCATTCCATTTTTATTTACCCTGACTCCATACTTTGACTTTTGGCGTTTTCCAACTAATTTCAATTGTACCCTGTTTTAAAAGGTAAACTGTTTACGGCTATTGGAAATTTTTCAATTATTCAATACTATTAACCTTAAGAGCTCAATTCATTCATTACACAGGCCAACAGTGTTTTTGGTGCCGGAGCTTTTAATGTTGATTTAAAGAACAATTGGGGTGCTGAATCCAATTATGACACTAGTTTTTTCCTATCAGCTATAGTTTTCAAGATATAGATATGTTGTTACTTACGTAAAAAAATCTTCTACATGATGATATGGGAATATTATATTAATAACACAGGCCAACAGTGTTTATGGTGTCGGAGCTTTTAATGATGATTTAAAGAACAATTGGGGTGCTGAATCCAATTATGGCATTAGTTTTTTCCTATCAGCTATAGTTTTCAAGATATAGATATATCGTTACTTACGTAAAAAAATCTTCTACATGATGATATGGGAATATTATATTAATAATTATCTCATTGGCCTACAATATAGAAATATATAGTACATAAAACTTATTGACAGTTTATTGAAAATAAAAGGAACACCGCAGAGTGGTTATAAATGAGTATACTTATAGATTTGTTTAACTTTGAAAATTATTTTCCGGAATATATCAAATATTAAAACAACTAATCGTAAGATGTGCCATATCTAAAAAAGTAGAGCTGTTAAATAAAAACGGATTTCATATTTGGATTCAGCTCTACAAATATAGTTAAAATCATCACAAAGATTCCCGGCACCAAAAAAAATTTCTTTTTGTAGGCCTGTGTTATTTTTCCCCGATAACGTCTCTATTTCGCCGTGCTTTAAGGCTCAAATCAATTCCCTTAATTTTTTGACGGTCTAATTTTAATTTTTTGTAGGCCTGTGTTATTGTTAGTTAATCTGCTGAAGTTTCCATTACAGCTAAGAGGCATCTCGTATGTCAGCCGCCTTACTTTATTTAAAATCACGAATGCCTCCAAATCCGCTTTCAATTCTATGCTTAACACTCGTGGTGATACATTCATGTCAGAGATAAACTTTCCTGAGGTAGACACACAAGACCCTGAAGAACGCGAAAATGTTTTAGATGCTTTAAACTTAAAATGCGCCGGGCGGAAAACAAGTGTGTCTCCTCCCCGTTATCACTTCTTTTTGAACGAGTGGAGGAGAGGGTAAGAGAAAACAAATCGACCGAAATCCGAGAATAAATAAATTTACCGAACAATACCATCCAATTTCTTCCCTGAGTGAGTGAGAGATGGAGAAGGAGCGAACTTCGCATTCCAATCTTCTGTTTTTTTCTTTTGCTCGAAGATAGAGGAAGATTCCTCCTATCCAGGTGGCGACGAAATCCGAGAAGTGGTCGACAAATAAAATCCGCGCTCCCAATATTGCTCAATGGGACATGTGACGACCCAAATCTCGGCCTCTCTGACGATAGAGTACCCTTCCCCGCACACCGCCTTCCCACCTCCTCCCGCCTCCCCAAAAACGACCCAGTTGGCGCCGGCAGTGGCGTGACTCCCTCGCCGCCTTATTTCTGTGGGTGAGGGAGAGTTTTTATTCGATTCGCATCTGTTTGGAAGATTCCGGACGTAAAACTTGGTAGTAGCTAAAACCCATCCACACACATGATATTGAAAATAAAAATACTTTAAAAATTAAAAATTCATATTCATAAAAGAAAAATAATCTAATAGAAAGAATGATTTCCATTGTTAACAAAAATAGGTAATGTCAAGTGGATTAAGATTTTAAATAACTATCCAAAGCTAACTAATTTTTAACCGGAAAATCTTGCATTTTAATTCACATTTCCCTTGTGCAAAGAAATGAGACCGATGTCGAACTAGTGACAAAAAGCAAATAAATCAAGTTACGCAGTAATAAAAAAACTATCGTAGCTACACATCCACCGACACAAATCTTGTTGCATAGCAGTAAGCAGTTTTTATTCAAAAATATGAACGCGTGGTCTTTTTGAACTGGACGAAAATATAGATAAGATACAAACACTCTCAAATTTTCTCTAATATTTTGTAAAGGAGTTAACTCTTGCTCACGACATCACTTCAAAAATAATTATATCAAATTAAAAAGACATGCAGCATTATAATTTATTAAAGTTCGACGGCAAGTTTAATATAATGTTAACATCATCAATAACTAATCATGAAAATCAACTAAATTTCTACAGCGTGTCCCCCCAGAACAAATTAGCAGCTTAACTTGCTGAAGCAATCCAGATTTCTCCCCAAAATTCGTGAAATAATCCATACAAGGGATGTGGAAACAATGACCATGATTTAAATGAAAATCTATCTACATACTAGTTTTAGATCTGCATCTCAAACAGAAGTGCCTAATAACGAACTAATTTTCTTGAAAAGAAACCGAAACGGAATAGTGTTCACACTAGGGACGTATACGAAATTATTCATAAATTAATCAACTTACTTCTCCACCCAACATCACTAATAATTTAGGTTTTAAACCAGTGAGTAAACGTAGAGCAAAAAATATTTAAATTTTCGAAAAATGTTATTTCTTAGTTATTTTCATCTGTAAATCTACCTTCAGGCCATGGCACAACAGAAAGATTCTTAAAAAATACATGACCGACATCAAATGGAATATGTTGACCATCTTACATTGAAAAAATATTTTTTTCCTGAGATTCTCCAGTCTCCTTTTAAATTTAGACTAACAAATTCAACCTCTGAGAATGTTTTTGCCTTTGATGAAAGAATAATGCCTGACAAACATGTGAAAAAATGAGAGAGGCGCTTTATAATCAGAAATTCAATCTCCAGCGGGCAAATTCAGGTAATCATTTATTTATTTATGTATGGTGCAAGCCACCGCTAAGGTGTGTGGCAGCCATTTACGACAACCCCTACCGCTGAATGCCTACAGCCAGAGGAACAACCTCTTAAATGTAAAATTGCCCCAAGGGATTTATGAGTTGGCACTCAACATGAGGGGCAACTAGCAAAGAAATTATCCTGCAAACGCATAGTAAATTATGAAAAAAACAGTTTATCCAATAGTATTAGTTTATTATATAAATGAAACACATTAGGTCGGAGATTATGAGTGAAATACAAAACAACCTCGATAAGTTCCGACTGACTCCAGTGCCTACTTATGCATCGACCAACTTCGTAAATTTCACAATATTTACGCACCAATGGCGAGATAAATAAGTGCTTTATAAAGCTCAAATAAATATCAGTGTAACATGTTACAAAAAAATTATTAAATGAAACTAAATGGGCAAAATGTGACTTTTGTATCTCAATTTCCTCGTACGTCATCTAGATTCTTTATAACCTTTCGATTAAACGAAGATTTTGCGACCAACTCGATTTTTTCTCGATGGACTGACTTTGAACAGTCAGACGCATTCTCGATAAAAACCACCAATAAGAAACTTTTACACAAATTACCTAACAGTATATGCGTGACAGCATGAAATGTGACAAAAACTTTTGATTTGATAGGATGCAAAACCTCATTCGATATAAGAAATATAGAGACGCAAAGTATTTCAAATTATTGACTTTTCTGTTTCAAAATTAATGAAATAACATTAGTGAAATGTTATATGCGTAAAGCACATGCAATTTGTAATTATCTCTATCAAACACAAAGTAAACGAGAATGAGTATAATAAAACGACGTAATGGGTTTTCTGTATCCTTCTTCAAGGATCGATTCTCTAAATCCAAATCATTTCCGCGATTTTTCTTGGGGGACATGTTATGCCGTGATATTCAGTTTATCAAAACCGGCAGTTAGTATGCGGTAGCTCATATTTCTATGGTGAATGCAAATGTCCTCCAATAAATGACGAAAGGCGAGAGTTACCCATTAATAGAAGTCCTAAGTGGGAAGAATTATAAAAGAATAAACACATTTTATTCTCGCCGGAGCACAAAAATAGTTGAATTTTTTTAACATTTATAGGCAATAGCCAAAAATAAGTGACATATTGGCAAAATAAGTGACATATAGGCCAAAATAAGTGACAATTAAAAATATTTCAAATTAAAATACTTTTAATAAATGCAAAATTTCTCTTTTATGTAAATTACTATCTTGACACACCAAAAATTTGGCTATACTCACCCGTCACTCACTACTTCAATATCAAACTTTACAACATATTAACATCAAATGAACCAAAAGGGTATGATTGAAATCATTATATCTGATTCTTTTGACTCAAAACTAAATGTCTACCGACAAGAGGACGGGGTAATTCAGCGATAAGAGCGCTAAGATATTAACTGAAGGGCCCGGGTTCGATTCCGGGTGACGTTTCTCGCAGCCCTCAGGTCTGCTCAAGCTATGTGTATTTCGGGCACCAGATCTTCCTGAGAAACCATAGGCGGCCGCAGGGAAAGGATCTGGGACCCTTATTACTCAGGTCTGTTATTTTATCGGGCCGTTGGACTTAGTATTAGGTGAGCTATCTCTTATCTACGAGGACTGTTATGTACAGTGTCGTATTATATACTATATTATATATACATATATTTAATTTTCTGTATCTGTTAGCAAGTATTGAAATGTGATTTTTTTCCTGGAACCGGCATATATAAAGGCCCAGATATATTCCTTTTATTTCAATGAAATATTTCGATATTATTATTAGCAGCTAAGCTCAGCTAACATTTGTATCATAAATCAAAAAATCTATACAGTGTGCCATTTGAAAGCAAGATACAGTCGACAGTAATTATCATAGCAAATTATTAAAAGATAAAATATTAACGACTAGTTCAGTGCTGCCAGGACGTCAATGCATAATAATGTAAAAGTTTTAGGTTTTTTTAGTTTTTAGTTTTATTTAGTAGTAGACTTATATCCCTGAACCTCTCTGGGGCACGACCAAATACTTCCGGATTATCTTTCAAATTTTCTGTCAATCTTTTGCATTTGAATACCTTTAACGCTGTCCTAAATTCCCTCTTGTCACTCGCCCTAGATATCTTACATCATAAGTAATCTCATTCCTTTTGTCACTAGAGATATCACTTCTAATATTTTTTTTATCTTGGTGTGACATAGCCTTTGACATCGTAAATAATTACTAACATCCTCGTTGTATCATCTAAGTTCGGCTTTATATTTTATATATTTACTGGGAATGAACCAGTTGACTGCTGAGCGCGTAATGTCAAGAAAGTGATTCCACGTATCCTCAATATTTCGGTGATTAGTATCTTCCTTAAAATTAACAAATATACTACGTAACATGCATTTTAAGCCATTATAGTCTCCTTCTTTCAAATAGTACATTTCATTTTAGGCTTCTTATTCTGATCCCATTTAGGGAAAACAGCATTTACTGCTCTGTGGTCACTGATTCCTTTAATAGTGTCTTTGATCAAAACTTTTTTGAGAATTTTCATTGCTGACAAATCAAGAATATTTGTACTCCTAGTTGGTGAAGTCATGCAGAGTTGATGGATGGAGTTCAACGTAAAAGAATGCAATAGTGACTCACAGGTATCTTTGCCTTACATGGGGATTACCTTGGAATATACGAAATATTTTTACTCCATCCTAACCCTGACAATGACACTGCCTAAACAATCTAGCTAGCTTAGATATACGAATGATTTTAACGGCCGATTGCGTTTTTCATATGAATTAAATGATGAATTCCCACAAATAATTTTCCGCGATCGAAAAATTATTTCTGAAGGAGTGACTAAAATAAGTTATGCATAAATGTGGAAAAGAATAAAGAATATGTCGAAACGTTTCTTGGTTAGAATAAGGCACATCATTCCAATTTTAGACAGTCAATATTAACTGATACATTACTATTAACTTATGTTATTACTGAACAGAAATGTATTGATTATATGAAATAGTTTCGTGCCTAAGAATGATCGCGCGTCTCTATTTATTCCTGGCAACTCTTTAAACAAATTTCTAAAAGTATAAGGAAGGGAATAATTTTTGTTCCTCTCAATCTTCTAGATCATACAATTAGGTCAGAGTTATTTGCAACGCCGAATATTACCGTTTCGCTTGCTTCTCAAATGATGGCTATAGGTTATCATTATAAGACGACGGAATTATGGGATAATCGGTGAAAGCATGACGAACGTTGCGTTTGATGGATCAGCACGTGACCGGACGTGGATAATCGATTATCGTAAAACTCTAACTTGACCTCAAAACTCATATCGCAAACACTTTCATTGATCCGGGGAATTATATCGCTTATCCTGGTTTTGCAATAAAGTACGAGCTTATAGTCCTTGCAAAATCTGTTGTAAATAATTCTGATCAATGATCCGTAATAGCTCGTTCGCTAAATATTAATTAAAAAGAGGAAATCCTTATCGCCTCTGATTGTTTCATTAATATTTCCCATGCATAACAATTCCTTGTTAATTTCCACCATTTTATTTTACTATTCGTCACATTGTCGTATTGCCTAATTTAATGATAGGAGATTTTTTATACCGTTGACGTATGGGCCACGGGAAACCGCAACTAATTGCTGCTGTTTTAGACCTTAATTTACAATCATAATGGCAAACTGTTAATGTATTTCAATATAACATATAATAATATTTAGAAGAACAATATCTTTCTTATTTTATCAAGTACAAAGTATGCAGAGTAAGCAGGGTTTAGGTCTTGTTGATCGAGGTTTTTGTAGGGAGTGAAATTCTGCTCGAAAAAGGTATGCAACCTTGAGAAAAACTGAGGAAAGGAGGGTGGAAGCTTTCATGGGCGTGGAGTCGAATATCAAAGCTCAGTTAGTAAGACATGGTATGGTATGCTGAATAAATAAGAAAGATTTCGAAAAAATGAAGAAAAGAGATTTTCGGGGAAAATTATTTTCCGGGACAATTACAAAGAGAAAAGCAAACTGGGAAAGGCGAAAGAATTATGGGGTGATGGGTGGAGGGATGAAGAATCACGATGCGGAACGATTGGAGGAGAGAAATGCACTACTATGAAACGAAAAGAAGGGCAGAGTGATAGCAAAGAAAAAATAGGCAGAGGTTGCCAAATTTCTTTGCACCACACGGCTTATGATGATGGCTAGAGGGAACTGGCCTTTCCTCTTCATAATCCACGTTCACAAACAAAAATTGATTTGCTAGTAATAAGTAGCAATTTTTCCATCAAATTTTCTACCAGAATCTTTCAACAGTTTATGTACTAACAACCTTTTCCAAAGGTTCTTGAGGCGCTTCCTGGGTTATTATAAAGATAAAGATTAAAATGCGAAAATAAATACGGAAAAATTATCGAAGTGCAGTCATTAGTTCTCATTATTTGTATACAATCTGAAGTATTGGATAATGTTTTTTATTATCAAAACATTTTTTCTTTACTATAAATGGAGAAAGTAAAAAAGAGTAACGTGTTCCAAACTATGGTTTGATGCAACAGATCTCTCTTTAACTATGCTTTTTGATTATGGGTTACTACTTATAATGACCACTGCTATAGATTTTTTTCCAAATTCTTCATAGACTGCTTAGAAATCAAGATGAATACATAAAAACACAAACTATGCCAATAGTTTTCTTTACATGACATAGAGTACTTCTTTGGTTTCGTACATACTAACAACTGCACAATGTAAAAACTTTAATGGCATCTCGTATGGCTAAAAGAAAGTACTAATTTACATGAAACCAATCATAGCTAATAATATTGTTGGTGTCTCGTACTCTTTTCCAAATTTCTACCGTATACGCATATTGTATCACTTTCTACGAATTATTACAGTATAAAAGGGCTATAGAATAAAAAAAACTCTTTAAATTTCTGGAATTCACAGCCATTCCACTTGGTAATTGACGATTGGAATTTCAAGAAATATAGTGAAATATTAAATGTTCTAAAGTTTCCTACCTATTCAATTCTTAGTATCACTAAAAATGCAAGAGGTTCTCTTACAGGAAGTTCTTTTTGTGATGTGAAATTCGTTCATTTAAGAATGATGACTATTTTATTGGAACTGCAGCATACTCATTGTGCGATATGATATATTTCTTTACACCCACAGGAAAAGCCGAAGTTGGACCCAAGTCTGGTAGAGCACAACTCACTCATCCGAGCTGCCATTCCCATTCTACCGATCCCGCTAGCCTGGCTCTGCCTTCTAGCCAACACCGTCATGCCAGGAAGTGGTAAGTTTTCATCCCTTCGCGAACAAAAATTACACATTTCGTCCATTCATAAATGCATTTTATGAGAGGATAACGGTTCTTCTCATATTTTTTTTCGAATTCCAGAACTGGACAAAGTTAATAAAAAATACTTCCCTTGAAATACGAAATATAAGCTCTTAAACTGAACTATCCAGGTCCACATAAAACTAAACATTTTAACCAAGTTTTGCAGGTCCGAGGTACCCGGATCCCTTGAATAAGAGGGTAAGCTAAACATCACTTCCCTTCATGACTGATGTACGTACACCACAGGCGAAAAAGTACCAAAAAATATCACTTCAAAAACGGAGAGCAAAACTTTTCTCCCATGCTGCCACGGAAATCTCCTTAAACCAGCTTCAGTCAACTGCAATTCTGTAACAAAAGTCAAACTACGACGCTCAACTCGAATCCTACTCCTATTCTCTCCCCCTTCCCCCTTTAGAAGTTCTTAGTGGCCCTGGGAACTGCTGTTGAACTCTTTTAAATCCCCTCAAGATGCTAAAATGTAAAAGAATCAGCCGACAAAAAACTCACTGCAAAACGTTTTATTCATTTTATTCATTCTACAATTCTTTTATACTGGCCATAAAAGTGTTCAAGTCACTTATTAAAGTAGAATTTCACAATGTGAAGAATAAGACATTTGCCAATTTATCCTTTACCAACTATAAGAAGTCCAAGTGAAGAAAAAACCAATAGTTTTGGTCATAATAGACATTACTTTCACTGATAATGCAAATATAAACATTTTATCTTAGAATCCGAGGCAGATGTACCATCATTGAGATACCAGAGTCATTTTATCAATATCCTATATCAATTCCATAATTAAAGTATTAGTTATAGTGCTCTAAACGTATTGTCTACAAGAAATAATTTAATTTATGGAGTCTCCATATTAGAAGATAGAATTCATCAAAGTACGTTCAAAATATCTAATTATTTTTTCATAAACTTCCGTTTTTCAATGACCATTGCGTGCGCTGGAGACAATTTTTACGATTTAAAGTTTTTCATGGGGCAAAATGGCATGGAAAATACACGTGAAGAGAGAAAGAGGGTCCGCCTTATCGCCGAGGGTGCTCGGCTTTGAAATTGAAAAATAACTAACTTGGCTTTTCCACATAGAAAATTTATTTACGACCCAGGTGTCTTTATAGTATAACATCTTCAGGTGAAGATGTTATACTATAAAAACACCTGGGGTCGTGAATAAATTTTCTATGTGGAAGAGCCAATTTAGTTATTTTTCAATTTCAATATGAAGATTTTCCACCAAGTCACGCCAGAAACAATTTTATTTGTGCTTGGCTTTATTGGTTGGCCGTAGGAAAATATCAGGAAAAATTAAATGGGTAGAGCCGTGCTATTATGTTCAGTTGACATTTAAATACACTTTAGGAGGTATTTTGGATACATAGTATATGCCAGGTAGATAACGAGATAATAGGGGTTTAATAAAGTTCAAACAGGATCCACTACAGAAATTGTACCGAGAATAAATCACGTGTGCCGGGGTTAGTGACGAAATAAGTCTGATAGTTCCTTTAGTCACGAGGACATAAAATAAACTAAGGCTCTTAAAAGGGCAACGGGTCCTTGAGTTCAATCCTTGGAAACAAAGGCTATATACTAGACCCCACAGTATGTCAGCAGATAGGAAAAATCAGCTAAAATAAGAAGTGTTATTTCTTTCATTGATTGATCAGAATTAAGACAGATTTGAGCACAAAAATATTTTGATCGACAGTCATACATCATTTTATGCACGCACGAGTCAATTGGCAAATTTCATTGCCACCCTAGCTCACCCTGCAGTATACCTTGAGTTTGGCTTGGAGGGTATGAAATTGGTACCTATAGGTATGGATCGATGCGAGCGAGCGCTTCCTCTCGAGGAGTAAAATCTTTGTCTGAGCCTGATGTGATGTTCATGACTTTGAAAGCATAACCTCGACAGGGTTAACAGTAATGAAAAGACTACGAGCACCGCTTTTAACCCTCCGAGCACGAGTTGAATCCATTTTCTTGGATTCAACTCGTGCTCGGAAATCAAGTCTTGCGATAATCTCCTTCGCCCCTATACATTTTGTTAAATCCCGCAGCCCATAACATACAATTACATTGCCGACATTTCGCGCACCTGCCAAGCCGAACATCCCACGCTTGCTGTTTGGATTTTGAGGATTCAAATCATGTAGGAGAGTTGCAGTTCCCTTAGAGCTCTTGGCGATTAGCGGGGCAATTTTCCGAACAAATGATCCCGAAAATTGCTGAATGGCATCTTATTTTACTGGTGGACCTATCCCATCACCTACAGCTTTTATCCACTCTCTCTAAATCCCTCTCACCATCAGATCGCACATTGCGTTATGTTATGCAAAGTTATCATGTTAATGTCCTTTGACCTATTAAACACCTTCTGCGACGGCTTAGAGCGTTTCTTGGAGGTAAGGTATCCCCGACTGCGGTGAATAGGATATCGCCGCCTCTTGCCACGGCAGCTAACGTCACGACGATCAATCACAAGAGTTTTCTCGAGCTTCCTCCTGTCTCTCCCTTTCTCTTCAAACCCTCAAGAAGCTAGTGGCAACTTCCAAAGTCTGACGCCAACCTCCGCGGAATTAAAAATTCATTCACCAGAGGTATGCATATACATGTACCTCGAAGTCACACGGTGCTTCATGTCTAATGGAGTTTTGTATTAGGTTGCTGACATTATACCCCACTTTCTCACATTTACGAAAACACTGATGAAACATTTCATAAGATGCGTCGTTTGGTCTTAATTGACTTATCCATAAATGTTAACGAAAGAATTCAATTTCTAATCGAAACTTATAGGTATACCTGAAACCTGGATATGCGGTAGTGAGCAAAAATGTTAATATACTTGATAGACTAATGAAAACCAAAGAAATTTGAGTGTTACCGGTTTATTGGGTTAATTTTTACAAGCTAATAAGTCCGGATATTTCACTTTTTATTTTACCACTCAATTTATCATAAGGCTTTCCCCATTATGTCAATTTCTTCGCGTATTTGTGAATTCGATAAATGATGAAGCTGATATTCATCCCACTTGGAGTCAATAATTCCCCATTTTTGCACGATTACTTGGAATTTTTATAAGCCGTCTCTCACGTCCAAACGATAAGAGATAGTATATAAATTTTTAAAAATGCCAGGATTGATATGAAAATAATGGGATTTGTTTAACTGTGAAGTTGAAAAAAATTAACATCACAATGTCCTTGACCTACAAAACATTTGTAGAGGATTAAGACGAGATGCGTAAATATTTATAGTACTAATATAAATTACGGATTCAGGTGTGGTGTGGCGGAACTGTTCAATAATAAAAGGGGTAATATTCTCGCCATTTTACACTTAATAAAGATTTATTTTCGACTAGTTTCGATGCACTGCATCATTTGCAAGTAAAGCTCTCACTTGAAAATGATGTAAAGTCGAAAATAAATCTTTATTAAGTAGAAAATTGCAAGATTTTTCGTCTTTGTTATTAATTATAGTTATATTTTTCTCCTTACAATTCTATTTCTGGTGATCGAACAAGTGGTGAAAAGCGAAAATAAAACATATGGACGTCCATTTTCACTCTAAGTTCACTGTATTGGCTAAGGAGTTTTACGCAAAATGCACTGTAGTCTGGGCTTACAAAGAACATCTGAAATGCTCCTTCGTTTCTTTATTTGTTTTACGCCTCAGGCCGACGACCCATGAGTATGACCCATTCTTCCCATTTTCCTCTTCAAGACTAGCTACTTAGGTCCGTCGACGGAAAAAAATGCGAACCGAGCTATAAGCTCTCTCACAAAAGGCAAACGAATCCCCGAGACGTAGGCCCATTAAATCGGTGAGGGGAATTCCTAATATGATGACCCCTTCCATTTCCTTAATGCAAAGTTTATGCCCTCATTATGCTCCTCTTGTTCACCGAGTGAAGGCAAAATAGCCCCTAAGAACTGATCCGTTTTAAGTTTCGCCAATAGAAAAATAGGTACCAGAGGTTTTTCTACTACGGAAGGGTTTTGGTACGTCTAGATGTAATTTCCAATGAATAATGAAATAAACTCTTGGACGAATATTCAACATTTTATTATTTGTATTTAAATTAGGGCGTTAGATGCATAATATGAAACAAATATTTTGAATCATTTATAACAAGTTGGCAAATGCTTAAATAATTATGAAGTTAATGTTTCATTAGTGGCATTTGCATAATTTGTTCTTTGATGAACAAAGATAATTAAAACTCTTTTTCAAAAACATTGATTGAAATAATTGAATAAAAAATCTTACGGAAAATTTCAACTGAATCACTCCCACCTTCGTGAGGAAATATTATTAAGTGGCACACCATTCTCCCTTCCAGAAGATTAACGTACGAGGGTAATCTCAGAAGTACCCGGCCCAACAAAGAACATGCAAACATTTTGGTAATTCTCGTAATTTAAAGACATCCACTTGATTAAGGAAGCCACTCTTTATTTTTGTCAGCGGGACCTGAATTTTGACTTGCAGTCATAATTTTAGACATTAGTGCCTTAAAATCGATTCTGTTTTTGCTGGTCTCGCTGACGGCGAGATAACGTCATTACTAGCTAATCTAGAGGTCGCGAGTTGGATTTCCGTCTATGTGGGATTTCCGCCACTCCGGGGTAGGGTGATTTTAGATTAATATTGCATGTTACTCGTAATAATCCAATGTAAGATACCTAACTTGCCTTTTGTTGGATTAGATTTAAATAAATCAATCATTAAAAAAATCTGGCTCTGAATTACGGCAACTGGCCCTGGCACTTGAGAGTTAGTGCTGAATTTTGGCACCCTGCCCTAATTTCTGGCATCTGGTCCGAAATTCTACAACAGATCGTGTTTTCTTAAACAGGCTCTGGACCTGACATTTTGTCTCCGCGCGTTCTGAATTTTGGTACCCAACCATAATATTTGGCATCCAACCCTAAATAATACCAGCACCGATTGTTTTTGGCAGCCTGCTCTGAACTTTTACAACCGCTCCAGATATTTGGCGCCCAGCCCTCATCTGAGGCAGACGATCAGCAATATTTACGTCACGGGAGCTGACAGAGAAAGGGAAGGCTCACACAAGCACCAATTTTTAGTACCCCTGGCTCGCCAAAAATTTTCTGTGCTCTCGTAAACTTTAGATGCACAGTGATTTATTGTTCATTCGAACCTGTAAATAATATGTTCAATAATAAGATAGCATTCATGGATAAAGAAAGAAGAAATATATAATAATATATATATACTATATATATAATATAATATAATATATTATATAGATATATATAATATATATATCTATATAAGAAAACGAAGACAAGGAAGATTCTCTGATCTCAACCTGATCCTCTATATTTCAACCTCCCGGCGCTTAATGTTTTACGCACATCCCTGATTGGGAGAAATAGGTCTTGATTTGTTAACTATTAAAACATTTTGGTACGAGGTCCTTTCGTGTTTCTGTGATATTTGAAGCCGTCCGTAATCTTTATCTGCCAATCCTAAATTGTGGTGTCCATCCCTGATTTTTGACAACACCTAAATTATGGTAACATGTTCTATATTTACAGCCTTCAGTTTTTGGCAAACAAGCAACAAAAAATGTTATATCTACTGAACCACTTATCAGATATGCACCTAACAAGATTGTATTTTTCGTCCGACAATATCGGCTTTATTAGCTCTTTAATAGGGTTTGAAGTTCAAATGTTAATCCTGAAGAAATTCCCAATGTGCAATTATGCCATAGGATTTGCAACGCCCGCTACTCTACCTTTGATTGAATACTGAGTAGTAATACGTTAATTTGACATTTTCTTATTGTAACCCAGCTTGATTACTGATTTGAATATTACCAAAGCTAAGATGTCGCCAAAAAGTAGTAGGGGAATCGATCGCCAAGTGATAAAGGCTTATTGAGACTGATTTCTTTTACTGTTTCCGCCCACCATTTTTCTCACAGACATGCAGCCCTCCACTCGATGATCCACCGCCTCCTACACATCCCCCTTACCCCCAAAAACTTCAACATCGAACTCATTACAATCACTAATACAGCTACCAACAATGGATTCAACCCTGAGCTAGTTGATAGTACTTCGGAAAGAACAAAAATCAATGGCCATAAATAGAATTTCCTTCGCACAGTCCGCAGTATCTAAGGATTTTAGGTGGTGCTCGATCCCATTTCTGGAATATATAGTATATCATATAGGATTTCCAACTACCTACCCACCTCACTCAAAGCAGCCTTTTACCCCCCCTAACTCACTCCAAACTTCTAGTCAATGGTTAAGACACACAGGATAGCCTTCTTAAATCAGGTATTTATAAACTGAAATGCGAGAAATGCAACACCGTTTATGTCGGTCAGACAGGGAGGAATGTCAAGTTACGAGCCACGGAACACGTAATGTGTCACAAAAATAAGAATACCAACTATCTCTTTGCTAAGCATCTGCTGGAATTCGACCACAGCAGTGATTTCGTCCCAGAATCAAATACTCCCAAAAGGATTAAAAATGGACGCTCCCGAGCAAATGGAGATAAGGAGGCACTCAGCAAACCCCAATGCGACGCTTTGTAATGAGCAATTGTTCCCGTCCCCCTCCCCACTCCTTTCCGAGAAGCTAGTCTGGAAATGGTCAAGCCAACCCCTCAACGCACCCGATCGCCCCCACCCCTCTCAGACCCTCCTTCCCCTCCCCGCCCCCACTCTGTCCTATGCGTATATAGTCTCCCACTGTTTGTTAAGTAAATTTGTACCTGATGAAGCTGCAAGTCGGTGAAACGCGCTGTACCAAATAATAAAAATCTGTGAAAAAGTAAAAAGTCATTTTAGCAGGGACTGATTTCCTTGGCAACAAGCGCCAGGCCTTTACTATTCGGTATAGAAAATATCGACAACACGGAATTAGCCAACCGCAAGAGATGATGTTGCAGAAATAAAATATCAACCATCAAAAAGGTCTGCAACCCAAAGGTCGATTTGATAGTTTGTTTTAGTTTATTTAACACTTATTCCCACACTAAACTCAGAAACAGTATAGGAGATTTAGTTCGTTTCACTCAATTCCTTCGTGCAACTCGTAAAGCAGGATACGCCGCTGTAAAAGTGGCAATTTCAATCAAATTAGTCAATTTTTTTAACTTGATAACCCCTCATTTCGAATGTAATAATTCCATAAATTTAATACTTAAAGAAAAAATATTTTTGTGATAAACTGTGCATATGTTTATTTTACATCTTTAGTCAACTAATTTAGTGGTGTATGTAATTAAGTTAATTAATCTAGGCAAAATGTTAATAGAATTTGGTTTAATAATAATTAATTTCACTGTTATAACTATCTATATTTGACATCCAATGCAATGTGCTCTACGCCATTTGATATTAATCATAGTTTTTAGTGCATTGAAATTAAATTACATGAGAATAAACATGCATGCCATTCAATATGAAATCCTGTGTTACTCTTGTTTATCCCAAGACAAAGTTTTAGTTAATGAAATGTCTTTTTCTTTCCTTACAGGGACCTTGAGCAGCGGGATCTTCTGTCTTTGTCTGGGGAAATCACGTTTCTCAATGTACGATCGGCCGGAGGGCCGATTGGGCTCCTTTTGTCTCAACATAATAGTAGCAATATTTCAAGTCTTCACCGTCATATTCTGTTTAGTGGGCTGGGGTTGGAGTTTATGGTGGGGAGTCATAATGGTTCGAATAGCAAGTGAGTCTAAAATGTCATTCATTTACTATGCACTATTCAATCAGCACTCCTAGTTGGACTAGCTCCAGCAATATGATGAGAGGTATACTGGGAAGGTTTGCATGCTCGGCTCTCAAGGGCATGCAACTTTTTGCAGCGTGGCAATTAAACAGAATACTTTCTAAAGATATCAATCGATTTTCATGATAATGATATTCATTGCCGAAAATATGTATCGTTCGCGAAATTCATAATTCTCCAACACCTGAATTATACGCAAAATATGGATATTTCAATTCATGAGAAAATCAGAAACATCCTAATATTGGACTGATATCAAAGAAGTATTGTTTTCATGCAAAAAAATGGACTTTCAATGGAAATTTCAGTGATCAATGATGAAAAATCTAGTTCTGACCTTTGGAGAGATTCAAAAGCTGCCCCTAATTGTCCTTTTTAGTATTCTATGTGCTAGAGAGAGGAGTGAATGGAGGACTGACTTCGGCGTTGAGACTCCCTTGGATTCAATTCCGAATGCGAATAGGGAATTTAGGCCAATCACACAAATCCGCTTCATCCGAGCGAATGGAAAATCTCGAAATCCTTCCGAATATCAAAGAAAAATTCGGATTACAGTAGAATGCGACTATCCGGGGCGTATTTCCAGGCATTTGACTCCAAATTTTTAAGCCAAAATTGTACAAAAATATGCAATTCGCAATATTCATGTCAAACTATTTTCGAGCCGAGGATCGATTTAATAGGTAAAACTAACCACGAACTAAACCCATTGGTGCGTTTCACACCTCCTTGAGATTTTTGCATCCCTAAGAAATATTATGCATCCAGATTACGGGACACTTTCTATCTCCATGCCACCTGAGATTCCTGGAGATGGTCCAGTATTCAGAAAATCAACAGCTCCGTTAACTGGAACTGTTTATGGTTTCATAATAATATAATATAAATTAGAATAATCCTCTAATTTTTTTAGGTGTACATTAAATGGTCATTCCTAAGGTCAAAACAACTGATTTTCTATGGCTTTCAATGCCAGTCTTTTAATACTTCGATATCTACCTCGTAAGCTACAATTGTACACGCATGAGTCCGTTGCATAGCCAAGTTTAATTTCTTGTGGAAATACCTTCTTTCCACAAACGATAAGAGAACAACGGCATGCTAATGACGACACTCAGGAAATTAAATAATAAAACTAAGGAGCCTCTTTTACATCCATTATGTTATTCGAGTTATATATCTAAGTTTACTGCCGCTTTTAGGCCCGATTAAACAACACAAATAAACACTTAATCAGAAATAATTTTTTCATTGAACGAATGATTTCATATACTGCGTTTCAGCAACGAAAATAAACGTTTATCTTAAATAAAATAGCCGGTCGAGGGGATGATGGATATTAGGCGATGAAATCGAGAATCTAACACTATGGCGGATATTTTTTTATCATCTGAAGAAAGGAAAAAGGAGTCATAATTCGTTACTCGAATTTAAGGGACCACAACGGGCTCATTAGTGGGTGATTAATTCCAATGACGAAAATTAGTTGAAACTACGCAGTTGATTTTGCAATAGGAAGAATTCAAAATTATCCCATATTCTCAAATAAGCCAATGCAATCCAACTATATAAGAATGCAATGAATATTCCAGTAAAGTGTTTTATGGTCAAGCGCGATGCTTTAAACATTATTCGGTGTTATTATTATTGGAGTTTAAATTGGAGTAAAAAATGTCGCAAATTAAAGTACCTATTTTGTTGCTTCTGCGATGAACGGAAATGGCCATTATTCCTTCCCAACAGTTGTTCAAAAACGTCACCTAAAAGTGCCCCTCAACATAGGTGAACACTATCTATTATGATTTAAAAGTAACTTTTATGTACCAAAATGTTCATTAACCACATTTCTCTTTGCCCTAAATTTCATGTTTTCGTAGAATAGTTTTAGTTTCAGCCTTCCTTTTCGTCCGATTGAATAACTTGATAAGTTCTTTCCACGCCTTTTGTTTACCTTGACTTGAAACAAGATTTGTCTGCTTGCTCTCGATAATATGACTGTAATAATTAGAACTGCCTGTTTTAACTTTTCAAAATCGGCAATTTGTTTATTGTCTATTGCAAATAATGTTTGAACTCCACCATCGTCAGGGAAAAAAAGAAAACAATAACATTGTGGTCACGTGGTAGTGACCACCAACAGGAAGTCAGTTTAAAAAACTAAGAAAGTATTTACATTCTACAACTACCGGTAATGTAAATTCCTTGATTTTCAATCATTTTGTTAGTGTAACGAATGCAATATATGATTGCCGATCAATGCCAGTCAAGTGATTGCCATTCAAGCTATTATTGGTAAAACTGGACCTTAACAGAGGTTCATTTTACATTGGCAGAACAGAATTATTAAGCTTAGTTATCCGATACTCTAACTTGTGTTAGTAAAAGTAACTCTATTATTTCAATAACAGAAATTCTTCAATAAAGGAGTCCAATCAACATTTTTGGTGGAGACGAATTAAGTTTTGTAGGCTTCATTTAATAAGAACAACTTACATAAAGTGAGGCATATGTTTTCTACTACCTAAGGCCATATCCCAAAAACCTTACTGTCCACCACTCCTACCTTATTTCCTCAAATTCAAGTTTATGAACAACAGCTCCATGTCACCGTCTGATTCTATTTCACTTAAACACAGCCTTAATGTATTGCATTAAGTCCGTGTTTAAGTAAAAATAGAACCCATGTACACATTTACCGGATCCGATTACTCCTAATTCAGTGTCGTATACGGAGCCATTCCCCATATAACTACAATTTCAACTTCCTGGCAATTCGGATAAACGTTTTTAAATTGTACTCGTCATTTTGTCACTCGGGAAGTTGAAAGAAGAATTAAGCTGGCACAATACGTGCGTCGCATTAAGAGTATTCAAAAATAGTTCTTAATAACTACTTATTTTCATTCAAGAGAGAGATTGATTTCTGGAGAGAGTTTTAAAGTTAGAATAGTTTGATTAAAAATAGACCCCACTTCAAAGCGTATAATATCAATAAAAAATTACAAGTATAAAACATGGGTAAATACCATGCTTAGCCCTCAAGGATGTTTCCAACTGTATAGCATATTAAATAACATTATATTATCAATTGCTTCATGACTTTAAACTTTTTAATTTCTACTTCCTTGCTATATTTTACGCAATTAAATTTCCTTACTGGAAAGACGTTAACATAAATTCCTTTCGAACTAATTCTTTACCACTAAGGCAAAAATTACAGTGACATGTTTAAAGAAATAAAATTTCCATACGCCTTAGCGACCTGTTATAAATTTAAAACGAACAAGGTAGCGTCTACTTCCTTATATTTTCACTCATTATCACAGCGCTACGGTGAATCAATTCTTCTGAGAAGGCACTCTCTTTATACCTTTGACATGTTCTAATACAAAGTCAAGGAGAACAATGATTTTGAACTATATGAAGCATTCTTGGGGCACATGAAATCGTGTCTGGAAAGCAAGATACAGCCCCTATATCGTTCGACGGCTGATCCCCCATCCACATGCCCTTGTGCGCGGGCAATAATCCGACTCATTTCATCCACTCACCACGCGGACAGAATGACCACCTCTTGCCTCGGGGCCCCGTTCATAAAAGCCCTCATCCAAAGTAAAAACGGAGCCGAAAAACGAACATCGCCGGACCCGGAGCTCTCATTCCGCACTGATGCAACTGTGACATGCGGGTAAAGGAATGGGGAAGGAGGGTCTTCCGCGCCGGAAACACGTCCTCCCGAAGCCGCTGCTATTAATATTGGCTCGCCGGGTTGTTAAATCGCAGCTTAATCTGTGAGAGAATGTCCCTTTCTCCCCCCCCCCCAATGTCGCGACTCCCCTTTAAAAGGCCCTCAGCCGCGGGGCTTGGAAGGATTTGTCTATTTGCAATCGCTTGTTCGCTTTTCGCCGTTTGGTGGAGTCCAAACTGCACACTCTCTCCGAGGAGACAGAGCACATAAGCGCGTTCACCCTTCCTCTTCTCTTCACCGTACCCCACTTTGCCCGAAGTGAATATGCATATCGGTTCATGAATCGCGGATGCAAAAAAAACACTCCCTGAAACAAAAGACTATTCAGGGAGTCTTTTTTTGTTGTCATGGAAACAACGGAATCCTCGCACATTCAACAGAAGCGGAATTCGTGATATAGTGCTCGAAAATATTTCATTTAAATTTTTTTTAGAATATTCCTAGATATTTGAAGAAACATTAAGTATTTTTTATCTTCACACACACACACACTTCGTCTAAACGATGGGACGGTTAAACTATCAAGCCCTTTGATGGGTTTATTTTAAGAAACAGCATTATCATTAAATGAAGAACACAATGTATATTTCCACTGTTCCTCATTTTTGTACAACCCGTTTCGACGCTTCGGGGTCATCATCGGGTACGAGAATAAAGAACAGTGGATATATACATTGTGTTCTTCATTTAATGAACATGAACGTCCAAAAAGTTGAGCCTGAAACAATTGAATACGAACAACATTATATTGGAATACGGTTTCTTTCCAGCCTACATATGCAAGCTTAAAAATTCCACCCCTATAAAATTATCCACCTATCCTTAATGGCGTATATTACATTAGTTGTCCGTCTCCTGGATTTGAGTGCTTTTGTAAAGATTACTCCATTTCTTTTCCTGAAATTTTCTGGGGGAGCGGTTGTAAATTTTACTCAAAACTAAATGGTAGACGTTGTGCTAAGGCGTCATACTTGCAAAGCTTGACATAGTACAAGTCTTTTTATTCATATATTCCGTGTACATATTTTTTCCGTGCCTAGTCGGGGGGGAGAGGAAAATTGATCCTGTTAGGACCCTACATTATTGTAATATAGGTCACTGTGCTGCCCCTAAAGTGAACTTAGGACAGTTATGGGGCCATTTACTGAATGCCGTATGTGATTCCTTCCTCAGGTTTCTGAGCATCCATGTATATTTGCTTCGAAAATCCTTGATCCATGATATCCAACAAGGTGACTAAGTCGGTAAAAGTTCAAAATCTAACTTTTTCATTGTTTTCTCAATTATTGATATGCATTTAAAACTTCAGGAAGAAATTTTGTGCGAGTCGCAAATTGACTTGGGTATCATACATGAGTCACCAGGAAAGGAAGGAATAATTTATTGAAGTAACCAACACTTTACTTCTGTAAATATTACTAATGGAGGAATAGTGACGACGTGATAGCTGTTGTTACCGAATTGTTTTGACTTTTATCAAATTGTAGAATTACGGTTCGTATATATTTAGTATTGTATTAAATTATTTACGTATTTACGTAATTCCACCAATTAGATGAGGAAGACAAGAACTGGGAGACGATAACGAACCGCCAATGCCAGTCAAGTGAGACGAACCCATGAAGTTAACAACGCAGGCGATGGTAGGAATCTCATCTACAATCGCTACAGAGAGGCAATATTGCAATAAATTAGCTTAAAAAATAACATTGATATTACGCAGCTAAATTGGGTTCATGCATCAAACCCGGATCCTACGGTTTCACAATGACAATATAGTGGTGGTTTGACTTCAATGAAGAAAAACAAACCGCGACGACAAAGCTTTCACGATTTTCTGCAATCATGGAAAATTGGACATTTCCATTTTACGACCATCGCCTTATTTTAAAAGTTCTATCGGGGACAACCGGTCGGGAGAGAGAACTCGGATCGACTCCCGAAATTATTTGGAAAACATTCGACAACTTGGCCTTGCTTTCGCCACGGCTAGCACAGAGGAGATGAGACCGTCACGTATGGCGTACACAACTCTAAAATCCAGGACACATTACACCGCCGTATCGGCCCGCTTTGTCCATCTGAGGGTCGTATACAAACATACGAGTAAAATTACGTAATTTTACGACTCCGACACACAGTTCAACGGCGAATTAGACAAACGGCGAGCAGTGTCTGTAGTTAGTCTCAACATCTTTGGCTTCATTGTCCATGGACGGAAATACTCTCAATTAACTTGCTTGATTTCGAGCAAAGGAGTAACTGGTATTCAATAACACCACCCGAGTGGCTAGCCAAATATTATATTCTTTTTCTTGACTTTTCCCTTAATGTTTTTCCTCATTCTCCAAGATTGCATTTTTATAAAATACTTAGCCAGTGTTTCTGATTTGGTTAATTCGTTTCGATTTTTTTATTTGGTAAGGACAAAAAGAGTTAAAAAACTTTATAGATATTAGATTAAACTGGCTATACATTACTTGGTGTTACAACTACTAGGTCATTGTAAGGATAATATTTACTCCATCAGATCATCGAAATGCTCATTTCATCAAAACCGATTGACACTTTAATCGTCTTCGATAATGTTAAGTCATAACGTCTGTTTTATACTTATGGAAATTGTTACACTATAGATTTGATATTCCTACTCAAAATTGAGCAAATAAATAGCGAAAACTGACAGAAAGAGTCTTAATGAGACGGCAACAGCCCATATTCTTCGATCAAAATTAGATGGCTATTTCTAACGCCATTTGTTCAACTGCGAGCATAGCAAATTCAAAAATGCCAAACTCGTGCATCGGAAATTCTATTTTGGCTACATTATGCTTCCCAATTTCGTCCTGAAAAGTTATGTTGACGCAAAGTTTCAGAGTAGTTCACAATAATGACCAAACCACAGCAATCAACCCGAAGGTTCGATAGGTGAAGTCGGAGTTCACCTAATGCTAGCATAATCTAACGGCGCGTAAGTCACGCATCAAGGTAGGGGAACCAGTTCCGTTTGCTATACCACCTGTGGTTTCCTAGAAAAACTTGGAATACGAAAAATCATTCAGCTGAGTGGAGTTGAGGGTGTCTAGAAGCATAATCCGGTCCCTACGGTCAGTATCCCATCGCTCCACTCACTGGACTACCGTCCACTCACGCTGAAGGCATCTCATTTATCACGGTAGCTATAATCAGTCCGTAATGCTAACGGTGATAATGAGAGTAAAAGGGAAAGGAAATGAGAAGCTTGTCTTTGCTCCTTTTTCGATGTACTGGGCCATCCGAGGCCTTTCGTGAAAGGAAGTCACCAAAGTATTAAGCCTCCTCATAATGATGGTAGATCTTGAAAGTCGCATTTACTTCGATTTTGATCAATTTTTAAATGGCAATTGGGTAAAGCTTTACAACTATCTGCATGAAAGTGAGATCTCAAGACTAGCTCTTTAATTTTCAATTCCATTTTTCAGTTTCTAATGATTAAGCCCACTACAGTATTCACACAAGGGAAGCTCACGTGCGCCGTTTTCTTCAAAAAAGCAGGTTGTATCACCACCGCGTACCAAAGAAACATGTGCCACTTGTTTCCCCCTCCAACTGATGGTGATTTTGACATCAGACGCTACCAATGTGATATCTATATCTTCATATCAATGTGCTGCTAGAACGCGGAGTTATTTAGCACCATAGGATGTAACTGTAAAAATAACTCAGCTCGTTCTTGTTCGTAGAACCTTAGGAGTTCAGAAGTATAACTTGGACATTCACTAACAAAAGTTGTGGTACTGCAGACTTAAAAAGCAATCCACCACACCTTAATTACTTTCTACAGTTAGTTATTTCCTTCCACTTTGTCGGATGATTTACTGGACTTTAAGAGTAAACTTCAGAGATATCAACAATTGCAGAGGCGTAAAAAATCGATTTTTATCTAGCTTTCATTTAAAGTCAATTATCAAGATTAACATTTGAAAATTTAACTGCCCTAAGGGGCCTCTATTTAGTGCAATAAAGATTATTAACTGTCCCTGGCCCTTCGCCACTCCGACTGTTGCTTCCGAAATATCCGATAATCAAACAATAATCAATCTTTCAAAGGATTTAGAAAAGGATTAAATTTGAAATTTTTAAGCCAAAAAGCCTCTTGCAGGCTTTCGAGCTTTGCGTATTAAGAAGATCGGAGAAAAAAGTTGGACAGTGAGGAAGACAAACGACGAAGTTTTTAAAATGGTGGGCGAAGAGAGGAAGTTGCTTTGGGAAATACGAAAAAGTGAGAGATAAAATGGGCGGAGGAAATAGTGAAAGTGAGTGGGATGTTGAATGCCACGATATAATAGAGAATATATATTGGGTAGCGGGAAGAAGATAATGCTTTTTAGACAGCATGAAGGCAGATGAAGTTGCGAAGAGCTGAGGAAAGGTACAATGTAGAATAAACAAGTTCCTGCGATAAGTATTAGATAGTAGTCGTCATGGCCCGTCCAAAACCTGCATTTGATGCATATGATAACATATTTGAGTGGCTCTTGTAGGGAGGCAGAATAGGCGGCGTGTTTTACAAATGAGACGAGAGGAATTACAAATACCGAACTACATAATTAGCCGGTAACAGAGTTCTCTTACTGCTTATTTACCATTCTACACTTTTAAATGAGTGAATATTAAGAATAGGCGGTGTGTTTTACAAACGAAACGAGAGGAATAACAAATACGGAACTACACAATGGGCCGGGCCGGTAACAGAGTTCTCTTACCGCCTATTTACCATTCTACACTTTAAAATGCGTGCATATTAAGAAAAACAGCTATACAGCGTACATTACCATGTTTGTCTTCTGCTCATCCAACGATGTCCAACGTTCTTTTCCTTTTATACTCCAAAGCTATTTTGCAGGGGTTTTCAAGCTAAAACATGCAGATTTCTATGATGCAAATTGATTTCACTTCACTGTAATTATACCACGAGAGGTACGTCCACACACACAACATATCGCTTGCTAACACAAATAAGCGTAAACGCGATAAATCCATCTTCTATACCTATGAGTTTAAACTGGTCAAATGATAACAAAGAACCCCAACACTCCTAGTCTTCACCATCGACTGACGTGCGTTCGAAACGACCTTCCTCGACACCCTACTCGGTTCTGTCTTCCAAGTTATTGCCTCTAGGTGGCCGTATATTGAATGCATTACACGGGTAATATATTAAACAAAATACATTTACGGCAGCACAGTTGCAGTGTTTTCCTCTGAACACTCACATGGATTTTATGGAAATAATGTAATGGGAAAACATGGACGATTCAACAAGAAAATAAAATATGCTACTGATACATTAATTTTCATCGAGTTTACTTACGCGAAGATTTTTTGCATGAATATGCGATAACTTTGCTTTTTCTATTAATCTGATTTCAATTTTTTCTATTCATTTTTTATGCAAAAACACTTTCAATTTGTTTTATTCCCACTCAATGTAATTCTACTGACTTTTTAAATTGTAAATGGGTCGATATATTTTGCTGCAAAAATGTTTTATAGAAAATCCATGATCCATTGTCATTTTAAATCAGCTGCATCCATACCAGGTGGGAGAGAAAATTATTAAAAGAATACTCTTCCCACCCCTCCACCTGTGTAGGTACCTATTAATAGAGGTTATACAGTATACGGTTCCGACTTGCGGATTTCGATGCTACTCTCCTCATTCAATGATAATGCATTATCGACACACCAATGTCAAAACAGTTTACACAGTATCCGAGTAAAAGTGTTCTTTTTGTTTACTTTGCCAACAGTAGGTGCGCCAAGTCCCTTTGAATACTTATTGAATTATAATAAATTTCCTGTTACCAAATTTTAGGGAGTGTAATCATCTCCGTTTTTTCGACATATGCATACTTCTACCGGCTTTATCTTTTGTATCATATGCCAGAGTTCATCAAAAAGTCACTTATACCGAATTGAGAACCGCAACCTACCTAGTCTCGCGGCAACTTTCCGATGACTGATCGAACCTCGTCCTAACTCCTGCCTCGAAACACTATGCATCAGATTACGTCGTGAGTAGTACTTTGTGAATTATTCAACCTTCGAAAACATTTTTTTTTCAAATTTCGGTGAAAGGGTATATCGGCTGCTGGCCCAGAGGGAATCCCGACCAATCAGGTCGAACAGAGCCACGATCTCTCCAATGAATCTCACGGACTATGCGGGTGAGTGACAGTTGATCACATCTGGAATTCTGTAAAAACCAATAAGTTCCCGTAGATATTGTTGGACGAAGAACGTGAAAGAGCTGCGGTTCCGCGTGTTTTTAATTCACATTTCAAAATACGATTGCATTACAATAGCAATAAATGCACTTTTACAAAATACTGCATTGGCAATACATTTTCTCACAGATTCCGATAAATAGAGGGAATAAATTTTTATCTACTTAACGGTCGAATGAATGAGTTAGAATCGAAATTTTAGCTTGAACAGGAATTATTAATTATATAAGTGTTACCAGAGTTTTTATTTTTTATCCCATTCATTTTTGCTTCCGGTTATGGCGGTGAACGTATCTCAAAATCAAGAGATCTGAGATAATTTTTTTTTAATTAACCATTTTTGCAATGAACCCCATACAACTGCTATTTTCGACGTGTGTACGAAACATACGAATGGTTATCGTAGCTGGTGAACCGGGCAAAGGTGAATACGGAAGGGGGTACGACCGTGTTCTTCGAAATTTACTCTCGGTAACTCATCATTCGTTGCCTACAGTGCAAAGCGGCTATTGCTTTTCCCATTGAAATTCCCTTCTATACTGTGGTAAACAATAAGAGCATTCATTCGTAGAGGCATGCCTCGGTTTGGCTATCTAATTTGACAGCTAACCTAGAGATAACTATATATATCCTTAATTAACCATGCGATAATTATACTCTTATTTCACTTGCAGTTTTCAACAATTTTTGAACATTTTCTCAATACTTAAAGCGAACTGAATGCAAAGTTCAAAGAGTTTGATTTGGTTACGACTGACAAATATACTCGAGGCTATTTAAGTGGATATGAAGTTTATTATTATATTGGATAGTGTGTTCAACTTCGGACAGGAGAATTTTGACCTTCTCAACTTGACAACCAGTGTCAATTTCCAGGTATATTTATGGATATCCGTAAACGCCATTGCGAAAGTGACACCTACGTAACAAAATCTTCAGCCCAGTGCGCGAATCTTACACGCCATTAGGCTTGGTGGGAGAAGAGCACTACGCTCAGAGCGAATCAACTCGCTCAAATGAAAAAATTGGTCCCGCGAATTCTAATGAGGCAAAGTGGAACAATTTCACTCGCATGTCCGCCAAACGGACGTGAAACGTCGCAACTTCCACATTTGAATTAGCACTTTATATTTGTCGTAAAAGCTTGAGTGGACCTTTAAATGAACTCGAGAACTATAGCAATTCCTCATTTACTCCTGCATGCAAATAATTGCTTTCCTTACTTAAAACATTCTAACCAATCCAACTTTCATTATATATTGAAACCAAATGCAGTTTCCCTTGAGGAAGAGACTTAGCTCAAATTGATAGTTCACCCATGGTATTACGACTATGCCTTTAAGGGTTTTAAAACTTCAATATTAATTCATTTTCCACAGGAAAGCACAAAAAGCTACGGCTGAGGGCACTTGAAGAATCATCAGGCTCCCAAACTGCATCATCAACCAAGGATGAAAACTCATGACAGCAACCGGCTACTAGGAACACAACTGAGAGGTCCTAGTAGCTACAAATTAACTTCAAGATCACCATCTTAAGTGCCATCGAGGAACATTTGGTGTTTGTTAGTGGACATATGTGCAGTGCTGAGAGAAAGGACTGAAAGCACTGAGATGTTTATAATTTTATTCCCAAGACTTCCACATCAAAAAAATAAAGGCAAAAAATGGTATGATAAACAATTCTATCATTTTTCACAATTGTTACTGATAATCAACACTTTGGAATAATAATGCATACTTTTAAAATAACATGATTTACAATTTGTCTTTTAAGTAATACCAGCACAACCCGTGGCTGGGGGTGCATCCCTTAAACTCAAGAAATATCATATTAACATAAATAAGGTTTGAGAACGAGGAACCAATGTCTGTCTGAAATAATTAGGTTTCCCCACAAAAGAGCAATTGACTCCCTTTCTCATCTTTATTTCTTAAGTCAAAAAACTCTTTGCCAAGCACACCTGCTGACCAGAGTTTTTTTTTTAGCATCATTCAATATATGTATATTGCAATGCACATAAGTGTGTCAAAATTTAAACCAGCTTGTGCAGCAATGAAGGACTGCACACGCTCTTAAACACACATGGAAGATGTAATCTATAGGATGAACTGCAGTTTTTTTTTCAACATTCACTGTGCACTAAGTTCAAGATTTTTTAGCACACCAAAATGGCTACACATAAAAAGTATCCTTAAATTCATTGGAAGGGAATCCTAAAAATATATTGAATGCTGGACAGCTGTCAAAATTCACCATGAGTACAACATGGAATACACAACAGTATAATGCAGAGATTCAATTCACATGCTCATCTCCAACATTTGCGATAAAAACATCATTTACGAGACACACAGCCTCTTAAATGGGCCAATGTAATTATGGCATGAACTAGTAATTGACTTTTTCCCCATGGCCTTCATTTAAAAACTAACTATATAATCACCTTTCCTACCAATACACTACATACTATGGTCTGAGTTATTTTTTTATTATTTTCTATAAGATGAAATACTAGATTAAAAATGCTGTTAGGAAAGCAGCAAACCATAAACTTTTATTTGTAGCAGTGCTCCATTTCCTACAGCAGTGAAAAAATGTCTACTTTATCTTTTATATAAAATATTTTTAAAATGCTGTGTGAATTTGTGAAGTGGATTTGTTGGCAGGATTTAAAGCTGGTGGCTTGATTTGCACAGGACACCACACTACGAAGACACAATGAGCAAAAGTTAAAGGTTTCCGCCAAATTCCTTTCTTTTTGCTGTCGACAACAATTTCGAGTTCCTCACTAGTTACATACTTAAAGCAATCGTTAAATAACACATTATACTAAAATAAAACAAAAGTCAACAGAAATTCTGCCATTAATTGTTAGCTCACAAATCCAGGTGCACATGGTAGCATAAGGTACACTAATGCAGAAACTTATAAACAATGGAAGAGGCATGCAGCAAATCTGAAAGAAAATGAGGTGATAGGGCTGAGGGGATAATAAAGCACTTCTCAATAAAAACTTATAACTGATTTTGTTATAAAAAATCAAAATATAAACAACAACAACACAAATTATTATAAAACAGATAACAAATGACAGCAGCAATGCAGTAAGTCCTTGCAGGCATGGCCACAACAGAACAGAAGAGTTCAAACATCCACCTACAACCAAGACCGGATCATCTTCGTTTATGCAAGGTAAGAAAACAGCAAGAAAAAAACAGTAAACCGCTACTCCTGGAGTGGAATAGTTATCTTCCAAAAAAATAATATTAACCCCATAACGCAAGGTGAACAAGGACAATCAGCAGTGATCATTGGAATGACATTTTCTCTGGCTACTCTTTGTTTCTCCAGCCCCAACTACCCTAATGAGCAAATTCACTTCATATTGACTAGAAGAAAAGCATTTCCCATATTATTTACAAATAAAAAAATCTCCAAGATTTCAGGATTATATAATATATAACAAATATGCTCCAAATTCAAGTTCAATTGGTGTTTATCTTCCTGCTAGTTTCTAAACATTAGGAATCCAACCCTTCCTGTTTAGAACCATAAACTTAGCTTTTGTTTTGATACTTCAAGCAAGGCAAAGGGTGAGTGTATATTCTGTGAGGGGCAATACCCCACTAAATAAAGGCAATGCACATCAAGCACTAAAAGTTATATTGGCATGGAATTCATGCAAACATTTGAATGATTTCTTTTAAAGAAATATTAGTCATTCTGATGGTCAACAATCTTAGAATGATGACAATTTTAAAATGAGGCGAGGAAGAAGAGGTCTTGCTGTTAAAACAATAACATTTAACGCATCAAGCACAACACACTTGTGACCAAGATAAAACAAAATGTAGCTACCATATCAAGCCAGTGCATGGAAAATTGAACTTTCTAAATTATGAAAAATTATATCATAAACTGACATTAGTAAGTGAAACTTGAAATCCCATCCTCCTAATTCAAGCTCCCAAAATCATCTCCAGCCCAAAGCAAATCACGGTGAGCGATTCAAATGTGACCAAACCCTTCAAAACCTTTTGCTCTTCAACCACAACAAATACAAAGTATCACTACTGCAGGCGCGTAGCCAAGGAAGATGGATATACATTTTTAATTCCAAAACAACTAGTATAAATTTAAAAAAATGCTTGATATTGTGTCACCCCACCTGACTATTGAGCCATATTTACATAAGACATTTTCAAGCAAATGAATTGAGTGTTTCATAAATCCCCAACAAAACCCATAGTAATTAAAGATCCTTGCTCTTTTCTACTAGTAATATCCAATTCCCTCTATTAATACTCAAATAATATTTTCCCAAATGAGCAGGTTTATCAATAAATTTCATCTTGCACCACATACACATTTCGACCTTTAGAATTGTTTGTCCCTGGCTAAAATTCTAGCTACGTGCCTGCAAAAATCCCTCAACACTGCTACTTGATACCAATGTTTCTCACTCACTCTATACATATTATATAAAGCATTTCCATACACTGCTCCCAATAAGATCCACTTGCAAAAATGATAATTCAAAAGACTTGTCAACCCATTCAGACAGAGAACAAGAACCTCATTCAAATACTCATATAAACCTGTTCATTCCCCTCATTTGTATTACAGACTCACACCTACCTAGAACAATTTCCATGCTCCAAATAATACATTTTCACATATAGCATTAGCAGCATCACATGATGATTCAAAATGCAATATTATTTTTACATCAGAAAGGATACCACAAATAGTTTAAAAAAAAAGGCATGCAGAAGTTATGCCAGAAGTATGAAATGCACAAGATGTAAGTTTCTGAAGCAACCCCAGCTTATCTAATGCATATATCACTAGAGGCTGTAATGGGATGGCTGACCATGTTGTGTTTAATGTTGTGAAACATGAAACTGGAGAGGTCACTACTGTTGGTAATGCACTCTACTGCCCGACTATCACATACAATGAAAAATTACACCTTTCCTATTTACGTTATTAGTGATGAAAATATTTTTCTCAAAATACAAATAAAAAAAAAGGTAAATGAAAGGTGACGAACCAGCTACATATGGCAAAATTTTAAAAAATCTATTTAAATATATATATATATATTTTGGCATAAATATCATGATAAGTTTTTTTTACCTCTTTGTCACCTGCATGAATACGAATCAATAAAAAGCTTCTACCTGCTAACCAACACAGAAAGAATAAAATATTTCTCATGTGTGTCACATGATGTAGGCCACCATATAAAAATGTTGATAGCACTGCAAATTGTTTCTCAGGTATAAAATGTCCCAAATGATACAGAATGGTTGGTTTTTTTTATAGGAGTGATTAGAAGTGGTATTGGTGATGAAGTGTAGCTAAAGAATGTAGACAGGTTGTCAAATGTTAACTAAATCTTTAATGTTTTAAGTTGTACATGTATACTACTGTTAAGTAAGTTTCTGCTTCTATGCAGTCACTTGACAGGCAATTTGTTCCAATCTTTGACAATGTGTTTTATGTAGACTGGAATCTGTAGCATGTTTCTTTTAAGTCTTAAACCTATTTAAATATATATCGGACAATTAAACCACTAAATTACACCAAAGAGAAGAGTTAAATAGAAAACACTTGTATGATTGCCAAAATATCACATTTGAGTGAATTATGTAAGAGAAATGGGTGGATTAGCCAATTAAGACACCTCCAAGCATATTTAACATTGCATAGCAACCACAGTGATATATAAAAAAGATGTGAAATGATTGCATTTTTATGTTAACTCTCTAATGCTGGCCATATCAACGCTAACCTTAAATTTTCTTAAATTTAATAATTTTATGATAAAGCTTATCAAAATATGGTTAACACATTCAAAATTCACACTTTTTCAAAAGTCTTTTGAACCATAATTTTTCACAGCATGGGCCATAATCATGGTCCATGCTCAGGCCAACTGCAATTTCATTCAATAACCATAGGAAAAAAATAGTTTTTACAGAAGAATCACTCAGAAAACATGAACAAGCATTATGCATGGAAGCAAAGAACCATTGGTATCATTCAAAATTTTTTCTTCAACTACCCATAAATTTTGCAGCATGACCAAATGAGCCACACACTCAACTCCTCTAGATAACTCACAAAATTAAATCATGTGGGTCAAATTACAAACCCACCTACATGCACTGAATGCAAAGTTTATTCATTTCTTGGTTACAAGAGATAACTTGGGTAGAACTAAAACAAACGCATGTAGAACACATGCACCAAAAGAAAAAAAAGTCCTCTGGACAAATAAAATTTTATTGAAATGATATTTCAGTCACTTACTTACGGCCCTACATGTTAAAAAAATGGGCAGCATGCAATTTTAAAAATTAAAAGCAAAAATATTTCATAATAGCTGTTAACACACTAAAAAGACACATTAAAACTAGTGTGTACTCTTAATTTCACTAACCTATTTAATGGAAAAGTAATGGCCAACCTACTAGCTAATGACATCAAGTACAATAACTTCACTGTTGTTAAGTAAATAACAAAAAAAATGGAAGCAAAGAAAGAGAACTTAAAATACAATATCAGAAAAGAATACCTTATTATTTACTTTGTCTTTCAAAAAGTTTAAACTCTCCCCTGAGAGAGAATGTACAATTGTTCACAAAAAACTCATCATATCACAACGAAGATTACACCAGCTTCGGTGGACATGAGTCAACACTGCAATGTTTTCACAACTCAAAGAGTCAAATGAGTTTAAATATGATATTCCCTTATTCATAAAACAAATTCAACTAACCTTGAGATTTGAAAACTGGGGAAATACATATCCACACAAGACACTGGGAATGATACTTGAAAGTAGTAATTTTTCCATATTATGTTTCTTTTTTCTTTCATTTAAGCACTATTTGATATGTTCAGGTCATCTCATGTACTTACTACAAGTAATCATATTCTGCTTTAGCTACTCAACAGCACAACCCGAGAGAGCCCCGGATTGCCTCCAGAATCCCCTACCCCCCTCAACCCCAAAACCCCCTTCTCTCTCCCCACCCATCCATCCCTCCCTCCCTCCCTCTCTCTGTCCATCTCACTGCATGTATTCCTGCTCCCCCCCTGCTGGCCACACTCCCTCCAAGATATTGACATGGTATAATTTTTGTTTCGTTTAGTTTACCTGAGTTGAAAGGAGACCTCTCCCAGGTGACTTATAACACACTCTCCTTGCCATTACAATAATTATCATTAATTATTACTATTGACAAAATTCAATTGGCAATCAAAATTTTGGAATTCTAGAAAGACTGCGAACCACATGAGATGACAACACACACAAGGCGGCTCCCTCCTTCATGAGGGCTTGGGTCGCTTGTCCACCTGCTGTGCCCCAAAGCAATCGCCATCCGTTCCCACCAACCTGGCAAGGCCCATCGCTCGCAGAGCACGCAGAGTGAGAGAGAGAGAGAGAGAGAAAGAGAGAGAAAAAGAGTGAGAGAGAGATAGGCAGATGGCTGGGGGGAAGAGGGCCAATGGACCCCGGGGGAACGGGCCCTGCGTGACATCTGCCCCACCCACACCTGCCAACCCCCTCCCCTGAGATGCCAAGACTGAATCACAAGATGAATCGACAGAGCCCGATGAACCCCACGGCACACTGCTGTCACTTCCACCACCACTCCACAGAGCCTGCCGTGCCGCCGCCATCTTGATGTCACCAGCCAACCCACCAGCTCCTCCTCGGCACCAACACCCCCCCTCCTTTTCCCATCCTCTGCCGCACAACCACCCCTCCCTTGCCCACAGCCCTCTGGGGGACACGCAACGCACACCCTAATCCTGTGCCTCATCATTGACATTGTCCTCTTCATCATCCTTGTGGTGGTGCATCTTCTGCATCTGCAGCGAGTTGGGGATTTGCCGGGATGATGAGAAGCACAGCTTCATTATGTACGGGAACTTGCCATCTGGGGAAAAATGATGCGCAGGTACTAATAATGGGAATGTAAGCAGAGAGGAATCTAAAAATGTTTTGCAAAGATGGTGCAAAGGCCTGAGTTACAGAACAAATGTTAACCAAAAGAAACATTTCAAGAAATAGAGTGTAACCCATACTAAGCCCAAGAAAAGGAAGCGTCCAGATATTAAATAACTATGTGAGAGTAACTACTCAAATGAAACGTTCAATTGATGGTAGATATGAAAAACTTTCTTTTTGTTAAAATTACCATAAATTAGAAAATGCATTTATTTATTCATTTTCCATCTCCACTGGAACAACAAAAGTAAATAACCAGCACAAACCCCTACCAGGTATTTTGCTAATGGGAAGCTCACACAACTATCATCTACAATTATTTTAACAAATAAATACTAATCAATAATATATTGAGTTATCAACAATTCCTTTTGACACTATCCTATGATAAAATTAATAACAAAAATTAAATAGCGACTCAATGGGAGTTTTAAGTATGACATTATTGCATGCATATTCAGCTCTATTATTCTGCAGCTTATGGTACTGAATGAAATTAACTCTAAAAGGGTATTTAATTAAAAAATAATATGGTCTGTAATTCCCTTATGTCCCTTAAAATGAGTACGGGAATAAATTCATAATGGAACTTTAAGTAGAAATAACTCAAAACTCCTACAACAATGATGATAATATTAATCAATGTCACTCTCACAGAAGAAAGTGTCCATGAGTGATTATTTCTTTAAAAAAATCATGTATACTAAATAACCTACACTTTATTATTTAGTACCAGTCATGCAGATTTACACAATATGAATTTTAATGAATACTCATACTATAATGCACAACAGTAAGAGAGTTAGCAAGGAAATTTTTCAACATCGACACCAGTACACGATTTCCTTAAGAAGATTTAAAGACAGACAATCACAAGTTAAACCATCAACTTACTGGGGTTTTGTATCGGTGCATGATTACAAATCATAAGAGCTTCCAATGATTGACTTATATTATCAAACTCCATCAAACCAGAAGAACTCCTTTCAGCTGAAATGGAAAAATATACTTATAGAGCACTTGATTCCCTTCTGATGACAATGATCATTTCACAACACTTGCCAATATTAACAATACTGATTACCATAGAAAAAATTAAGAGGTCAACTTATTTAGCATTTAGAATATTATTTCTCTTTAAGCCAATTCATAGCCAGGTATTTATGATGGTGTTGGCACATTTATAGGGAAAAAATTATTCAATACTCACTTTTGGATGGAAACAGCTTAATTGTCTTAGGGGGAGATACGCCAAGATCATCAAACACTTCCTTTAGTCTCTCCTCTGTTAGATTCGGAGGCGTGTTGAAAAAGTGAAGAATCTGAAGAGAAAAACAATGGATGATAACAAGGGCTCTAAATCTCAAATTCAATAATCACAGGAAAAAAATTACTAATAGTATTACCAGCCGACACTACAAAAGAAAGTCATTTCACTGCCAGTCCCCAATTGCCTATGGCATGAGATATTTAATATTTACATGAATTAATAAAATAACCAATGTGTTAATTTAAAAATGCAACATCAAGAATCATTTGCATTTAGCCATAAGTGCTCCATTATTTGTTATGGAAATAAACATACTCTTATTAAAGAATCGCCTAGTAATCAATATACTTTGAGGTAAATTTCAAATGAGACTTATTTTGTTAATTGGTCTCTTATGATGAATAAATATGCAGGAGTGTACAGACTGGAAAGTTTTTTCAAGGATCCTCTTACTCTAAATAAATTGTTTTGGTTAGATCCCATAATTAGTGCAAATAGGTAGATCAGCGTAACTAAATAAACAGCTACGAATCAATTTTTTATACATATCACTTACTTTGGATGGAGGCTGTATCCTATTCTTGCTGGCCATGGCTGGATTTATGAATCTGTTGTTTTTGTTACCCATAAAGTCCTTGAATGACGGGGATCCATCAGGAAGAGGGTATGGGTGCTGTACGTCACTCAGGAATGCTTGTTTGGAATAACTGTAAAGGAAGTTAAACAGTATAATTAAAGGATACAGTTAATTTCAGGAAAATTTTCATTCTTTTTAGTAAGATGTTATTGAATGAATGCCTCAGGCCAACGTAAAATTATATTCAATAAGATCATTACCCAAGCTGCAACTTGCAGTCAAAAAATGAGATGTTATTCAGATTTTGGACAGCCCTCTCCACGGCCAGGCTGTCTCCCATCTGAATCATAGCACAACCCTCCTTTGTCTTGAGAAATTTGATCTGAAATTAATTAAAAAAAAAGGCTTTCATAAATAACAATGGAATTCAAAACTTAAAAAAAACCAACTCCAAATAGAAAACTAGATTATTCGGTTCAATTATTCATTGAGAGAATGTTAACTTATGCATAGAATGAAAGTAACTTTATTTCATTTTACAAAAATTTTATGCTAATCCCTTAAAAGAAGCCAATGACAAATGTGTGACTGAGGGATTTTTAACAATTTCATCTCAGCTCAAGTTTGAAAAAAGCATTACAAAAATAAATGTGATTCAATAATACATGTATTATGCACATAAGAAAGTGAGCCCAAACGTTATATTCCTAAATTAATAAACCCAATAAACAAGAAAAAATCTAACTTATTTCCACATTGCAAAAAATGAGTCAACATGTTACCCCAACCTAAAGAGAAACAATTCTGAATGAGTAAAATCATCACCTGACCAATTGGCTATCATTTGAACAATTGGCATTTTAAAAAAAGCAAACCAATGCTATTCTCTGAAAATTCTGCGGACAGCCTAGAAAGACCAATTAAGAACAATGCTTCCAAAATATAAGTGGGTTCCCTTTGACATCTTTATATATTGTTACAGAACATTGATAGTTCCAGAATAAATTATTACAAACCAACTGATAAAAAATTACACCCAGGCATTTTTAAATCTGCAGAAAAACATTGCACACACAGAAATAAATGAACCAACTTACCCTGACTACGTTCCCATACAAGCAAAACACGTTGAACAGCTTCTCGGGGTTAACCTTTTCCAGGTTGAGGCCATACACCATCATGACCGAGCCCTGCTGTGGCAAATTGTTTGATGGGCCACCCCCACCTACTACACCCACCACACCACCGCCACCTGAGAGTCCCCCACCACCCCCACCTCCTGGGGCATAGCCAGGGCGGGGCGGGGAAGGACGAAGGGGCTGTCGCACATACTCTCCCTTCACACTCCCATATCTGAAATGTCCCAAGAAATAAATGTCCTTACAAGAGCAAAAAAACAGCAGAACACAAAACAATGACGACCAAAAAATTAGTGCATCACTATAATAAAATGTCTGGCAAATTTTTTGAAACCCCTAATTGATTATTTTTACTGGCCTAGTAATTATTATCCAATTTACATTTCCAAGAAAAGTGACTTACTGCAGAACTTGGAATCCCTAATTTGGTATTATTATGCTTATGGATAACGGTCACAATGTTGAATTATGCAGATTTCTGGATTTTAGAGAACACATGTGATTATATAAGAATTTCATGAATTGTTAATTAGAGGCAAATAAATAAATATGAACCAATGAAACAGGAAAGATACTTTAAAAATTAATTAGTTTTCTCTTCAGAAGCCCATAATAGATTTTTTTTAGTTGACAGGTATCTCGAGTAAAATATGCATCATTATTTGATGTATTTATGAAAATGATTAACACGGTGAAATTCAAATGGCATTCATAATTTAACTTCCACAGAGGATTCCTCAAATGTAATGGATGAAAGAGCAAAAAAATGTTTAGCAAGACAATGGTAGATTATCCACATTCTAACACAATTATCAAATGTAGATAATGTATCCACATTCTAACTCATAACAGTTATATCATTTAAAATACCTTGAATTTTGTTTATCTTAAAAGCCTCATTGAAATTCCATTTCCAGTCCAATGAAAAATTATAACATATTATTTATATAATTCTATCCATAAATATACACAACTTCCCATCTATCTATAATAACGTAATTGTTTCCTGTACATTGGTTCAAAGAACTTGCTAAGAAAGTTATACTCCGAATCAAATCTAATACAACATCTTACACCATTAAAATCTACTACAATGCCTATAATTTAATGCTTCAGATTTGCAGAAAAGGCACATGGCAACAACCTATAGACCTCAAGGTTATATAAACCTGCTCCAAAAGCTATTAACAATAGTAACAGGACCATTAAAAGAAGCAGAAGAAATAATTTACAGGTAAATAATAAAATGAAGCACACTTACCTCATGCCAGAACCGATGTCTATATCACACCTGCAGGAGGTAAAGATCAAAAGCTTGTAAGACTAATTGAAACAAAGTTTTACAAAAAAACAGCATACAAAATAAAATTCTTCCACTAAGTAAGCAGTAAAATTACACTATAACAATAGCAATTGATGTTACAAACACTAGTTCAAAAAATATAAAGCTGATGAAAACAATTTGGCATTCCTAGGCTTAGGCAATAGGAAGAACATTATGACCACACCAGGTCAAGTGGAAACTTTAAAATGCCTACCATGAAAATAAATAATTTTGATCAAAAATCTGATAAAATTTTAACAAAAGATTTTAAGGTCTGAGCCTCTCATCGGTTATGTGGAAGAATATGTTATTCAGTCAAATACAAGCAGTAGGTATTCAATAAGCATTTAAAAGAATATTTATATTGTAAAAGCACTTAATGGAGTTTTTCCAACAATAAAGGACTACATGTGGACAGGTAAATAAGCAAAATTTTAAATATTAGACGTAACAGGTACAAATTTCCTAATTCATAAGCAAATATTGAATGATTAAAAATGGCAATTACCAAATATCTGCAAATATTTAATTTATAATGGGGATGCAAAATCTAATCAGGCAAATCCATATGCCAAACTATGGCTAAAATTTAGGGATAGGTACTAAGAAATTTGTGGCAGTAACATTCATCTGAAGTACCAGCTTCCAAATATTTTTTCTAACATGAGGTATCATCGAAATATAGGTTTAAATGAATGTTAAACGTGGCTCAGACTTCTAGAGGGCATCGCCATGAAAAATACTGTCAGACATAATTTCTTCAAACGCAAACAAGAACAAAATAATGTGTGTAACCCTTTGTTTTATGTCATTAATAAATTTCTCCCTTCCAAACATTTTATTATAGTAATTTCTTTGCCTGTAGAACTTGAATATATTGCTTCACACATAATATAAACATTTGGAAACTGACCACTTGAATTGAAAAGCAAGCTGTTGAGAAGGTGCAGCCACGCATTAAAGGAGCTTGATTTGTTTGCTGCAACTATTAATTTAAAGATGGAAAATAAGAGAATGAGAGCTCATATCAGTTTTTCTTACCTGTCGACATATCTATCTGATGGATAGTGGTCAGCATACGCTGGGGCACCACCCCCTGGTCGACCCTGATGCCCATAGCCACCCCCATCCTCATAACGATCTGGGCCAGGGGCATAGGCCAGTTGAGGAGGGAGTGCCTGTCCACCACCTCCACCTCTCAAACCACCCTCACTTCCTAAATGAAAAAATAGTAATTTCTTTTTAAAAAAAAATACCTCAAGCAAATTGAAGTTCCCTGTAAAACTTGAAGCATATTTCAAAAAAACACCAGATAATCAACCATAGGAAGGGAAGACAACATTTCAGCTATTTCAGTTAATTATTAATTGGTCATCTTAGCAGTGAAGATTTAGCTAAGGTAGAATGATGTCACTTTTGAGAAATTGTCCCATTCAGCAGATTGCAATTTTATGCAATTGTTGAAAAGGCTCACTCCTTCAAAAGCTAAGAGAAAGCGATCTATATGCCATCAATGACAATTATTTAATGTACTCCTTACACTATAATGAAGACACCTGCAAACATTTTACAGTCCAAAGTGAATGCATTAATTTTGATTAACTCTCGGAAGAAAAGAGTCAAGACTTTCAACTAGAAATCAATAAAGACCAACAGAGGATTTTAAACATTTTTAATTATTGTGCAGAGTCATTCCGGATGCATACTTTTTTTTATCAACATTGGTATTTTTTATCCACCACCAAAGTAACTATTTCCTTTCATTTCTAAACAATATAAATTTTTTTTTCTTGTACTGCCAAGAGTTAGCCTACCCAGGATTACCCTAGAAGTGATGAATGGCAGAGCAAAATATGCCGCAGTTCTTTCAAAATGCAGCGCCTTACTTCAAAGGAGTAATGACATAAATAACATGCAGTAAGTATCTCATTTACACTGCTACAGACAACAGTTATTCCATCAAACACAACACACATCAAAATATACAAACAATTAAAGTAGTATGGCCTATCTACAAAACTAAAACATAAATAAAATTAGAAATATTTACTGTAAGCCAGCAAAATTAGGAAAATCTAACACAAACCATGCAATAAATTATTGTGTAGTCAACAAACTTAAATAAAACTGTTCATGCACTTTTTCCAGGCTTCATCATACAATTCCACAGAAGCAATTTTAAAACATTTAAATATAATACCACATTATATAGGCCACACATTACATGAGGTTGGGAGTTTAATTTTCATTATCATTTCAGCAACAAAATTCTATTTTATAATAACAAATAAAAATGAATACCCTAAGAATGCTGACTCTGAATTACTTTTTCAAAAATATTTCCGCATACTTACTAAAGTGGAAGATAAAACTTAGTAGTTTAAAGATGCTCTAAGAAATTGTAGTACACCAGGTGTTCACATATACAACTCTTGTAGCATCACAGTAAAACCCCTTATTACTTTACTCACCTATTAACTTTACACACACATATTACAGAATAATATTCATTACCATATTTTCACTGTGACCTAAACTATGACCAATTTTCCATTTTTTATGTTGTATGCCATTCCTAGCGCCACATAATGCAGTTGAAGTTTGAAGAGGTATTGAACACAGAAGAGGTATTTCAAGTACATAAATATAATTTTTTTTATTCCATCACTTTGAAAATGAAATATTATTTCAGCAGAAGTTTATCATTTTCAATGAAAGTTAGATATAATAACTTGCTGAAGTAAAAACACTTATGTGGCACTAGGAGGATAAAAATATTTGCAAATGCAAAAAAACTTAAAAATAAAAATGGAAGGCAGACACAATCATAACAGAAACTCAAAAATTAAATTTTTCTCAAAACACCAATATTAATTATGCTACAAAAATTTCGCAGCTTACAATGAGTAAAAGAATGACTGGCAACAATTTTTGATTAGTCATAAAAGCATTGGCATCTGGAGATCTAAACAATGAGTTAAGTTTTTCATAACGAAGAAACTAAAATTTTCCCTTTGAAGTGTATAATGAAGTAGAATTCGGACAAAGTTTACATGATTGGTTAATACTGCAGGGATGAGCTGAAGAGCAGACTTCCATTTCTTCATGTGTGTTGCATTCTGAAGCAAAAATATCAGCCAATACATCTTGCAAATTCACTACTGTAGACGGCAATGGATCCATTTGTCTTCTGTGTGTATTTATTGCATCAAGCAGAGTCACTCTCAGTTGTTTCAGTCTAATTTTACTCCAACATGCATAATTTAGCCACTATCCTTGAGTAGGAGTACAAATACTGCTAGAGAAACATATATCTGCTCTATGTAGATTCATTTGAAATTGAAATTGGGATGAAAATTGTAATGCTCTTGGAATACTACTTAAGAATTACTACTGTGCACTGTCTTGTCTTTGATTCGTAGATAATCAGGATATACTTGTCACTGTGGGAACTTCATACACCATTTGTTTGCCTAAGTACTTCTCTTGGTTGCAGGCAGAAATGTTTTCAATTTGTCCATTCCTTAAAATTTTCGATTGTTCGATTGTGGAAAAAGTAACAAATTTTAGAGTATTCTCAATATTAGAGCTAACAAAACATCAGATACAAGAATGTCACTTAAATAGCTATGAATACTTCTTGTAATAATAATAATAATAATAACATGCTTCAATATGAACCTCCACTCTGCTACCCTATACAATCACACCTTTACTCAGACTAAACACGAAAAAAGTGTAGTTTCTTAGGCTAATATCTTTGAGCATCTTAGGGAAAAATTACAGCAAACAGATAAAACCAATAGAACATTCTATCTGTGCTAGTGAAATGGGGCTTAATTCAACATAACACCACAATATACAGATCAAGAAATACACTGGCAATGCCACAAAACTTAACAATGTCTCTCAAGGAAGAATTAGATCAAAGACCGCATGTATTTTTTTAGGACATTTCAACTGTAAAATGCTGTAAAACGTCAGGCATATATCGCTAAGTGTTTGTCATGCATTGACTGTCACCTAACCTTTCATTCAACTATACACCCAACAATATGCAGAACTATCAATTGCAAATAAATACACTATGTGCACAATTTAGATGATTATTTACACCTTTATATGAAACAACATGCACAAATAAAAATAAGATGCTGCACTACAGGAAAATTATGCCTTAAAAAGATAGATCAACCCAATTATTTCCTTGTCCAATTTAGCCTCATTAAGCACAATGGATGAAGCTCTCATGTAACGTATTAGGAATAAATTTAAGGATCGAGGTTTTAAAGGGTGAAGCAGATGCCATTAATATCATTGCCGAAGAAGTCCACTACTTACTGTAGGGCTGTGGGCCTGCACCATAACGTGGTTCTTGCAACAATGGGGCCGGGCGACCACTCATGGACTCTGGCTTGCCTGCAACACGGAGAACATATCATTTGTGAGGTGGGGCACCCTGAATGAGCCTTCAGCTGTAGAATCCAAGCCACATAATGACTCCTCCATTCTGGATCTCACTAGGCAACGGCCATTCTGGCAAACTCTTCCTATCAGCATTAATTAAATTCCTCATTAACACAACTGATTTTGATCCTCCTCAAATTTTTTCAGAGTAGTTCAAAGTTTTTATCTTCGTTGTCTCTTGGAAATCTTGTTCAGTATTTCCAAGGTTTAGTAAACATGTAAGAGCAATGAAAAATTACAAATTTTGACATCCTCAGCTGTTTGCCCACTTCATAACATCATCCTCTTCCATGCACTTTGCTTCCTAATGCTTTGGGCACAAGCTTCCTAATTTCATATTGGTTTCTTTAGCTTTTATTCCTTTATGGTCTAATGAGAGTGGAGATGATCATAGCACATATTTATACTGATAGTACACTTTTGGCCAGGAATGCTAACCCACACTATCACATTACGTCCAATACATCACTTTACCTCATTTCATTTAAATAAAATAAGTTTACTTTTATTTGGCATCACCAAACCAATAGAAAATATAAACAAAGTACACATGAAAATGGGAAAATTATTGCCATTTAAGCAGCACACAATTACACGAAAGACAATGACAATGTTTACAACACTGTGCTAACATTTCTTAACATCACAGAATGGAGAATATTGGCACCTTTTTAACACAAACACCTGATTATTTCTAGTAAAATTGAAAGTTGCAAAAATATTACAAATACTAATAATGTATGTATTTGTGCATCTTATGGATTCATTCCGAGACACTAAACAACTACCACAATACCTCTTCTAAGTGAAAACTAGTATAAGTACGTAAATATAGCTTACTCCGACAAATAATTAAATTTTAAAATTATAGGCAGGATAAACCATCTATAACTACTTGCACCCATGTGTAAACAGCTATAACCAATGGCGACGTTTATTCTACTTGCAAAATACCACTGTTTTCTTTAAAAAACGTTTACCAATCTATATTGCTAAATTCAGAAGTGTTTTGCAATTATACCTAAGTTGTTAAAACTTCCTTTTCTTTTGGAAAGCAAGGATTTAATTTAACTGGGGTTCAAACTTTCAGGATAGGGGGGGTTTACTGCAATCACACAGTCATGCAGACAGAGGACATGAACTGTTACCTTCAAGCACATTGCATAAATTCTCCATTATAATTCACCTAATAAATTTTAAGAAATAAATAATTACAGGACTGAATATGGTCCTAATCTTCAACTGTACTTAGCCATGAGAAATTCAGGGAATCGATAAAATTAAGCATACTTTTTCAAGAATACAAGTGGCTCTAAAATTATGACCCAAGACAAACAAGGAACATCTCGTTAATCCAAACATGGAGAATACATTCTAAGAAACATCAAAGCTCATGGACATACATAAAAAACAACAATATATAAAAACATTTAGATATACATTCTGCTATCAGTAGGACAATCTGCTAACAATAGGACACTTCCAACAGAAAACAATATTTAACATTATGAAATTATTAAAAATATAAAATAAGAGGGATGAAAATGCACAATGCATTGAACCTGAAGCTCAACCGACTGCGTACAAAATCTACAACAAACGAGCCATCACTAGTTGCAACAACTTCATCATATATGTATAAAATTTATTTCTATGGCTGCTTCAAAGGCAGGCAAATAGTAATGGAACCATTAATCAAAATAATATGTTTCCAACATTAACTTGGATGTTTTCTATTAAAATGCAGACAAACGCAAAGGGAATTTCCATTATCTTCAGTATTTCAAATAACCTAATTAAATCAACACGTTAAAATTTCTTTATCTTGAATAAAATAAATACCCCTTCACTCAAATGAGGCAATCTACATCAAGCAACAATGAGCAACAATTTACTTACAACTACTTTAGGACAATATTATTCACATTAAAATCATAAGGGATACTTTTAATGCAATTTTACAAGAAAGTAGGCATTAGGTAAAATTTCTGCTTCTTAATTTATAACATTGCCTTTCATCTTTTATTCAGTTCCAGAAACTTTTGATTTCTTGGTGTCAATGACTATTTCATGTATATGTGGCACAACATTGTATACCATGAACATATGGTACACCAAGAGCAGATGAAGTCAGTTTTAAAGACTTTGAATTAATGGAGAGATATGAAAGTAGTGCATGTTCATTCCTAGAAAAGGATAATGCAGTCAACTATAGATTAAAATTACATGATAATAAAAAAGAAACCCATAAATCAAATAAATAAATGTTTTAGCCATTAACAACTAATTTGAACTAAAAAATAAAAAGCTCTGAGACATTGACTGTGCTTAATTGAGACTCACCACAATCACACAAACATTGCCTCACACACAAAGTTCAAAACTACATTGCTACACTTTTATTGAGATTTTGAAATTACACTACTGCACCACAAGCACTACAAATATTAAAAAAATTAATCAAATAGTACAATTAATTACGGGAATTAGCAACTTGCATTTGAACAGCCAATCCACTTTGTGCTGGTAAAAATATTTAATGTATGCAGCAGAGGATAATGAACTTCAGCAGAGAATATGCACATGCAAAAGTACTCAATGCAAAAGCATCATAACAAGCTTATCAAATATCTTTGGTCAAATTAAGCAGCTCATGAAAATGTCAAGGAATGATAGAATCTCTGGTGAATGAATCAGATAGCACAGGAGGGTTTTGAAAGCAAACGTAGTGGAAATCAGGAGCCTGGCCATAAGAAAAAATTAATTATCTCATGCAAGTAAAATTAGTAGCACCTTAACATGCAATGCATTGCATGTATATTTAATATTACATAAAAAGACCTTTAGCAGACAATGTAATTTGTTGCTCATACTATGCCAAAAATTAACTTGATCCACAACATCAATTGAACAATTGTTATAAAAACCAATCCAGATTCCAGTACTGAAATTATTTTTACCTCTATACCATTTTACTTGATTCCATCCATTCCACCACATGGCAAGGGGAATATTAAGAAGAAAGGGAATTCTTCTATCATTCATGATGAGCCAGAAAATCTGAACCCTCCTTAATATTAATAATTCATACACCTAGTTTTTTTACACAGCTAAGCAGTAATAAGATTAATCCCATTAACAAACATCACTGGCTGTAGCACTTATTTCCGTTAATAAGTCAGCTGTATTGTAGCTTAGAAATATATCAAACCAACTCATTTAAGATAAATGAAATTAATCAACTTGAGAAATAAAATATATCATTAATTTTAATAAGAGATCTTCACTGCAAGGCACTTCTTCCCACAAAAGAACTACTATAAAATAAAGTACATACATCCAAGAGGTCACAGCTGTCCTGCAAGTCATTTTCAAGGGACAAATACTTTTAAAAAAATACATCGAAAAGACTTGTAACTACATCAAAATTCTCCCAAGATAATGAGTAATGCAGATTGAGGTGCTACTGCAGGTAAACAAAATTTAAAATATTACTGTTATATGAAATCTCTAATCCTCTCCGGTCCAGAGACATATATTATTAAGTTTCCTACCACAAAATCAAAAAATATCCTAACTTCAAAAATTTTTATTTAACCAGTACCAAGTCTTATTTGAGAATCTATTAAATTAGTGCTAATTATTATCAATGAAGAAAGTATTTACGTTTTAGACAACTTTTATTTCCTTTCTCTGAGTGACTATAGGAGAAGGAAATTAACTATCAACTATTGCATGATGCATCAATTAATTCTCTTGAACAAGAATACATGCCAAAATGCCCATCTGGACATGTCAAAAGAGCAAGGTAGAAATAGCACACCAATTAATCTATTTTTTTCTTGTGAACAGCAAATTTCATTTGAAAAAGTTACCACTAATTACATCATTACGATGATACCTGCCAGAAAACAACCAATTGTATTGTACTCATTACAGCTTCAAATGCAGGACAAACAAGTTATAACCTTTGCACCTGTTTTCAGATGACACAATAACTGAATTTTTATCTTGTCAGCTCAATAAAAAACAAACCAATCAAACTATATCTTTGAAAGGCATTGTAATGGTATTAGGAGTCAGTCAAAATAAACTCTATTATGTTCGAAATGGTTTTTAAGTTTCTGTGCCATTTTTAAGAGATCTCCAAATACATACTAAATATTTATTGCAGAAAAATTTTTAAAAATTTCATTTTTACTAAGCCCAAATTACACAACATAATTCGCCTACGATTAAAGTACAATACTACGAACTGTTTTTCATTTCCTTATTTATAACAGTGGCTGGAATGGCTATGGATACGACGATGTAATACCAAGAAAATATCTTTGCAGCTTAATTTATTCCATCTAGCAAGAAATATAATCAATAAGACCTGAAATTATTTTACTAATCAACTGTCGGATGTTATAAACGGTGAACTTTCGGCCACGATTATTGACCGATCAAAAATAAGTAGCGGCCGATTTCGTGGTCGATTTGAAATTCAAAATACACGTATCACACGATTATGAAGGAGGCCACGGGCGATATTTTTTCCACGGACAGAAAGAAATAAGTCCAATTACAAAAAGTACAGCCCTGCATTTACGCTTGACATGGCATTCCAGCACGCCTTCGCCGCAATGAATGAACTAATTGAAATGGGACAGGGATCCGAATTTGATGAAATCCCGACCATGAGAGGAAGAGCCCGAGATCAAAGTGGGATCAATGCTAGACCACGAGTTCCAACGCCACATCAGACGCTCCGCCTCCGATACGTAATAACGGCCTTGGAGCACGCCATGCCCATGAACGCGGCCTAGCCGAGGAAGTTTCCAATTGGATAGCTTCTTATCGTTTATTAAGCCACGCCGAGATATCTCCGAATAGTACACACACGTCGTGGCAAAAAAACAAACCATTACAATCGTCGGCCTGGAATACATCGGATTCGGAAACTCCGCGATTACTTAGGTCCGAGCCTCGCCCCGCAAGTTTGGAAAGAATTCCAAAAGAAATACTTCCATGCCCAAAAAGTGAGCCCTATCACCGAGAGATATCATCCAGGGAAGGAGTTCCTCCACTGGTGTCAATAACCCAGCGGATCAAAAAATGCTCGGAGCGCTCGCTCGAGAAGCGTCGAGGTTATCTCCCAGGCTGTTGAGGCATCCTACGTGCCGAAGGAGAGGGAGACCCGGGATCCCGCCCGCCAGTCAAACGGGCGGCGTCGATAGCGACAGGCGGACAGGGCGTCGGCGGGGAAAGGGCTGAGAGGGCGGGCGGAGGAAGAGCCAGGCAGACGCGGCGAGTGGGGTAGAGCTGGCGCAGTACGGGGTGCGTGCCACCAGGGTGGCGGATGGGGGGCAGAGGGTAGCCACAAGGATTAGGTGGGTAGAGCACGGTAAGGGTCAAACGGGCGAAGACTGGATTGAGGTTCGGGGAAGTGGTACGTATTCGGGGGGCGGGGTTAGAAGCACGGGAAGAGCATGGAAATCGACGGTGGAGAGAGGTTAGACATTTCCATTTCCCGATATGCGTCAGAGTTGACGCTCCCAAGAAAGGCGGAATGAGAACATCACGTTCCATTCGGCATGAGTTGGGGCGGCAGTTTGAACATCAATGATAGCATTCAGCCCTTTAAAAAGGCCGGATGTGCCTATTTTCAAATTTCCTAGTCCACAAAGCGCTCCTTTCCCGTCTACATTTAGAGTAGATTCCCACGGTGGGGATGTGTTGGTATGATCATAACGCGTGAGGGCTAGAGTCGCTTAAGCACGACATGAAGGCACTACTAATATATTTTTTGTGATGCGATTCAAATAACTTTGCATTTACACATACATATCAATATTTTGCACAAAAATGTGCATACACACAAATATAGTACACATACAGCAAAGTATTTATACACGCAAATTTTATTTCAATACTCATACTGTTCCATAGCATACAGTTAATTTCTAAATCCTTGTTCAAAAAGCACTGTAAGGATGTCTACAAAAGTGGCAAATTTTGTATCCGAATTTCTGCTCAAAGGGTTTCGACGACGGAAAAAAAATGTTAGGAGAGATACAAAGAAATGCTTGACGAGACGTCACCGTCCCTCATATTTTTTAAGTTGACACACCCGGCAACTACGTACGTACGTAGAGACAATACGCAGAATAAGTCATTGACAGCATATACCAAAAAGTGGGACTTGTCTCTTTCGGAATAAACACATTGCCTCAATCGTTCCTGCCGTGACCAGGGACCCACATCGCAAAACTAGAAAAAATTAATAATTTTTCGTCACATTGCGTGCCGCTGAAGTAGTCCTCAAAATCTTTGGTCGACACATTTTGTACCTACTGCGATTTCTGTCAACCCTTCTCAAATATGTCGCATTCCTCCCATCAAGACGATTTTCATTTGGATGGAGAGGAAGGATTCACCAGGGGAATAATGAAGCAATTAAGAGAACAAGGAAGCGGCTATAGGTCGATGAAAATGGCAGACAAGGCGATAATTCCGTGGCGCAGTCACGAACTATTTCCGGCTATTCATTCCAATACTTCTGTCTCTCGTCTCACCTCAGTTCCCTTGGAACTTCTTAGTATAAATTAGCGCAATCGTTTTTAACTAATTTTTACCCGAACATGGCACTACCGCGGTCGAACAATGTTATTATCTCTATCGTGTGAAAAACATGACATCTTATGCCTATCTGTTCTACATTTAATCTCTCTAATTTTAATAACATGGTCTCTCCTACCGTAGTACGATTGGGGTAATGATACATTTTCAACATCACTGCTAAAGAGACCTCCTTCCAATTTATGCAAGAGCTTCATTCTGTAATTTAACCTTCGCTCGAGTGAATCCCAGCCTAGCTGCTAATATTTTGGATATGCCACTAAGTTTATTACAACAACGTTTTACAAATCTAGCTCCTCTACGCTGCACGCGATCCAATTCGGCAATAATACCTACTCCAGGGTTGGATTAAAGACTTTTTGAAGGGTCGGGTTCAAGGAGCAGTGATTAGATGGAGTTACCACAGATGCAGTAGAAGTTATTTCAGGTGTTCCCCAGGAAAGTGTCATGGCACCTCCTTAATTCCTACTTTTCGTTAGCGACATTGAGTCCATAGTAAGATACGTTTATTTGCTGAAGACGCCGGATATTTTTATCTATGCCATATGCTTTAGCTTTGCAAAGAGTTTACTAAAAGGCACTTTGTCAAAGGTTTTCTTAAAAACTAGAAAAATCGCGCCCAATTGAACATTGATCTCTCCCGAAGAATGAATATCATGAACAAAAATCGTCAAAACAAACTAAGTTGTGTCTCACAAGATCTACCTTTTCGGAAACCGTGCTGATTTTTCATTAATATATCCTGATTATCGAGGTGTCTCACGATCGAACAAACATCTTTATGTTCCGTAACCTTGCACAAAACGGATGTGAGGGAAATAGGTCTCTAATGGCTCAGTTCCTCTTCTTTGTTTTTAAATTTTGTTGTTACGTTAGCCGTTGTGTAGAACCTTGTGATCTACCAGCGACTTCTTAAACAAATAAAATATTTGTAAATATGTAAAATATTAAATAAATAAAATATTCTTAGTAAAAATATTTGAGCGGACATTTCATCGGGCCCGGAGGATTTATTAGGCTTAATATTTTTCAGCAAACGTTGTATTCCATTACATGGGATATTAGTGACGTCACTTTGAAAGAAGGAATTTAATGAGTTAACCATGTCTAAACTGCTGGTTACTCTTTCACCTTTATGATTTTCGAGTGAATTAACAGTCTACTTAATTCTCTGAACCACTGATTTGAACGGTGTACACGTCATTTCACGCAATATCCATTCAAACAATTCCAAAATATCACCAGTTAGTTTTATATTTCGTTGATACCCGGAATAGATAAGACTTATTTCCCTGAACTTCTCTGATGTATGGCCAAAATACTTCCGGATTCTCTTTCAAATTTTCCGTTAACCTTTTCATTTTAAATTTACTGAACGCTTTCCGGAATTCATTCCTGGCTTTTGCCCTAGATATTTTCCAGGTGAATACACACCAGACTAATTTTGACCCGAATAGTTGAACCAGATTTTATTATTTGGACCAGAATAATTTTCCGTCGACGACTAACTAGAAGACTAACAAGAGTCCGTATTTTACTTTGGGAAATTAGCAGAGAATTCGACCACAGATCTAAGGGCCAGATGTTCGCCCAAATTTATTGAAGTGCAACAAATTTAGGAAACTCACAGGTATCACCATATTTAACTTCGATACCCATGCGGCTAAATTCCTACCGAAAGCAAGATTAAACATTATAAGGTTACATCTTAACCAGGCGAAGTTCAATAAGAATACCTTACGACGCTTAATTAATGACTACTACGCCCGGCGAAGTGCCGTCGAAATTTATTGGAGTTTAGTTCGGATTGAGCTAGTTAGTCTACTACAGCGGAAAGGCCAAATTTAATCCATTAAACAAACTAACGGAGTTCACAAACTGATAGAGGAGACCGCAGCCCATGAGCTGACGAAATGGGTAATTTCTTATAATGTCAGCAACGTATGCCTCAGTCCCTTTGAACATTTTAATGGAAGACGTATGACATAGGTGCACAATACACGGATTCATTTGCCAACTATTGTTTCGCATTTCATTTGTAAATTTATGAATGAAAAAAAGTGATGAAAGACCACAGCTGCCATTCAATTTCGAGATGCCACATATCCGGAACACAATCCCGTCCACAGGAGATCATCTTATCGACATATTGGTTTTCTTACAGTTCAAATCACTAGGACTTCATTGTAGCTTTGTATACTCTTCGAGAAAACATCAATCGCAGCACTGCGCCCGATATAAGCTTGCGCCATGTACTACCCAATAGCCATTAACCGCATAGATTCTCTAGCATGAATTGGCAGGGCGTCTCTTTAGCAGTGAGGTTAAACAAACACTCACGGTAGTATATTCCATTCAAAAATAAATACCTACTTGTATAAATGTATCTGCATTTCGTAATTCTCGTAAGTATTTTTTAACGCAAAAGTTAAAAATAAATAAAATATTTTATGTTGGAATAAAACAGAAATGGCAATACTACAGAAGCTGCAAGAATGCTCAATATGCAACAAAATACATGTTTCCTCCTGTTCAACTAACAGAAAACAGTTCTAACAAGCTAATAGCACCAGAAGTCGGTCCGAATTTTATTCAGTGACCAATTTGTTTCTTCAATTTCCACGTAAGCTTACTTTAGACATGCAAAGTTTTTATTTTTACAATATATTGCGAAGTAAGCGGCGACTTAATGCCTACCACAACGAAATGTAGTAATTAGGCCCTCGAGTTCTACACGATAGTTTGTGCGATGGGCAATCAAAAATATATACACAATGTTGGGAAGACCAAGGACCCAAATTAAAGCATTAACGGAGGGCGAAATTAAAAAAAGTCTCCGAAAAGTAGCTTAAATAGGATGCATTGTTCGTCTTCACCCACGGGGAACTGGCTGTCGAGACTTGGGACTGAAAAGGCGAAAGAATTGAGAGGTAGAGGCCCGCGAGGGGTGGGGGTTGTCGGGGTGGGGAAGAGGGGAGCGAGTGGAAGAGAGATAAGGGAGATGGATAAAGGACTTTATTATCAGAGTGTTGGGAAGAGAGAGGAAGGAGAGGGAGGGTGAGGGCGTCGGTGTGGAGGGGGCCGAGAATTGGAGGGGGCGTAAGGGAGGTGGGGGCGTACCACGGGGGAGAAGGCGGTGGGGGCGTACCACGGGGGAGAAGGCGGAGGGGACGAAGGAGCTTGGGTCGGTATGATGGAAGGGGCGGCGCGGGAGAGAACTTGAGCATGGCTGGAGTGGGAGGAAGGTGAAAAGTCAGGGAAGAATTGAGGAGAGGAGCAGCGGACGGGGCGATGCTCAACCTTAAACATCGCCTTCCAAGTGTGCCGAGGATCTAAAGTACGCTGCTATGTCGATGTCGCCATACAACTTGACATCGTGCATCACAAATGCCGCACATAACAGGCGCACTTCAACTTCGAAATTACTGCTGTGTTCAAATATCCGGAATATACAAGGTACTGCCATGGTACAAGGTAGCTGGACTAACACATTTATTGGCACACTTCACCTTCAGCTGTGAAAGTCCAAAATGTCAGAAATTACCAAACCCGCAAATGCCTTTCAAAAGAATAAGCAACCATTAAGACAACGTAACTAATTGGCATCACATCTTGGGAAGAATCAATGTGAACCCCCTTTGGAGAGGGGAACAATACCAATTGCGAACCCTCAAAGGTGAATCAGTTTCTCGACCACCGACTTCGGACACCCCTGGAAAGCGCAACTGCAACATGTCGAAGCGAATCCAGTGGCAAAAATCGACATTGTGTTCGTCGTTCGTTTGTAACTGTCCACAGTGTCCGAATACATTCTCATTGCTATTTGATGGCATCGGGAAGAACGGGAGACCTATTCTTCTCTGGTCTATTCATAACATTTTCGACATCGTCCAATGAGCAAAACCGCTATTCCATAACTTTCCTCGAGCAGATTACACCTCAACCGAGAAAATGGTGTACTTGCGGCTTCGACATGGTTACTATAACCTCAGCATCGCTAAAGCCCAGACACTGGAAGCGGGAGTGAAACGCGGGTAGAGCAGAGAAGAGAAAGACATGAAGAGGGAAAAGAGGCGGATTGTGCGAGGTCGAAGAGAGGTACCAGGAGATACGGGGGAGAGGCGACATTAAGTGGAGGTGGTGGAGGTTGGGATGGAAGGAATAAAATGGCGAAGGAGAGTGGGACGTAATGGAAGTTTGGGGGCGATGGAAGGAAAGTGGAAAGGAGTGTTAGGAAGGGGGTCGAGAAATGCGAGCACAAGTGAGATTCGAATGAAAGAAAGAGATGGAAAGACCGGGAGGGGTGTGTGGGGGGTGGGGAAGGGTGCTTTTGGCGGGGAGAGCAATGGTGGGGGGTGGCGGCCTTGTGGCTGGGGTTGAGATCGATGCCAGAGGGGAAATGCAGCTCTAACAAGCGCCACAGGGGGAATGTGGGATGAAGGGCAAGGGGAGAGGGGTAGAAGCCACCCCTTGAAGACACTCGTGGCGTACTGGGGAAAAGTGAGGGCTTTGCCACCACGAGAAACACTCGAGGGACCGAGGGGCCCGTCAGGGACTTTGGAACAAATCCACGGGACCCCTTTCAATCCGCCCCCTGGCTCGAGGCGGGCCGGGTAATGCAGGGGCGTGAGAAAGGGATGAGGGGAGCGGACAGAACCACGGAGGGAGGCGATCAAAACCGAAGTGGTGCAAGGGAAAGGACGAACGAGGTAAACCCATCAACCTCGTGGCTTGGACCATAACGCCATTGATACGCACAAGTGTTAAAATCAGCTGCACCTAGACGGTGCCAAAGTGCGCTCTCATATTGTGTCAATGCAATAGGGATCAAGAGTCAACGCTCAATTAATCGAACAACTTACCGGATCGTGGGTGATGGCTAATCAGACAAGACCTTCACTATTCCAAGCATATAATTACAAATATCAACCATTCAATTCAACAGCAGCCATCGCATCAAACAGCGGGAAACAGTTATCAGGGATCCTGGTGCACACGGGAAATTAGGATACAACATGAATTACTTGGCATGGGGCGATAGACAGAGGTCGGAGCACCATCATTACAGGAATATTCTCGTAGACGACCCGCAAATATTCCGACTGATCAGACTTGTAATATACCTGGAGTCCAAGAGGCAACACCCAAACGAGCATAATATTGAATTTAGTCGCGTTCGTGAAAGAGGAATATAAAAAAATACTTCCGGGGTGCCCGACTGGAAAATTACTTCGGCGACGGAGGTTCCGGGCCGCGCTTATCGACACGCCTCTCATGCGTCTACCTTTACAAGTATAAGTAGCTCGCTTTTGATCCTTGATGGATACCCGGGGTATTCCCATCCTTCAATGGAAAAGTTGGACGCTAGTCTCGAAGAGGATTCCATTCCCAATTCGTAATAAATGGAAAGAGCGACAAAAGAACTATCCAGCAAGAACCCAAAGCACTTTAGCGTAAACGAAAGCAAGAACTTGTTCCCGCCACTACTAAAATGGAACTCCGGAGACGGGTCAAGTGCTGAAACAATGAACGAAATGAATAAGATAGGAGGAAATTCCCAGGCCCGTCATTTGGTGCATGGGAGACCAATATTTTATGCGTAGAAATTAAATATAATTTAACGCTGAAATAAAAAGTTCATATCCATATCGCCAACAACATTTCTGGACAACGCATACACAAATGCCAGAATAGTTTGGATGTCCCAAGTACGTCAAGCTAGCGTGCGCAGCTTGTATGGGCAGTGGTAAAAATGGATCTCTCGAGACGCAAACGCGGTGACAATGCGACAACGGCGGGACGGGAGGGAAGGGATGTGAAAAGTGGGGAGCAGAGCGAATGAGGAGGGAAAATAGGCGGAGGGGGGAGGAGGGAGGAGTGGGTGGGCGAAAGAAACGGCGGTTGATAGGAGTGCGGCGGGGGATTATGGGAGATTGAGCTAGGCTCTCTCCCTCTCGCTGGTTCGGAGGAGTGTCAGGGAAATGGGAGTGTGTTTTGCGAGTTGCGCAGCGGTGTGGGGAACTGGCGAATGAAGATCAAGGGGGTGAGGGAATGGGGAGTGAGGGGGGGGCTTGGAAGTGCGAAAAAAGGGGGTGGGTGCGACAGACCTCGAGGGAAGCGAGCGAGAGATACTCGCGACTACATCGTGGGGAAAAATTCCGATCGCAGAGGTACCTTCCCCCCTCCCACCAAGTCTTCCATTGAGTTCCGGAGCAGCGGAAACATTTTTGCTCGAGCTGCCACGAAGGCCGAAGGCGCATTTGCCTCGACTCCCCGAGTCACCGGAGCGATGCTGGTCCTGCGACCAGTCGCGCCCGCCTACTCTGCGCACTCTACACGCCGCGCTGTGAGCGGCCAATATTCTCAGCGATCTCGCAAAGTGAATCTTCACAAGTTTATGAAAATTTGCTGCCTCGAATCCTCATGTTTGCGAAATTCCGCTAATTAATCAACCAATTGCATCTCGTCACTCCGCGAAGTATTAAGGATATTTGCAAAATCGTGGAGTATCAGGGTAATTGGGCATAAAGTTACAAAGAGAAACTTGAGGCCAGCGTTAGTCCACTGCTATTCAAAGGTGGCCAGGGGTTAACATATAAAAAGGGGAGACTAATATTGGCATGGAGTCAAGACATTATTTCAGACCAACCATTTCACATAACAGACCAATTATTACTTAATGGCTTCGCCGCATTCCAAATTGGACCTGGTCATTTCAATGGGGACGTTAGTTTGTATGCCTTAAGTCACAAAGCCAATTTATTACTTGATTTTTCCTTGAACATTTTACCAGTGCCCTCCTACAATATGTGTACACAGGATCCATATTCTCATCAACCAATGAGGAGAGTAAAAACACGATATAGTAAGCATAAATTAGCTTGTCATAATTGGCTGAGTTTCAACAAATGTTGTCGCATATGAAAGTCGAAATACGCAATGTCGCGCCGTGATCCTTAACTGCACCAAATAAAATTCTTTTTGCTAAGCCTACGACAAAGAAAATGAGGGCGAAACTATCATGACAATTTCAACACATGATAGCCACTTTTACATAAGCGTTGCCTAATAAGAAACTCCTGGTTCACGTTGATTGTGCATAGAAATCCCAGAACAAATGGCAATAGGAATTTCATGCTGGCGTGATATGAAATTCCGCAAAATGCAACCTTCTATATTTTTCTAGTACACACCTGCTTATGCAGGCTGGGGGCTCGTATTCCCAACGAACCCTTAACAAAAAACACTCCCGATTGTGTTTGACAGGTATCGCAAAAGCTGTAATAATTTTTATTTAGAAGTTAAGGATCATTATTAAGTGCAGGCAAATAAAATCCACATTTGGCTACCACTCTCTGACACGAGAATACTCCGGCTGTTTTTTTATACATGGGTCGACAGTAAATAATTATGATTGAACGCTTAAACCACAGGGGAATACCTCCCTGCCCCGGAAACGAATGAGCTACACCTTGCGCTAATCAACATTTTCCTTAAGCTATCGTGTGGTACAACATTACTTTATAAACTTAAAACATTAGCGTCGTCATTATACAAAACAAATTGCTTTTGCATAAATTTTCAAAATTTATCGGTCCCCAATGCTGTGAAACAGGTAATTATTTAAAAGCGACGGTTTCCGAAATTCATCCGAGTAGTGTTAAATGGAGAAACTTCGATCGCAGTTAATTTCTCGTGAAAGGAGTAACGTACCCCGGTGCGGCTACTTTGGTTAAAAAAATGCCACTTTCGTTCTTGCGGGAGGCGCGAATGGACGAAAACCACACCCTCGTGGTTGGGCGATAACGCCTATAATCCCATCCATGCTAAGCGCAGACTGATAAGAAGAATACACGGATGTACCGTGCTAGAGGAGCATATTAACGAGAGTGCATAGGGTAGACGAAGACGGGAAAATTGGTGAAGCTAATACCTCACCAAATAAATATTCACCTGGACCAAAACGCATTTTGCTCTACCGAAGGAATTGATTTCAGAAAGAATTCAACTAATATCCCAAATAAACGGAGTGAAACGGAATTTTAATTCCACCATCAAATGTTTTTCCTCAAACAGTGTACATCGTGGAGGTAAAAATTGATTTTGGCGCTTTCCAATGCATTTAAATTTTCGATAAAAATCTAGAAGAAAAACGCGTGGGAACTAATACCAACCGCATGCTACAGACATGCAAAACTTTAATTTAAGCGTTATGATTTTTTTTGCTGGTGGGTTGATTAAATATAGCTCAAATATAACCCACAAAAGTAATATTATATTTAAAAAAAATATACCTCGCTAACGGCGCTGGAATGATTTACTTTATTGACGTATTTTTGGAAATGTGAATACCGCGTAGAATACGACTATTAAATGTCCCAAGAAAATAAACGAGGCGGATACCTAAGGATGAATTTAAGGTAAAAATCAAAGTGAAAAGCTTACACTGAACAGCCAAAAATATATAATGAATAAGCAAGGCCGGAGAAACACACTTAGATCACGCAGGGTGCCCTCTGGTTATGACCGTCCATTAAAATCTCAAAATGTGAAATAATATTTATTGCCAAAGTAAAGTCACCACAAATAACTTTTAAAAAACGTCAAAATATTTAGTTGCGGCTCGTTTATCAATTTAAATCACGGTCCATCAATATTCGTGCTGAAATATAAAATATCGTATACACTACTTTCACACAGTACAGTAGCAAAATTCCAATTATATTGCCGTGACACATATTATTTACTCGCGTGCCACTCGAACGGTACGAGCGCTTAAATTGCTATCAAAACTTTCTCCTTCCTAATGAATCCAAGCAATTTGCTATAAATCAATGACTAATTTCACTGTGCGATATGAAGTATGTGCAGAGATTAGCTTCCATTAACCATGAGAATAAATTACCATCACCATTAAATACACTTCATCCTTTAGAATAATGGGCACGGCAATACGAAAACCGAAATAAAATCAATTGAGTTTTATACGGCAGTCTATGAATATGCATTACAGGTATAAAAACACCTTTGGAGTAACAATAGTCTCGATAAAAAACATCTGTAACGAACTCCGATGGCGCCACGAACCTCAAAGAGAGCAATTTAGAATTAACAGAAATGGTACAGAATACTTACGAACGCTTCAGGATTTAAAGGGCGTAAAACCTCAGAAAAATTTCTACAACGTTGGAAATAACGAATAAATAACTCGCAAGTGATTCATATAACGTCACTCATTTCAGATCGAAAATTCTCGGAGAACTTATCAGAAATGAAATTTGTCAACATTGCACTTCCCAATTTATCAATCAAGTCCAAGTCTAAGCCAGTAAAACGCAATCAAAATAAACTCTTTAGAGAAATGATTTTAAACGCACACCAACATGAAGCTTCGCGATCTTTCTGCTGCTCGAATTCGTAGCATTTGAGCAATCACATCAATGAGGATTTACTTTAAGACTCCACTCTAAAAATATGAGTCTGCAAAAGTTTCCATGACCTTAAAGGTTCTTCGTATTATTCAACCGTTTTGCAATCCTGATGTATAAATAACGAGAACCTTCAGGTCGGAGGAAGTAGACCGCTTCCGTAAAGCCCGTCGAGGGAGGATATAGATATAATACGGGGAATGGGGCAAGGCTTTCGCTAAAGCAAACCCAAGCAGCCACGAGGAAGTTCAAAGCAATAAGCTTTAATGAAGTGGAGGCTGCGAGATTACGAAGGAATAATGCAGAGAAGACGTCACCCATTTCTCATTCTGGAGGCGCCGAGATTTTGCATCTTAAATCCCTTAGAAATATCCCCCGTAGCTTATTGAGGGACCGGCAGAGGATTTTCGCATCCAATGCGATTTGAATCCTTAAGAATAACTCCCACCACGTCGCCTCGCACTCTAGAAAGGATGATAAGGCTCACTACGAGAAAAAAACACTACGAAACATTTTACTAAGAAATAAGGAGTCAAAATAATTGTAACAAATTACATTCCAGAGTAATTTCTAGTAAACGAAGAGATTGGCCGGAAACGAGAGTTTGGAGAGCTGCTACACACCAATCTCCGGACTGACGACGCTGATGCAAAATTAGCAAACCATACTTGACAAATTCTATTACCAGCATAAATTTGAAGTATCACTGCCACTGACAAGCATCTTCTTCTTTCCTTTTGATGAACTTCAGCATTTTGACAAGGCACCCGGCCTAAAAAACACAACATTCGTTTGGCTTCTCGACTGTAATGCATAATTGCTATCCCTCAAGTTGAACACGTGTCTGTCATCACCGAAGACCGTACCTACCTTTGCACTATCAATGTAAGGCGAAGGAATCATTAACATTCCTTCCGGTTTATCTGACATGATAATAATATTCCATTATTTAAACAAATGCCGCAAAAATACGTATTAACTGAGGTTATAACCCTACAGCCTAAACTCAAATTGGTATGGGCACAACGTATACAGAAAATTTAATTAGGCATTACCATTAATTTTTTCGCATTCAACATTTTTATCGACCCAAGTTTCGTTACAGATAAACATCCTCCAGGTATTACGAAGTTTATCCGTCTACGCCCAAAACTTCTGGGAGTTTACATGAAATGACTCTGCCACAATTCAACATTTTATGAGGCAAACAATTTCCGTTGCCTGAAACTACAAGTTGTACTCTTAATTACATTTAGGGAACGTTATTGTACTTCCCTGGTGGCGAGGCCACAGCCACACGTTTCATATATTCAAATTCCTTTCCGTTGGATTTACCATGCTCCTCAAAAGATGATCACAGAACCCCTTCAAGAAAGAGTATTAAGGACGCAAAATACTCAGCCCGAAGGAAGATTCTCACATTCAAGGCAGATCTAGTGAAACTGCACTTCCATCCAGACGAAATTTAGCAGGAGCCTTTTTACATTCGCCCTAGAAATGAAAATGCATGATCGTGCCATCTCGTACGACGATTTTCCTTCATTACTCGCAAGCATCCTTTAAGGAGCGCTTTCAGCGCACTCCCTGAAACTACGAAACGACTCGCGGACTCAAAGAGGCAAACGTGAAATCGTCCACCAAGACGATTGTTAAGCGACATTATGTATGCATAGAAAATCTGAGGGCCTAAAAAAAGTATCGAAAGCGATATAATTCCAAGAAATTGTGAAAATGTAATCTGGAAAGAGAGATGGGACGCCAAAGAGGGAGAGAGGTGAGGAACTGCGGGGAAAGGAAGATGGAGACGGAGGGAGGCGAGGAAAATATATTTTTGAGTGGCGAGGAGGCTGAGGAGGATGGGTAAGACATCAAAGGCGGAGGAGGGGATGGTAGGGAAAGAGGAAGAGAAATGATGGAGGAGCTTAAATGGGTTTCGAGGGGAATCGGAAGGGGGAGAACTCGACACATAAAATGCCAAGGGCCGCAAAAAAAAAAAAAGGACGGGCGACTGTCGGCAGGAAGAGGGAACGGAAGGGGAAAGTGAAGCTAACGCCTTGTCCTGGAAGGATTTAAGCACTAGGGAGCACGGGAAGGAAAGGGAGACGCTTGAAAAAAAATTGAATGATAGTGCGGCGAAATATACGGTGAGAAAGAGGGCGTGGAGGCGGGAGATCGCTGCGGATTGAGGAAAGGACTACGTGGACGTGAGCTAAACAGCGGAGTCGACGGGTGTGAAAGGTCAGTAATTCATTCGATCGAAATATGATTGGGCGGAGAAGGCATTATGGATAGCGGGGCCAACCCTCCCAAGTCACACCGTTTAGAATCCTGCGAACTCCGCACGCAAGCCAACTCGCCGAAAAAAAAAGAGAAATAATTCCACTGATACCGCATCGATGATGCGAGAGACTTCTTTTCCAGTAATTATTTCCATTTTTAACTGAATTCAATGGCAATGACTTAGAACCCCGCCGCATATATTATCCATCAACCCTCCCATTTCTTCGAATATGACGACATTCGAAAGATTTCTCCTTATCCAGGATTTTGAGGCGAGAACATTTACATATTTTGTTTTTATTTTTTAAGAATACGTCCGCCTCACGACGAAAGCTAATTTTACACTCGGATTCAAGCGGAATAATCGCCTGATTCCTACACTCGGTTCCGCACTTCGGATATAAATAGGAAACACACCATTCGAAGCTTAATTTGCTTTAAGTTTACCCGACTGAAAAGGTATTTTCAGGCCGAAGGTTTATATATAAATAGACTGTACGAAACGCGTGATTAAAAAAAAACGGCCGCTCACCTTTTGGCCACTGCAATCAAACTCAACATTTGTTAACTGGAAATATATTACGCCTGCGATCTACTCATTGCGCGACCGCCCAAATAACACAAGAAGCCGAGGAGGCAGATTCATTAAAAACTCCGGAAAATATTACGTCACTTCACAATTATGTGCAAGAACTTATCACAAACGTCAAAAATTCCGTCCACCACCCATTTTACCAGGAAACTGCCACTGATTTTCCCAGTTAAGGTGACGCGACACAAATAAATTACTCAAAATTAAGCTCCAAGGGAGGAAAAAACGAGCTGTTCGCTGAACTTTTACTATTGCTTGCAATTAAATTCCACCTTTTGAAAGTGAAAATTAGCGAAAATTTATGAACGCTTCAACCACAAAATATTCGAGAAGTAATAAAAAGTGTTGGTTTTTAAAAACACTGATGGTATTCCCCTTCATAATTCCGGGTGTAAAAACTACAGCAGGCAATTCAAAAAAATTCCTAAGACAAGCTTAATTCCTCAATTTTTCGCGAATGTGAGGTGTGCGCTATTTACCAGGCTGTCACGGTGAGTCCTCTAATGCAAGCCTTTCAGGTTAAACTTTTATGTCCGGGAGCCACTCGGAAAACTAAGTACGCACACGTCACAGTATTTTGAAATATCTAATTTGCGTAGGAATTAAATAAAGGAGGTGAATTAATTCAGTTTGTGTAACTAAATATAAATTCACTACTTTCGAAAGTGCCAAGATAAACGAACTACTGAAAAAGCAAAACAAGAGAATGGGCAGCGATACAAAGGAGGCCAAATATGCCGGTCTATTGAAAAAAATATCGATTTAGTTTTTTTGCAAGACCTTTTCCTAAATTCGCGCCAGGTTATCTTAATGAACTTTATTCTGGAAAAAGATAGGGCCAAGGGAATTGTTCCATCTACCATAATTAACCACAATTATTAAGGTAGCGGCATGCTCACGGCTAGAATTAAAAAGCCCTCTTTCAATGGCCCTGAAGACTAAATATATCACGTGCGAATCTATTACAGAGATATATGAAGCGAATCTGTACCACTACAAGCTCCGGAATTCAGTGACAAGAATCAGTGCCCACAGGCAATGGACGCACTGTGGGCTAACCTCGACTAAACTGCAGACATGTCAGACTTCTACACCTGTCGAATTCCGCTGTTACAATATAATCGACAGGAAACCGCACGGCCAAAATGTAGAAAAATAACACTAGAGATTGCCATTCCGGTGAGAAATAACGAACCGTAATGAAAAAAAGCTCAGGCCTACCTTCTTTAATTGCCATGGCAAATGGTGAAATGAGCAACTGCGACAGAAAAAAATAGCAACACTACGTATCCACGCAACATTTAATCCACTGTCATGGTTTCCTTACATGGAAACATTCTCATGCTCTCGATTTGGAAACGAATTGTTCTTTTTTTCCATTGCAATCATGAAGGAGTTGCACCAATGCGAGCCTGAAAGTTCTTTTTACGCAGTATATAAACAAGTCTCCTGTTCCGTTAGCCCCTTACTGCGTGAAGAAATGAATGACCTATCAACCAAATACAGGGTTGAGCCACCTGGGCATAGTCCCGCGCGTTGAACAGTTTCAAGTCGTTGACCTGCTCACCCGTTCGATACGTGGGACACGGCAACATAAAGTCCACCGAAAACCTCAACTCTCGTTCGATAGGCATTAATTCCGGCGCGAGATACTTTTACACAGACAGGGCCAAAATAAATGGCCCCTTCAAAATATAGCAACTCGCTTAGCTTTCCCTTTCCCACCATAGTGCTCCAAACAAAACTCAGTGGAAACTCGGTAAAAGAATCTTAAGACGACCAGGTTACGTACCCTCAGACGGCAGGACAATTCTCCACCGTTGCCGCGACATGGGATGACATGCGCGGGTAGCTCCCGCGCACAGCCCTGAACTGGAAATCACATGGGATCTAAAGCACATGCCTTAATTAGCATTTAATCATGCACGGTGGCGTCGAGACAAGGGAAAGAAAGAACAAAAACATAAATACCGAGACGACACCTGCACGCAACAAGCCCGCCAAGTGAGCACCACAAAAAGCAAACGTAATGCTCTCGATCGGCATCCCGTTCGATAGCGACAGTAGACAACAAGGAGAAGAGTCCTTCGCGAAGAGCGAATAATCACGCAAAGCATATATATATATAGTCATTTCGAATCGCCGAAGACATCTGCCGCCACCAATGGTAGAAGCCCCGTTTAAAAAAACCGCCAATCGCCCTCGGGCCTCGGCCATCTGCTAAACAGGGGAAGGGAAGAGAAGACGGTCGTTTAACCATCGGGTGAGGACCAAGGTAAGGTTAGAAAACTTGGGCCTTTACCTTCTTGTGGAGGTGGTGACGGGACAGAAAAAGTCGGCGGTTGGGACAGAGGGTTAAAAGAGGGAGTAGGCAGAGAGTGCGGTAATCACCTTCTGGGGCGTCGGTCGAGGTGACGCCGGCGAGTTGCAGGTCCGAATCCTCGTAGGAGCGTTAGCGTCGAGGGAGGTTGGGGAGTTGGTCGTGGGAGCGGGGCCATTGCGAGGGCCTCTTCCGGCAATCTCTAGCTCATCTTCCGAGGGGGCGATTGGGCCCCGCCCCCACCCGCTCCGACCCGCACGGCCGGGGCGCCGTATGGCAGTCGGCGATTGGCCCAACTGGAACAGAGACGATGACAGTTCACACCATCATCCACCGCTTTTCGCTTCTTTATTCCCGTACGTTCCTTTGTGCGTACCAGAGTGGTGGTTGGTTGGTTGGTTGGTGATGGTGGTGATGATGTGGCGTTTTTTACTATTTTTATTATTTCGATTTATTTTTTTATCTTTTATTGTGGCCGGTTGTGAGGCTTCAACCCATGTCGATGACTGTCTGCGCTTGGGTGAAGGATGCTAGGTCAAGGCTTAATGGAAAGGTCAATGATGCCAGGCGTTTTAAAGAGGGGTAAAGGATCTTTATGTTCGTTTCTTGGAAGAGGGGCACGAGTTGCATGTTAGGTTGTACCGCATCGCGGGTTAAGGAGACATGTTTGGTGCCAAAAGAACGCGATCCACTCACCATAAATATTATACCAAGCTGCAAGGTTGAGTGTTATTCGCAACATAGAATGGATATGAAGAAAAATGGCGTGAAACATTTGAACTAATTTAATTTTAATTAACTTACTACTATGTGAGACCATGTCACGAAAAGAAAGGAACACATTGGCTAGACGGAAATCAAATCCATAAATGATCAAGTGACCACATTATGATAAAAGAAATTCTTTACTCGAGGCTCTAAGAGTTGAGCATCTAAATATTCTTGGAGACCAAAATAAAACATTTAACTATTAACCTTGGTGAGTAATAGGGTTTTTTTTTAACTCTCCGAATTATACTTTATGTAGCCTAATTACTGAAAAATTAGTGCTGTAAACGAGAGGAATCCGCTATAGGGTTTAGAGTAAGATCGGGTAAGCTGCGTTCGGAGGGAAGGACGGGCGAGTGAAGGAGAGAATAAGGAAGCGGGGAGTTGGGAATGCCTGGAAAAAGTTAATGACAGCAGCGAGGAAGCAAGCGTCATATTATGGCACTCGTGACAGTGGGGCTGAAATGGGCCAAGCCGGCAGCCATTCTCCCCACATTTTTTGGCGGGGTTTCTGTTCCACACTAGTGACATTGTCATTATCTATCATTTTTCCTAGAAACGTGTGCTCTGGAACAGCTGGTATATTGTCACCGCAGCCACGTCGCCTCCATGTCCCACACTCCGTGCATTCACATCCAATGTCTTGGTTTCTGCTGTTGTTGATGTTGTAGTGTTACTCCCGTTCTGTCAATATTTCTATTATCATTATTTGTTGGCAATTTCTTTTCAGTTTTTCGGAAGTTGTGCGTCCCACTCACGGGATGTCTTGTATCTTGTGTGTGCTTCGGAGCTTCTGTGGCTGTTGTCGAGGACAGTGAAAGAAGACGGAGGGGGAGGAAGAGATGGTTTCGATAGTGGTGGGATGAGAAAGTGGGGGAGGATCTAGTCGACCGGGCAATATTAAACAATGTGGGGGGGGGGGACTCGTTCGCCCCGAAAAGATAAAAAGAGAGAGAAGCTTAAGAAAGAAGAGAAAGAGAGAAGACAGGCTACTGCGGACGAGGGCCGAGGCGTCTTTCCTCCCTTAACAAGACAGCTGAATTAATCGACTGAAGGATCTGTCTGTTCATGAAGTCGCCCCTCGATGTACTCGAGTAGCAACCACTAATCCCCTATTACATTCCTCGGATACGAACTCTCCAAACGCCCTCCTCTCAAGGTCGACTTGCGTCGGCGAAATCTCAACACTGGCCGAATCCAGAATATCACGTCCCTGACGGATGCAACTTCAAGCAGTTAAATCAGACATTTCCCGACTGCGACAGTTGGAAATTGTATTCCGGTCATTAGAATTTACGCGCATCCTTTGAATTGTAAGCCCGCCGAGATATTACGACCGACTCTACTGTTCGAATGAAATTTAATTATTAACATTGCCCTAACAGTTATGGCTGGGCACTTTAAAACAGTGATTAGTTCAATCGGAGTCTAACGGTGAATTACACTCTCACCCGTTCCAATTGGCGGAAGCAATCGAAAACTGAGCATGCCTAAAATGCTGCATTGCTAAAAGAAAACATTCAAAATCCTGATTTGGTGCGTGACTTGGGAAAAATATCTAGACGTGCGAAAGAATGCCTGTGTAACAGATTTCGGCGCCATGCGCTTTAGATAATTTTTCATAATCAATTATCAGCCCATATTCCTGGCCAGTATGACCTCATACTTAACACCGAAACGATAACACTATTCACCGATCACGCATGGATTCAACATTCACACGGATTTCGGCTTCCGCTCAACATGCAAAACATAATCGCAGAGTCCACCAATAGCACTATCAACATCGCCACTTTAAATAAATAACATAAAATTTAAGGCAAGCTTATACTAAACGTCAAGATGCAATACAATGTTGCAAAAGGTCACTACATACAACTTTTTCGCTAATAAATCATAAAAAAACATGGAAATGAAAAATTAGGAAAAGATGTATTTGTCGAAAATTGAAACTTGGGCACCTGAAAACACAAATCTTTGGTGCTCCCTTTCATGCATCCATCTCCGAGTATTACTTCCCGATTTAATGGCGTTATGAGATAGTTTCGACATATACCTCTTTTCCAAAGAGAACAACCGAAAGACCGTATCTATCGCGATCAAATGCAAAAGTTCCCGGGGCTTAGAAAAGCCTGTGCGGGAAGGGGGAGAAATTATGGTCATACAAAATCAAATGACATGAGACTCCACCCATGGATAGCCGGAGCCACAGAAATCATAAAAAGGCTCGTCAATAGCCACGCAAATTGAACGCGCGGGTCGCAACGGGAGGGTCTTGAACAGGATTGTTTCGTGGGAATAAGTTTTTTAATGGAGTGATAACGGCATGCCGGGAGAGCAGGTGAGGTTAAGGTAGCTGGGTGAACAGGGGGTGGAATTAAGGATGCTGGGTGAACAGAAGGTGGAGTTAAGGGCAAAGATTATAGTAGGAGGAAATCAGTTTATAGCTACAGAGAGTTGAGGTCGGGAGTGAGGAAGAAGAAAAATATAGCAGACAGCACTCGATGCTGCCAACGGCAATTAGAACTAAGCGGGCAACCGTAACCAAATATTAATTGCTAGCGAATTGATATATCTTTCGAGTGACACTATGTCACGTTCTTTTTAATTGAGGAAATCTTACGTCTTCCATCACTAGGGAAAAAACTAAGAAATATTTTTTAAAACCTTCTACGGATGCCAACTCCGGCTTCCAAAGCTATTCGTTCGCTTGCCTCTTTAACGTTTCACGTCTAGTTCTCCCGGTTGCCATCAAAATCTGGGAAAATATTCACCGACATTAGTGGTACAATTTTGAGGAGAAATGATAACTATGCGTAAGGTAATCTGATAGTTTATTGCAATATATGCATCACCTAATGGAACTACGAGAATTGACTCAAATTCTTAACACACACTTTCAGCATTGCTATTGAATATAACCGTATCAACACACTAAATTTCTTCGTCCTGAAGGTTAACATGTTTTTTTAACTCCCTAACGCCGCAATATAGATATTCAGAGAAAGTCAAATCTTAATAATCAATCAAAACAGTTCGCAAGAAAGCTAATTTAAATTAACCATCAAGAAATCAATATATTTGCAAGTATTATGTTTTGTGTATAGATAATAATGTACTTCCATGCTGCGTCCGTCTATTCTGGATGGGTAAGGATTAAGGAAACGTCTGAGAGCGGAAGCAGGATACAGATATTTTTCACGGGCAGTTGATATGTCTGGATGCAAGAAAACAACCCTTGTATTGAGTCATTTACAAGTGTACCACTGTAACGGGTTTCATATGCTTCACGAGGTTTCATCAGCATTAGACAACGAGCAGCTAATTAGTGTTGAGCCGGTGATCAGAGTATGCTCCGAAATGTCTCAAAATCGGTATTTGCAAAGAGGGAATTGGTGTTCCCCTCTTCACGATCGTGAGTTCAAGGATTATTTGAAAGAAAAGAAGAAAGGCTGGTTTTTTTTGCGGTTGTTCTGGTTATCATATTGAGATAAGGGCGGAGAGAGGGAAAGTAGAATTGTCAACGATGGTTATTAGTTCGAAATTTTACGGCGGTGAAAATGCACATCTCGTACGATATTAGGATGAAAATATGACTCTTTAAAACCTGATCCTCGGCCACAAATAGCAATTTCACTCAATTAGCAACCAAGCGACAAAATACTCTCAATCAGGATGAGAAAAATGATAGCCTTGAATTTCCAAACTATAAATCCCTATTAAACAGAGGATGTCATATTTCACCGAAGTAAATTTCCAGCTGATAAACCATCGTTGAGTAAACATGAATGTACAATCTGTCCTTAACTTAGCCACAAGCATAAAAAAATAAAATGCCAAAGGTAAAAAGTAGTTGTTAAAGCTACAAAAAACAACAATGGTTCTTGCTTCCCATTAAGAAAGACAGCTTTGGGAATACATAAATCGGCTCCTGGACGCCATTTTGGGGCGTGCGATCGCATTGCGCCGATAAATGCTGACGGCGCAGGCGACAGAGTTTTACCACTGCTGTGATTGAAAGACAAGTACTGGCTGTGGCTAAATGACGGACACACTGTATACGTTGAAGAACAAGACGGAGAGGAGTTGGTGAGTCAGGGACTGGCGAGGAGTGAGATAAAGGTGGTAAGGAGAGATATTAGGTTTCATATACAGAAAAAACCCTCGTTAGTACGAACACAACTTAACAGGACTACACATGTTCGTGATAACAGAATTCGTGTCAACAGAATCTTCCTATGGATGTTTCACAAACACACTGCTGTCGGGGGAATGATTTCTGTTGGTCCTGAGGGTGGGGGGGGGGACAAAAGAGTTCTTACTAACGAGGGTTACCTGTATATTATATATATTTATATATTTTTCATATTTTAATTAAGTCATTTCATGATATTTCCGGGGGAGGGAGGCGTGCGTGTGCTACCGGTATAGCCGTGGGTGGCAGTGGGTGGTCCCATTTCAGGTGTGAGTTTTCAGTCATCTTTCGAGTGCGGCGAGTGTACCTCGAGTGCCAACGCACAAAGGAACGGCTCGCGACATCATCAAGGCAGCAGACAAGAGATCATTCAGTCCAGTCTCGGGCGCCTTGCCTCCGTTCAAAAGCACATTTTCCCCATCCCAAATTAACATAGTTTAAAGAGCATACACATTTATTTATTTATACTTATTATCATTTTTTTTCACAATGCCCACACACAGAGAGACATTAAACGGAACAAGGACGGGGCGGTACTCACCGAGGTTGGGGTTACTGTAGTCCCAGCTCTCTGCGTCGTTCTTGTACACGTTCAGCTTCGACGGCTGCGAGAGAGAGAGGGGAAGAGACAAAGAGATAGGTAAGGACGTCTGAAGAACAAGACCGGCTACCACCGCATGAGTGATAGAGGTGGGCACGGGGCGGAGGTGGCAGAAGGGACAAGGACAACTGTGGCTCCAACACCGATCGATGGATGACACTCCCCCCCCTCCCACAACATCCCCAAAAGACAATGTAATGAACTGCGAGTCTGAAAGTTGAGGAACTCCAGGCGTGGGTTGGGTGGGAAAAGTTCCCCCGAGCAACAATTACGCTCCACTCCGGCCAAAGTCACGCTTAAACAGCGTCTTCGGAAAAGACGGGAAGGGGGCGGGAGGGCTCAATGAACTCCTTTATACTCATCTAGTGACACTCCTTTCTGAGCGCAACCATGAACACGGCCCTGGGTGAGAGCATTTCAGGCACTAACCGCCGGCGCACAGACGGTGACAAAACGTCGGGGTTTATGGTGAGGAAGGGGATTTCGCTCTACTTAACCCTAATTAAAGGCCACGTTAAGGCCATAACTAAAGACTGAGGTGAGAGTACTGTGGACACTCGAATTTTTGGCACGCTCCGGGTTTGTTGTACGATCAAGCGCACCCACTCCTTCACTGACGACGCTTCAACCCAAGACAAAACAAGCCCACGGCGTTCACTAACTAATAACTCCGTCCATTGTACGAAGGGACTTCTTAGAGCCGAGGCACGTAGACGACGGATGTCTGATCAGAAGAAAAAAATAGGCAACCAAATTAATATCTGACCACCTCGTAACCTTACTTGCCACTGATATAATTATTTCAATAAGCGCATGATGCATTTCATTACTTAAATTATGTAAAAATTGAATTCAGTACAGATATCGAATTCCAACGCACACCCAGAACCGATCTAAATCAATTTACTCATTCGAGCGCACCAACTATTACGCCTTCTTCGAAATCGGTTGAATGCTGAGGTAATCTTAGTGTAATATAAGGTGAGAAATTTCCACATTTGTCACTATCCTCGTTAGTAATTCTCATTACCGGTGCGATCACTCTATAAACTGGCTTCAATGAGCAAGGGGGTGAACTGGCTACTAGGAAACAGAGTAATTAGCATTAAAAAAATAATCTCACGCTTTTTCCGCTACCTGGTAAACACAGTTTTTAGTTGTAGCATGAACGACGCCGTTTGCTTCGAAGCGTCGAAAATCATAGCTGCTCAGATTAAGGCTAAATAGGCATTTATTTTTCACAAATGTTTCATAAAAACCTTTAAACTGTCATTTATCATGGACTACCAACCCTGAAAGGAGTCGTAGGAATAACACGACAAACAACTGGAATGGCATTTCTTTCACATTTTGTTAATTATTTTAGGTCTACCCAGCAGTAATTCCGCGCTTCCGCATGGAAAGAGATGACAAAGTTTGTAAATACGTTAATGGCTTTGGAATTCACGTTTTCCTCCAATCAGAATATTAACAATTTCCACGAATTGAACTCAAAATGGTGAAACCTATTTTCAAAAATTAATTTTAAAATTATATTCAACAATAGCTGAATACTAAGTCTTGAGCAACTCACAATACAGTCTATCTATAGGCTGAGTACCGGAACCGATTTGCTTAATTTTAAAGCAATTTCTGCTTCAACACAATACATTTCCCGAAGCGCAAACGTGGAATACCACTCAGCAGATTCGAAACTAACGATAAGTTAAAGAATAACTCAACTATGGATGCCTCAATACTAACGCCGTGTGATGTGACATTTCGGAAAGCATTCATTATGTGGACGATGAGCGAATGGCGTTTTCATTGCGTCTAGGTATTCACGATTAACTGCGGAACAAATTTCTGATCCAGCACTGCTTTTTGGCTTCATATGGGCGACATTGATCCTTCTCAAATCAATTTTCTTTGATTATAAACACACTAAACCCTTACTTTATTGAGATTTTAAATGGACAATGGACAAATATTTATACTTTCGTATAGCACTCCACCGTATACAGACTTTATACGCGCAACCATTACGAATTGCAGTCAATAGTATATTAAAGCATGGCAATTTTGATTGGTATTCAATGAAATGAATGGAAAGGGAGCTTTCTTTCAGAAGGGCAGAGGAGTTATTAGCTTGCCAGGACACGCATGTGAGGTAACCGGTAAAAACTGAACTTTAATTTTCGGAATCTAAATTTAAACAAACGTTAACCTGACGCGATCCTGTGATAGGTTAATGAGAATTGTTAATGTAAAATAAACGCACCTTAAAGCCATGCATGATAGAATGTCTATTCAAGTAACATTCCAACCATTTCCATCACGCAAGTACACAAGGCTACGTACTACGACATATTTAATGCCACCTACCTCTTCCCTTACCTCGAGTCTGAAGAATTTACGCGTACTGTTACACACTTTGAATTAACTAACCCTAATTCAAGAGTTAATGTGCACAAATCGAAGCGGCAAGTTCGCATCGTTAATAAACTTAAAATGAGAAATTTCCGTCTCCCTGAAGATGACAACTGTAAAGCTGTCAGATTAAATTACAATTTAGACGCCAAATCCAGAACAATCATCTGAAATGGCAATTCGCGAGTTGGGAGAAGAGGGACAGCTTCCTTAACTTCATTACCCAAAGGATTCCGAAAATAACTATTGAGTGAAATTAAGTTTCCTTTTATTGTTTTGCTTCTTTGCTTAAAACGCCAACGCGAGCATACATACACCTAATAAAGCAATGATTTCCGCTACTACGACTCCAGATAGCTGATATATTAAACCGGGTCGACTGGAGGAAGTGGTATCAGGCGAAAGAGCAGTAAATTCGACGGTAACAAAAAGAGAGAACTCCATACGCTTCATGCTCTGAAGGTAGATAAGAATTTACTGCAGTATACGTTTAACGCGAATGACTTCCTCCATTGACTAACTTCAACGCTGCTCCCCATACTATTCTCGAGCAGAGAGACCACTTATCCGTTTCGTCCAACTCTGCAGAGCTGCTACATTTGAGTCTCATTGAAACCAGGCAAAAATAAAAGATTGTGCTCCTTCCAGTCCGAGTATTTGATGCTTTCTATGATGCTTACCGGAAGCAGACCTAACACATATGGCAAATACTTAATGCCCCGCATAAGTCTCATATCGCAGAGTTTACAATGCATTCCAAATCACCATCATAAAGATCCGTGCCAGGACAATAAATTGATGGGCATTGCAAACGTCATTCTTCGAACTACCCCAATCGTAGAGACACGTAATTTGACCCCTTTGAAAAATAAAACAAATGCCTTGTAGCCATTTCTTCATCTTTTGTACGGCCTCTCGAATTTTAAAGTTGTATGGTATTCAAGAAATATTAAAATTTTTGGCTGAAACTATACAAGGTAGTGAGGAGGCTAGGGGTTGTACAATTTCGGTTACTCAATATTCAAATAAAGAATGGAAATGGCCGTCATCGATATTTACGATCAGTTTAATTTAACACCCTATTAGATAAAAAGTCTTTGAATTATTGCACAGTTTCATTTAAGAATCCGATTGCTACACTCCAAACGAAAATTATACGATGTACAACTGTTCCCAGGGCAAGAGTTCTCAAGTTGTATATCACCAAGCTTGTCGCTTGCAATGCGTCGTTTTTAAGCGAACGCCGATTTATTTTTTTTTTCAATTATATCATCTAGTTAAATTTATTTTCATTAATGCCACGTAGTTGTTCATGAAGGGCTACTCTTTGCTCGTAAAATAACGCATAATTTCAATTACAAAATAATATTAAAAACTAACGAAAAAGAACTCGGGGAAATATTGCTTATGACGTGGGAATTGATCCGGGTGATGACGAATGACCACACTTGGACAAAAGCAACGGATGTTGTCATAAAAAAACAAGGGAATGCTTCAACCTTGTATTCTACAAAACCAACTTCAGTCGAGGAGCGAGGGAAGCCATGAAACTGAGTCTACAGCCGAAGCACCACTAACGGCAGTAAGAGGGAGTGAACAAGAGAGTGGATGAGATAAATATAGACCCTAGTGGTCAACTCGACTAAAGAACGAGAAAGAAAAGAAAATGTTTACGGAAGGGGGGGCAGAGACACGGAAGTGGATATCGTGCAACAACTCCTTTGAGAAAACGTAGACATGATGCCAATTAAACTTCAACCGAGCACCCCGAAGCCTAATTACAATTTAGAATTTTTGTTTAACCCCCGAACTTTACGCAGGTGTTGGTTTAAGCAAGCCATCGAGCTACCCACGCCTGCGCCGAAATTCAGCAACTCTTTGCTACATTAAACACTTAACTGGCGTAAAAGATTAATGCGAGGTATAAAACAAATTATTTTGCTACAAAAAATATTATTTAATGAAACCACATAAGCGAATTAAAACTTGACTTTAATTAATAAAGGATCGGTGACATCATTTAAACTAACAAAGTGGCCTAAATGAAGCATCGATGCCTAAGAGATTCACACTTAATTATAATGTACTATATTATACTATTCCAAAGCCCGGACAGACGGCACGATGATGGAGATTGACATCAGAAGTGTCATCCAACGCAGCTCACGACGACTTAAAAATGAGTATAAATCTACACCATACACCGTGACATTTTAAAATAGTATACCCTTTTAATGCTCCTTGTTTAAGTGAATAAGAATCCATAAAGAGGAACACTAACTACCGTTAAAGACGAAACTAGCCCGAGAGGTTGGCTCCGACGGTTATAACCTGATCAAGGTTAGTATTCTAATTAACTGATAGAAGGCTGCTATTGGCAACTGGCACACTTATGCATTTCACGGTAATCTGATTTCAATGGCTGAGACAGAAAACCTATAGAAATAAGAATTAAATTGAAAGTCCCTAAGGATAATTAATTACGCCGTGCGAGTTCCTGGGTAAATAACGCTCTAGTACACTGCGGGTCGCGTTAATCGAATCGGAATACTCCCCCAAAAATCTCGACCGTGGATAAAAAAAGCGGAAAGAGCCAAAAACGAATTAATTTAAGAATATTTTAGCCTCAAGCCAAATTATAAAGGGTTTCTGAAGATCTCTCTCTCGTGCGGAGCACCTCAAGGGACTAATTGCAAGAGGTTACAATGAAATCCCGAGGGAGGGTGGACACCATCTCGTCGTTATGCCACAGTAGGAGCAGTATAGGAAGTAATGGTGGTAGGAAAGAGGGGGGGAAGGCTGTAAATATCGAATTTAAGTGCTGGGGGTTTGGAAAATGTGAGGCCAAGGGTTATTCGTAAACACATTTGTGAATACATAACAGCATCACAGAAGAAGGAAAACGTGGGTAAATGAGCAGTGAACACTTCCTTCCAAGAAAATTAGCCTTGGGCGCTGGCTCGGCAGAATAAAACGCTAACGGGAAAGACAATCGAGTTGCGGGAGAGCCAGCGACGCACAAGTTAAAGAAATATTCAACGAAATTACAACAATATCCAAATTACAGACAAGAAACGTTAAATTGTCCAATGATTTTCTGTACGTCTTTGTACAGGAATTTGAGTATTTCAACCCATCTACCAGGGGTGTTACTGCACAAGAAAGTTCTTTTACCCTTTATTTCCAGAAAATAAAAATAACCAGATGGAATGCATCACTCTCCAATGAAAAATATCCCATGAACACTATCTGACCAATGCAAATAAAACTTGCCTCTAGTCTCTTTACACAAAAATAGTAATACAATAAATAACAATAATCGATCAGTTGACTAGGAATATTCGAATATGAATTAAATATTTTTGGAAATACTTTATTAAAGTTGGAAAGCATACTTTTGTGCCTCATGGGCGGGTGAATATACTGTCTTAAAATCTAATGGGCTCGAAATTCACATCGTATTCTTACCTTTGCGTATTCTATCTTGAGTGTGCAACAGCCAGAATAGATATCAGCTCCGTGGAGTGAATCCTTGGCTCTCTTCGCTGACTCTACACTGTCGAACGTACAATTTAGTTAAGGAAAACAAAAATCTATCAACAAAAGAGACGAAGATAATACAATTTTCCACTTAATATTCTATTTATTCTAATGATTTTCCACTTAATATTTAATGGAAATTTGCAACAGTCTTCGTCTCTGCTTTTATGGAACAGTTCCACCACATCACACCAGAATCAGTAATTTATATCACAAAAATCTAACATTGGAAACGTTGCCAAGTAACTCTGGTTACCTAAGAAAGTGACCAAAAAAATTTCACTGCAGTACGCGGCTGTTCCTAAATAGTCATTATAGCGAATTTCATGTGTGAAAGTTTTACTTTTTATTTAACGTGCTAAAGGCATGCGCGGGCTAATTGCCATAAAATATCATTTGGGGAAGTAACAAAGAAATGTGTCGCAGAATTGCTACGAACGTAATTATGTACCAACATGAAATAATTAGCAAAACTATGTACACAATGAAAACCAAAAAGGCAGTAACAAGGAAATGTGTCGCAGAATTGCTACGAATGCAATCACGTACCATGTAAAAATTGGCAAAACTGGTTACACAATTAAAATCAAAAACCATATGATAAACCTAGATCTCCATCTCCCAACGGGCACATTACATGCTGAAAAACTTAATTCAGGAATGTAAAGAAAACTCAATTCAAAAATACCCGCGGAGGCAAGAAAGGCATCCCTCTACTAAAAGGAAAACCGTTCTTCACATTAATACAATAAATGACAAGGAGAACGTAACTCTATTCTGCTAATGTGCGAGATAAGGCGCTTTATGGAGCGACGGTTCGCAGCCCGAGGGTAATCACACCTTTGGGGGCATTCAAAAAATTTAAAGGGGTTCACTAAAGTTAGAGGTTCATCGTTTAAATTATTTAAAGGGGTTTACTCAAGTTGGAAATTCATTTATCTGCTGGAACTGAAGAAAGTTCAGGGGCAATAGGAACTGGAAACGTTTCTAAGTCCCAAATCAAATAAGTCACCCTTTTTAGGTCTTAAACATTACTTACCAGGGTGGCTTCGACTAAAAAAAAAACAAAATATTCGTCGGAAACTTGCACTAACTTTCCCGGAAACTACAAAATTAAACGTTCAACAACATTAAAAAATGAATTGCGTGTCTATTTAATTATGAAGAAATAAAACCTCGATGATTGAGCTAGTATCCATTAAAGTCGCCGGTTCAAATAGCTGCATTTCACTGCTGCTTTAACACTAAATATTAAGTTACTATTTACAAATTTGCGTTAAAGGATATTCAACCATTGCTTGCACTCCATTCTTCTTAAAGATGACGATTCGAAGAACTTGGCCGTTAGGTGAACATATGGTATGGAGAACCTCCTGCAAAAGAAAGAAATGGGCAAATTAGCAACATTATCTGTGAAATTAATGCAAACATTACAACATTGTTTGATAATTTAAGATTAAAAACGTTCCACCACAAGAGATAATTCCAATGAAATGTTTTCGACACGTTCTTTTAACTCCAGTCCACAAAAGAATCACGAACGGTCGTTAATGAATGGTAGTTCGACACTGTGCGGCTAACCTTCATGGTAGCGTATCCATTAATCCTTTCGTGATATAAAAATTCACCCAGACATGAGGTAAATTTTATCAGGTATCTTGTAAGTATGGGCATTTAGGAAATTCCATACTGCCTATCTAAATCGCTAAAGATAAATTTCGCCAGAAATGGCTTTAAAAACAAAATATAAAATATTACAGCGCAGTGTTTAGCGCATTAAGTATTCGCTCCATCGCTAATCAGAAACGCCTCTGCAAGATCTCCCCTTTTACTTTTACACGAGCAGCTTTAAACGTAGAAGCAGTACATCCTTGAACCAGAATTTCTCACGTGGCAATATTTTTGGCTAAAATTTTAGCACAAGAGGATTATGTTTCATAACAGAGCAGCAGCGATGCTTCAGGCCCAGGCGATTGGAGGACCGAGGTCATTTCACGTCGCGGCAGCACTAGGGGCTCAGTACATTTTTATTGCCGCTTTAGATAATGATTAAAAAAAATTTAAAGAATGATTTTTTTCTATTCTTCAAACTGTCGCCTAGTTTCCAAAGTTACAGGCGGCGACACAAAGAGGGACTTAACCCTTTTACTGCTTCGGGGCTGTTCACTTCTTGTTACGTCACTGGGAGGTACTGCACCGCACCACACTCGCGCCCCGATTTCCTTTGATTTCTGTAATGGATTATTTCAGCGAGCAATTCGAATTCCGCGCTCACTCTACATTTCTTGTTTAACTACGGCATTCGGATATTACACCTTACTCGTGTCAATGCAAAAATTGCAACATTTCTATGGAAATGTTGAATGATTGATGCGGCATAAAGGGTGCTTCAAGCTACCTAGGGCAGTCACGCCTTTTTTTTTCTTATTCGATTCGATCCATTCATCACGACACAAAGTTACAATCCTGTCAGTACTATCAATCCCGGTAGGCTTTCCTCTCCTTCACGAAAGGGATAATAGCAGGAGTAATAATGATACATTGTGAGGTTTTTTTAATAAATTAACAATTCTTAAATTTGACCAGCAGACATGCCAACTTTCAAAAATGAAAAATCGGGAGGACATGCCAACTTTCAAAAATGAAAAATCGGGAGATTTTTAGAAGTGTATCACGAAGTAATCACTTTTAATTACCACAATATTTGCATGGCACCTTAATCCCTTTATGACACTTTGCCAATTTTTAATGAATGTCACACTTTATTAACATGTTAAGCTAAGTACACAATTTGAACAGTTCATCAAGAACGTAAGAAGGAAAAATCGGGAGTCTCCCGCTTAAATCGGGAGAGTTGGCATGTCTGGACCAGGATTCAGAGAACATGATTGTATCAACGAGATCGCCTTTACTAGCCGATTCGATCCCTAAACCAGAGCATGATTTTTGCCCAAAGTTAAAAATTAGAGAAAATTCAAAAGCTTCGCACTGCTGCAATCGATGTAGCCTCATTGTGAATTTTGCATGATTAGGCGCGCCTGCTATCAAGAGTTTTCAAAATTGCATATATGGCATAGCTTCTGTTTTGGGCGTAAATTTCAAGTTCAACTGAAGGTTGCGGGGAAGGTTTTCATCTCATATTACATGCTTTTCATTCATTACCTTCCTCCACCGTTATTTTATAAAGTGTCAAAAAACGCCCGATATCGACTGAAAATCAGATTTCTTATCATCTGAAAAGAAGATTTGACTCAATAATGTCGGCAAATTATAGTTTTACGTCTTTTAAGTTGAAAACTGGACGAACGATCACCACTGGGACCTATCCCTGCCTCTGATTCTTCACACGTGCTTCGGAAGTGGAATTCTGCTCTCTATGAGACCCATACCACGATTTTGATTTTAAAAAACTATTGCATTGGTTTTGCAATGCAATAATAAACGATCATATCACTTGCAAGTAAAACACAAACCAGTCACGGCTTCTTTGCGCCGCAATACCTGGTTGCCTCAAAAAATGTCATACGCCATCTGGTCCTCTGTAATACTTCCGGCCATTTATTCGAGAAGCTTGCGCTGCATTATGATATAATTTCACTCACACACGTTGATAATTACCATTAAATGATAACCCTACCAGAAAAGACGTAAAATAAGTTCCCAACTTTCGTGCACGCATGAAGAGGCCATTAGAGAGTAATTTGAATTCATATTTGAAATTACTTAGGAACAAAGGAATTAAAGATGAAAACGAAAGTTTATCTTCAGATCAATATCTGGAAATAGGACTGGAAAATATGATGAACTTAATTCGAGTATGGCGCGGCGATACATCAAAAAAGAAAATAATACAGCTGCAGAAATGAGCTAATGGCCAGAGAACAAACTTTCCGCTTCCAAATTACAGTGAGTCACGCGACCCCCACAAAAATCCACCCATCGCAAATATCATCTTAACTGACAAATCACTCCGATTCCTACCTCCCGGGTAAAAAGAAACTATTTCCGAAGAAACTGTTCTAGATACAACTGTTTCAGGAGCCTCCGCACTAAACCTCGACCCACTCGCCCCGAATACAACCTCGAAAAAATGCTAGGGGTTAAATTTCCCGCTATGCGCGCCCTGCCGCACGATCCAGCATCACCATCACGCTGTCGTTTACCGACTGCTCAAGAACGCTGACTGGTTATTTACGGACTTCCAACCGAGCGCGCATTCGATTTGCAGAGGTGGCTGATGAATTCCTCTAACTAGGCTTAATTTAAAGTACATTCGGAGCCAAGTGTCTTTAAGATGAGGGCGCAAAAATCCTTCATGGTCGGACGCCTAGGGGCTATTTTCTCCGACTCAAAAATACAATAACGTGCCCGCAGAATAGAAACACGAGTGGATTAAGCAGGCGAGACGAGGAGAGCTCGCTTTATCTACGAACAGATACGACTACGCACAACACTCTCCCGACTGACCCAAACATCATCTATCTCGACAAAACCCATTTCACACAACCATTTGCTTTTAAGCTACAGAATGAATACACAGACCATTCTTCACCAGCGGGGGATGTGAAATAGCAGGTGGCGAGTGATGCGTACATTTATTTACAAGCTCGGCGCATAGGTTCTCGTTTGAAACCTCGCCCCTGTCCACTAACATCAATTAATCCATCTAGAGCAATACATGATCTGGAACCAGTTTTTTGGACACACATTGGAAACAGCAACCACTACTTACATAATCAATTAGTATCTTCTTGAAAAGAAAAACTCCTGTTGCCGGGAAATGAGAATGAGATTTGCAGAATAAAGAAGGCGATTCAAATGGCCGCATTCTTCCAACATGAAAATACTTCACTATTATCTCCGGTAACAGCTGAAGTTATGTCTCACTTAATAGGAATCTAATACGCCCTCAGTCTATTGGAGATTGTTTTCTTCATGAAACCCGACAAAAAAATTTACCATGCCATTAATAGAACGAGTTTTCATTCTCCGATTTCATTCTCAAGAAAACGAAAAAGAGTATAGGAGAACACGCCCTGAGAATATCACTCCTGATTTCGATAGTACGTTTCACGCGATTTTCTATCCACGTCCACATTAACTTACGGCGAGTTTTGAGCAACTTTTTATCCGTCGTTAAAATAAGTAATTTAATTTGTTCTAGTCGCCCAAAATAAAACGAATGACATCGCTCTGCCATTACTTTTTAAAGTTCACCATCATCCCGCAGACCACTAAAAGTTGCTCCAAATCAACCAGACTATGTCGTAACATTAAAATGTACATCTAATATTTTTATTTAACTTTCATTCATGAAACTTAACAGGGCATTCGCCACTCGGTCTCGAGAAATCAATAGAATAATACGCAATGACCCCCGTTAGATTATGCCCCTAGAATAATACACGTAATACAAAGCGATTAACAGACTGGTTTCTAAACATGCGGAAAGTTATGGGTAAAAAAGCCGAATTCAATAAGGAGTTATCCGGTACAATTATTTAGTCATTGGAAATTGTTGATATTTTGAAGTCTTGCTTGTCATGAGTTAAAATTTTGGCATAAATAATAACCTACTATTTTGAAGTAACCAGTTAACGAATTCCACACTACTACAAATGCCTTTTCAGTTTTACACCTCACGCTGTTCATTTCCACGAAACAACCGATTTGCATTCTTCTTGAGGTCGCTAGACTGGGCGAAGGGTTAATAGGAAATAGTTACAAGGGAAGCCGGAAGAACTTGAGTGCCAAAGGAAAGAATGAAAAGGATGGGATGGATTGGAAATCGCTGAAAGCAGCTGAGGGTCCTGATCCGATGGCCTAGTTGTGGACCAGGGCTACCATTTCCCTGGATTGTTAATCAAAACTAAGCTTCAAGTTTATCTGTCGACGAGTCCCTTAATCCCCGAGTGATAGGAACAGCGCGGACGAAACGAACTAATACGACCGCGAAGAGCCTAGGTCCGCGAGTAAATAATTGATGTCACTTTCAAAAATGACTTTAAATGTCCAAAAAAGATACTCCACCACAAAGATCCTTTCCTTTCTATATAAATTCATGAAGTATCGAAAAGCATATTGAAGTAGATATTTTTAAAATTGCAATACCACTGTCAATAGCTCACTACACATTGATGATAAACTAATGAGCTTGAATCCTTGAAGATTTTGAAACTAGAATTTTCACCGAGAAAATTCTGAGTTTTCTCAGTGAAAGCTGGCGCTTATGCGAATATGATATGGAATGTAGCAAAAATATATATCGAATCTTATTCCATCCAATCTCCAACGATCTGCATCCAAAGTAGAATCCGATCTATTACTCATCAACGGACATGAGCCTTGCGTAAAAACGTCACACACTCCTTTGAATATAGTGGATATTAAAAATAGACGTATGAGTTTACCACAGATAAGCGTAAAGAGAGAAGGTACAGAAGATTTCCCTTTAATTATTCATGGCGCAGACGACAACAAAGGATTATAATGCCGTAAACTTGGAACACCAAAGTAGCGAACTCAAGCAGGTTGCAATTAATCACTTTTGAAAAGGTATTTTTTAATGCTAAACTACCGGGCTCCTCAGTCCAGAATTTATAACGCTAAGTTTTAGCAGTACGGCCAAACGTGTATGCACGTGGCTCCATTTCGGCACCTTATAAATTTAGACATTAATACAAATACGAATTTCTTTTACAAACCATCTCTTCCACTTCAAGAGCCAGAAGATTAGCATCACCCTTAATCATGACTTGGAGAGTCTATGCAAAAATATTCATAACAACCATAACAAAGGATTAAACATCAGTGGGGGCCCTTGGTACCTTCATATACGTTGTTTTATGCTGAAATTTCACACCAAGCGGTCATTTTCAAAGTTGGGAAAATGAGACCTTCCTCTCCTTTTCACTGAATTGTTTCCGCTGCCGACGAAATATTTCGTCTGGTTTTTATTCCAGGGACAACCACGGATTACGTGGGACGCAGATTAACGAGACGGGTCCATCGTCATGGAGCACTGCATTCGTCATGACAAATCTCCCTCCACAAAACGCGCACGTCACCTTCTCTAATAAGACCTACTTTTTGGTCAGATCCCCATGGGCCCACCACGGGCACATCAACCCTCGGACTACCGAGCGCTCCTTCCCCCGCGCCGCTGTCCTGTCGCGCCAAACTTACCCCCTCCACCCGCCACCGACAAATCGCGAGCCCCGACACTACGGACCCATCACTAGCCCTTTAATTAGTCCATCCACGAGTGGAAAAAAGACCCCCCCCTCCTCTCTCCGTAGTCTCTCCGCCCTAGCTTCGCCATAGCCTTGGGGAGGAGGACGCGCTGGAATTTATTTACTACCAGAGGGGCGGGAAGCTAACACACAAGACTTTTTTACGATCTGGATGAGACATGGGAGCGGCAAAAATAATACCCCGCGGGCCGAGAGGGGGGAGGGGTGAAAGGAGGAGGAGGAATGGTAGAGAAGGAAGAGAGGAGCCGAGAGGAAAAGAGAATTGTAAAAAAGCTAGAGAGAGGGAGAGGAAAGAGGGAGAAACATTGACTCCCGGATAGGGCCAGCGACCGCCATCAGTGGAAAAAAAAGTCTCCCTGCGCGGACTCCTCACTGCGCAGCGGGGCACAAAGCTGCGACGGGCGGACAGGGGGGCGTGGGGGGAATAGGAATGGAGAGAGGGGAAGTGTGGGGAAGGCGCAGAGCCAGACAAAAGGAGCGGAGAGGGAAGAGAGAGAGATGTGTGTGGATGCAGGGGCGGCGGGGGCCAAAGACGAACGGCCGCCGCCCCGCCCCCTCATCACCTCGCGACCCCCGGACACCTCCGACTCGACCCGCCGGTCAGCGCACGCGGTGCGAAGGGAGGACGACGGCGGACGAAACAATTCCACCCGTCTCATTTCTTACGGAGACGCACACACCCTTTTGTTCCCCACGCTGCCTTCCCTCTGAGATGGCTCCCGAATCAAAGTGAAAACGGCGAGTGAAAATTAAGGGGGGAAAAAACGTACCTAGTCTTCCATGGGCCGTGGAATTAATTTTCCACGACTAAAAACTGCCTTTCCATGGGGCATCAATCAAAACAGTTCGGAGGGGACATGGTTCTTCATGCCCCTACCGAATGCCGACAAAAAATTCGTGAAAAATGGCAAAAAATAAAAAGTTTCCCTACACTTGGACCTACATGAAACGGAATTCACATCTAAAAATCTTCTGTACATTTAGAGACATCTGACAAGCCCTCAGCGGTGATGAATGATGTGGTGGGGGGGGGGAATTTTGAATTGAATAAGGGACACTTTTAATCAATTCATTCACGATAAAAGTGGCTTGTTAAGACTTGACGTTTCTCCGAGATCTTTTTGTTGACCCAAAACATTTATGCATGGCATTTTATTTATTATTACCGCGTATTTCTGTCATAAAAAGATATAACTCTAAACCTATTGTTTCGGTAGCTAGGCCTTCAATGTTTTAGTATTATTGTCTTATCAATTCAAAACAAGCGTCGCCACATATAATTGACAGGGACGTGAATTCAACCACACACACACGACTAAAAAATACTATCAGTTATCTTTTTTCCACGAAATTAAGTATAAATAAATCTCATCAGACTAATGAAATAATAAAGATGATTATTTGGGACTTAATACGACAATCAGGTCGTCATGCAAGCTAATAAACCACTGCAAACAGAAATACTACGTTTTTGCAATCATCTCCAAAGCAACTCTGCAAGGTGATCTAGTTCCCCTTATTTGAAGAGTCAAAACACAAATGATCGTTTACGGCATGGCTTAGGTGAGCACTGGTTTACGTATGTATTGAACATCTAACAACTCATTTTCCGGTAACGAGCCCGTGAAACATTGGTGCTGCTAAGAAACACTGATTCCACAGGGGTGGAATCACTATAAGAACTAAATTTCAACGAGAATAAAATGAGACTGTTTAAGCGAATGCTACGGTACATGGAAGAACCGCTACCCTACTATGAAACATGGCAAACGCTAAGCCCGGCAAAGACTCGTGGTAAATTAAGGCCGAGAAATGAATTGACGTGAAGAGGAAAAAAAACTGGTTCCCACTGCGCTAACTTCAGTGTACTACTGAAGCTAGGCAACCGAAAAGGTCTTTTCATGAAGCTTATCCTGAATAGAAAGTAAGGCTGCAATTTAGAGCTCTCCGACTAAACGCCTACCGCCACGGGTTTCGCGTAACTTTCACGCTCACCCGCCCGCCAAGGCTCCCCGGATTTCACAGCATTCGGAAAAAATGCGGGAGAACGGGCGAGATTTTATCGATTGGTGATTACTGTGGGGTTTCTGCTGCACCGCGTACGGTTGCCATTAAAGGGTTCTGCGCTCCACGGGAAACTCCGGAGGCACCAAACACCGACGACGCGGCCTGGAATGCCCAGAAACGAGACACCGGCGAAAGGGAAGACGGGACTGCCGGGAGGAGGACGAGAGGAACAAAATAAAAGAGAAAAAAACATTCCGGACGTTGATCTACGACTTCAAATATTCCGAAGGCTGCGACTCGCCGATCCAAACCGTACGTCTGATTAAGACATGTATACGAGTATGTAGTGGGGAGCGGAATGGTGATATTTGGATGGTGGAGAGGGGGAGGAAGAGGAAAGGGGCACGAGTGGTGTTTCTGTGCCACCGTGTGGTAGGAGGCAACACGGAATTAGAACCCGGTTTTCCTTCTCCCCGGCTCCCCCTTGCCTTGCCCCCTACCCAGGTCTATTTATCGGCGCAACGGAATCGATCCAGTCTAAGTGCCGGAGCCTTCCCGAAACCCTCCCGTCATCCTCCGCGGCCGCCCACCTCCCTGGGGATCCCCCCCTCCGAAGGGAAAAGGGGAGGATTGGTCTTCCCCTGCTCTCCCCCTCCATCTCCTCCCCCACACGGTCCCCCTGCAAACCCCGGCCAACTCTGCCACCCGCCCGCTCGAGGAAAGAGTGCCTGGATGCCGCGCGGGTAACCACCGAGCAAACCGCGGATCCGAAACACGTGCAGTGTCGGTGGGTGGGGGGGAGATTCCTGATGGGGTTGTGGAAGGAGGGGGTGGGAGTGGGTGGGTAACGATGGAGGAAGGGCTTATAACTCCTCGGCAGCAGCGGACTGAAACCGCGGCCACTGATTAATTGATACGGAGCTCTCGCCTCCAGGAATTCCATCCCCCGCCCATCAAACGCGCTCAAATATGTATGCATTACGGCGCCCCACCGGCCCACCTGCAACGGGGAGAGAGAATCATGGGAGGAGTATGGGGCTTCATTGCTGTGGAAACGGCACCCGAATCCAAAACCAGGATCTCTACTGTGATTCCCCAACTTTCAAGGCAGTTGGTAATCGAGTTGGGCGATTCCGATTCGATTTACTAAAGATAGGGTTTCGATTATTTCTGAATTTTTATAATTGACGCCAATTTTATGGCATATCGATTTTTACCAATGGCACCCAAGCCCGAATAAAATCTCAATTGGCAACATCCTTTCCCAGAAAATACAGATGCACACAACGCCCTCTTCCAATTCCATCGGTGCAGGCTCCACTAATGTTATTACACGAAATTGGAATTTTTTTTCAATCTAAGCTTACTTTTACCGAAATTCATTTGAAGCCGTTTCTAAAATTTAAAATTCTTTAATTAATAACCAAAATCAACTGACGGTATGATGAGCATTTTATGAATTCGCAGTATTAACTGGATGAAGACTAGCGGGAAGAGGGCGCATTTGGCGCATGTAAATGGTGGCCAACTCGGTAGCAAGTAAAGGGTTTTGATTTACTTCCGTTCCCGTTACTTCCATGCAGGAAAATAAAAATTAGAAAGAAGATCTTAAGACATGACGTCACAATGGTACATTTCACTTTGAAAAGCAAATAAACAGCCGCAAACGAATTTTAGTATCGTTTAGAGGGAGCAGACATTCAAGAGATGACTCCTCGCCACGGTTGAAAAACACGATATCGACTTCGGAGAGGAAGCTGTAACTGAAGGGGAACGGAAAACGGGCCAAGATAGCATGCACCAAAGGGAATAATTGATGGGATCTTGAAAAGTCAAAAAAAGGAACGAATCCAATCGATTAGCAACATGGGACTTACTACGGCGACTTGAAATGTAAGATGACAAGTGATGAAAAGGAAGCGAACCAAATGGAGAGGGAAAGTCCAAGAATTGATTGCTTTCAGACTTTGAGGATTTACCATTGATAAGGCTATTCAAAAGCTTTAGAGAACTAACCCTCAGTGTAACCTTGGCATTCAACTGAAAAAATAACAATAATTCTAAGGGTACTCATCAAGATTTTTCGGCAATAATTTCCAAATTGAAACGTTAGATTTGATGCAACGACTTCAGAGAGTAAAAATCATTCGCCTTGACCGGGATTCGAACCCGGATCCCTCGATATCCAGCCGAGTGCTTTAACCAATTAAGCTACCGAGACGTCATCTTACACTCTGAAATTTTGGGGGCTTTAGAGGAACAAGATGTTGTGACGAACACCGTACATACAATGTAACAGGCATTCGTAGTCGTGCGCGAGGCGCCACAGTCCACGAGGTTAAAGCCAATTTCAAACACTTAGGCTGTTCATACCCTTAGACAAATTTCAAGAAACTGCGGGAGATGCCGCAACAGTAACTTTTAACGGAGTCATCCGCTATCGGCGAATGATTTTTACTCTCTGAAATTGTTGCATTATAATGCACACATAGCGGATGACTCCGTTAAAAGTTACTGTTGCGACATCTCCCGCAGTTTCTTGAAATTTGCCTTACGATTTGATTTAAAATTATAGACCCCAGGATACTTAAGGGGTATTTCCCTTTCTCAATTGCCGAAGAAAATAAATATAAAATAGTTTCAAATAAACTAACTTCATAGCATAAAGAAAATTAAGTCATTTTCCATTACCTCCTACTTAAGGCAGAAAACCACGCAGGGAAGTCGACACTTCCCAACATATAGCGACCATAAAAATAAAAGTAGTTTATGCACGTTCACGAAGTTTTCCACGTAAACGAAAGAAAGTGTGCGGTTTGGTGGTTGAGTTGGGCGGCCACAGAGTTGGGGTTCGTCGGCCCACTGAGGAGTCGCCCTTCCTCAAAACATCGACAGGGTACCCGTGGTTGAGGTTAGTTGAAACGGACGGTCCAAAATAATTAGTAAATAATCATTTCGCTAGCATACCACTCCCAAACTTTGTCTAGTGCATTAACTTAAGTACTAACATCATAGTCTGCCTAAATTGCCTTCTATAATAGTCGCATCCTATTCAGGAAAAATATAATACCATTGTGAATTTTACATAGAACTACCAGAATTGTTACACACTTAGCTCACATATTATCCGTATTTACTCTGATAAAAATGGCGCAAAACCAAGATACGTTAAGTACGCAAGGATAATTACGCCTAAAAATGGCAGGAAAGCATTAAAAAAAGGACTACGGAATATCGAAACGACGGTATGTTGTTGATCCAAATGCAAAACAATTCTTGTTTCTAATGTCATTGGTGGGATGCTGTTTTGGGATTAAATAAATAAATATGCGGCAAAATACTCGAACCTGTAGCATAATGTTGCCCTAGCTTGAACATTCTAATCTTTACCGTGAAAGGGTGATTGAAAAAATTAAACTCATCTCTTAAGGTGACTAACAATAAGCTCAAGAAACCTTCGGTTACTAAAAAGAGTTTATAAAGAATAGGAAATGACACCAAGAAAGAAACAAATCTTAAAAAAGTAATGGCAACTCAACAAATTTTAACGGAATGATTAGCTCACCCCAAGCCCTTGTATTGCGATAGACCCAATTTAGTGCCTGTTTCAGGAATGAAGAAACGATGGGCTCGTGCCAATACATGTGACCGCCGAGTATTTTTGAGACGCAGGAAGTCAAAGATTGTGTTGAAAAATCTTTGAAATATTAAATTATCCAAGTGAAATAATTAAAACAAACCTACAACGTAGCAGGTCGAGTATGGACATCATTCTCAGCGTCCTTGGTCCGATAACGATTTTTCGAGACGATGTCTGTCTCTGTGGCCTGCGGATGGAAAACTTGGCCCATTCCCATCCGATATCGGAATCCATATCCGAAAACTTAATGACGTCGAGCGCCTGCCAGTTCGTGACATTCTTTATGCGCCTGTAACAAACTTAGACATCTTGCAGCCAGCTGACCCAAGGAATGTCTCCTTACTGAAGCGCTACGAACTATGACTCACGACTTTGGTATAAGCTAAGTTCGCCCGTATTTCAACGAGCAGTGATATACGGAAGAAAAATTATTCTGTCAACATTAGCACGCGGCATAAAAATTCATTTTTACAACTTCTCCCAATATACTGCGTAGATTTCTGAATTTGCGATAGTCCCAATGTGGTGGTAGTCAACAAAGGTTGATGATTATTCTCGTTTTTATCGAATTTTCGGCATAAAAAAGGTCACTCTTTGTCGAGCAATCAAGACAAACATCTTGCACTCAGCACAGGCGGAGATGTGCAAGTTCTAATTTAACTAAAACAACCGTAGTGTAGCAGGAATGTAACGAAGACTTCGACTTGAATTTATTTTTTCCAATTTCCGCAACGTGGATGCATTTTTTTTTTAAAGGAAGTGTACCAGAGAATATTGGAAAATTAATCGAATAAATTTAAAAAATGAATTCGTCCAGCATAAAATCGATTCCTCTCACATTTTCTTGAACAATTTTACCTTTTCGGGAAGTGAATTTCGAAAAGGAGAATAATTTAATAACTAACAACCAAAAAAAAAAGAGTTGAAGCAAAATATCTAATTGTGTACATTTCTACAATGGCATCAATATAAGCAGATAGAACAGATTCTCCACAAATTAGTAGCGTGTCGAAAAAAGGAGAGATATCTACGATGGTATTCAGTATTTTGTTCCGCAAATGGAGCAAAACGACAGCTACGAACCCTAAGAGACTATGAAAAAAAATAATGGATGGCGATCTTGTCCTACTGCTATTTCCTTAATGCGCCATCATTGTAAAATAAAATCAAGTCCAAGGGCCCAGTAAGTCGGGAGGAAATAAAAAAAAAAATTACCACAGGAATGGCAATTCCAACTTTAATATGCACACACGAATAAAAAATCAAATGCTTTTGAAGTAGCTTCCAGCTCTAAGCCCAGGAAAGTTTTCAGAAGACGGTTGTAGCAGACAGTGGCATGAAAAAGTTTGGAAATCCAATGATCCACACGGAAATCCCCTTCTACAGGGTTTTGGCGTCCTTCCCGCCCCTCTACGTCATCTCCCTACCCTCTTGAGCGCGGAAGCACCAAAGCCTCAGCACCAGTTCGCTTCGAAATTTATCGCGTCCCCGTCACGCTCATAATCTGTCAAGACCAATATCTTTTCTCCTTATTCCAGACTTCGAAACTTGGGAGATATCGAGCACTTGACATAATTTTAAGCTTTTTAAACCGCATTCAGGGGCAGCAAGGTTTATGGTGCCCCCCCCCCCCTTTCACCTAAGAATTTCTCCTTCCTGCAAGTGGTTAATTTCACGATTCTTTTTCGGAATAATAGCAGAAACCGAATGGAGAGCTCATCAGTTACGGGACTCAACTACAGTCGCGAGACAATACCGCCGTGACAGACCTTTTAAGTTCGCATGAGTTTCAACGGACAATCCGTGATGGAACTGCAAAATTGATGACGTTACGATATGCCCAACATAAAGTCGACTGTTTATCTTATTTTTCTGATTTACGTTGACATGTGAACATCGCCACAGGGTATTAAAAAATTATAGCGTCTCGTCAAATTAACTAACTTTGCGATGGATTCGACTGGGAAATATCCGAGAAATGTCGGAAATATTCGAAGAATATTCGGGAAATTTCCAAAGGAGTGAATTGTAACCCATTACAATATCTAACCGCGCCTGGACTTACAGAATTTAATCTGCTTAAGAAGATTATCATTCAATAAGTATTCCAAGAACTAACCCCGTTTGTAATTACCACGTAATCAAAAAGACTCCAAAATCCATGAATGGAAGAAGGTCGGCATGAAATCTAAATTCCACTTCAACGAGACGTAACAATTCTTATAAAAACTAGTAGCGGAATCCCTCGTTAGCTGAAACGACAAACCACGATAAACACACTCGGCCTGTAGTTCTGGTGGATTCAATCCAACTTATTTGTGGGCTTCAATTATATTTAATGCAAACGAAACCACACGATGCTGAAACATTTGCGCACTATTTGTTTCCCTACTCAGTGAGTAACAAGGTAAACTATACATTATTAACATTAAGACGTTTGGAGCTTTGTTGACATCTACCCGCAGCGTGCCAACCACTTGAGGGAAATAACTAGAAAGGCTTGTTTGACCACCTAATGGATTAAGTTCTGGCTTTTGGAGTTACGATAAACAGAATGGAATAGCAGAAATAAATGTCGCTCATGATTAAATGTTTTGATAAAAATAATTTGTTCCAATAAAATAATGGCAAAAATTCACTATGCCAAGTTCATTATTTTTTCGCAGTTAATTTTGCAACCAAAGTAGAGCAGTCCTCACTTTCTGAAAGCTATATCGATCCCTCGGTGTAGCCAATCTCGCTTTTCCTAACTTTATGTACTGCCACAAACTTTGGCGCAACACTTCAAATAGTTTCCATCAACGATACATTATATACGCATTACCCTGTAAAACTTCACTCCTCCTTCTGGAGGAAAATTCGTAAGAGATTTAAGTACACCATCGATGCTCCCTTTACTATCACAGCGTGCGTGACTGGCATTATAACCGACTGGACCACCCCAAGGGAAAATATTCACAGCCCTGGCAATTTTGCATAATATTAGGGACACACATTAACTTCATTAAAATAAAACTGAAATAACTCAAGTTACACACACACAATAAAAATTTCGGGAAAAAGGAACGTTACCACAAATCGGTTTTATAAAATTAAAAAAAAAAATAAGTGAGAAACAGGCGTAACAAAAGAAAATTTCCTTCCGAACAGTTCAAATACGAGAATGAGTTCGAACTCCTCGTGGTTGCTAACGATTGCACCAATAAATTCACTTGGTCACATTCAATGATGAATGGTCTTTTTAGATCTGTCAACAAGGAATTGCAGCAACAATAAAAACAACGTGGACGGTCAATGCATATAAGTTACCCGTTAACTGTCTTTTAAGTTACCAATTCGAGCAAATAGAAATTGAAAAACCAATAAATACACGACTATGCCATTACATCACAGAGAGCAGAATATTGGGGGTGATTCATTTAAATGTTCACATTTGTCTGGACATGTGTTCACTGAAGCTGCTTTTTGTATGTGAAAGACAGCGTGTCATCTCATCTGATTCCTCACCCGTATTCGAGTCTATTACATTTAAATACTTTTCTTAAAAATGTAATTCAGGAAGAACCGAATTTCGAGGAATCCGTTTCCTGCAATCAAAGCAACAAATCGGACTACGAATTCCACTCTAAAGTGCGAATGGGGCTGAGAATGTCAAGATGACTTACCATCCGCTGCACGTAAAGCTTCTGAGCGCAGCAAGAACCCACTTTTCGCATCGACCGAGAGCCATGGCCTAAAAGGCACATCTTTCGGCAGTACCACGTTTCCTGAGGTGGCTGTGAATTTACACATTCCCAAAACTGTTCCATGTTTCGCGGACATACATTCAATTGTCCCGAACCGATAATTCAGGGAGAGAAACTTTCCGAGTTGAAATGGGTGCAAAGTTGGCCCATACCCCTTCAATGACCTCTCTATTACAATTTCAATGCTAAAATTCAGTGACACCATTCGAGTTTTGGAAAAGTTTCACGCAATAACCTTTTCAGTACTCTTTTTCCCAAAACCAGATATGTTTTATCGAAAATTGAAACCGAGACGGTCTATCCAACTCTCTTTAATCCTAACGTCCTCTTTGGAGTTCCTAATCCTCTATCCAACCCGGAATTTATCTCATTGTCAAATACTTAAACTTCCAACGTAATGCTAATATTACCGGACGCTCTCGTCACGCAGGAAGAAGAAGCAGCATCCTCTCGGCGGAAGAAATGATCCCGCCGCCTCTTAAGTGATACCTAGCCGGCGAGACTGGCGACGCGAGGCCGCCGAACCGAGCCAGCTCAAGAGCGTTCGATGGCTCACAAAGAGCGAGCGGGCCCACCCGGCGATGGGGGAGAGCGAAGGGGAGTGGGGGGGGGAGAAAAACGGGCAACCAATCAGCGGAATTGACATCTTACGATTATTGGAGCGAGCCGACCGGGCGCGTGTAACAAAAGAGCCGAGGTTGAATCATACGAGCCATAGACGATGCAAATACAGCATCGATTCAGAGAGGAAAGAAGAAACGGCACACTGAAGAAACTAGGTTAGTACTCGAACACATACGGTCTCAGTGGAAATAGATACGACACACACGGCCAGACTTGCAAAGGAGGAAGTCGTCATCATCGGAAATCTTCGCAAACGGCGAAGTTTTCATGCGGTCCGTTTAACCCGTGGAAGAACATTCGATCGATTTCACGATGACTGCCATCTCTCTGTTGATAATGAAGAAAATTAAATTGGAATAAAATATATTATAGCAACGTCAAGCTGGTGGTGGCCTCGGTCTAAATGTGTCCTTAGTTCTCCAAGGTAGCCAAATATTAGTTACGACTTCCAAAGGAAAAATAAAAACCACGCGTAATAATCCAACCTCGAATATCGTTGTTAAATATAGGTATTCATAGATCCTTCGCAAAGGAGGACGCCTGGGCTATTACTTCCTCCCATGGACTTCTTCATTATTTTTTTATTTTATGCTATCCATTTTCAAAGTAAACGACCGCATTCCTCTTGGCAGACGTGCGTCGTAAGGGACTTTATACGCCCAGAAAAAATTATCATGCGCACGAAAACAAAAATACACACATATAAAACACTCCAAATTAAACCTCCGACAAAATTAAAAGGACGGAAAGAAAACAATGTGATAGCCGAGCAATATGGAGAACTGCTTCATTATCGCCACGGACATGGCGAGGAAGAATCATTTAAAATACACGCAACCGAGCCCGGAGGGGAGAAAGGCAGGGCTCGTAAAAGCCCTGTAACTGTTTTGAAATCGTAAAATGGATGAAGCGGAGGCCCTTCCAGGAAGAGAGCGAGACTGTACGTATGCAGGCGTGCGTGGACCGCAGGGAAACGCGGGGGAGGTGGATTTTGGGGGGAAGAGGGCGAGAGGTTCGTTTTGCTGCTTCCGTCCCTCATAGGAACGACTGATGAAGAGGTCTCGTGCCTCGCGGGACTCATTCAATCACCGCTTTATTCACCCGCTTCCGATGAATGGATACTATTCGGCGAGAAGGAACAAAACGGGAGAGTGGGGAGGACGGGCGTAGAGAATCGTGGCCGTCGGGAAAATTGGGGCAGAGGAAAAAAAAACCGCGTGGAGGGACGACGGAGATGGGGGAGAGAGACAAACCCCGTCGGCGCCGGTTTCTCCCACCTCGGAACACGAGCGAAGGGGTAAATGGAGAGCGAATTGTCAAAGAACGAACGAAAGGCCTGCCCACTAACGTGCGTGGCTCACATGGCCAGTGATTTACACGCCCCACGGGAAGAGTGCGGCCCCGCCCACGAAACCACGGCAGTCGAATCAAACCGCAGGATAATGAGGCACCGCTCCGTTCTGCAGGCCCACATCGGCACACACGGCTACCTAGCCCTCGGGAGTAAGGCGGCTTCCCCGGCGGGAGAGAGTTCAAAGCTCCCCCAACCACCCACGGCGCGTCTAAACAATCGCCGCACGACTTGGGCACGCACCACTGAAACCCAAGGGGGGGAGGGAAGGACGTGAGATCAAGAGACTCGGGGGGGGGAGGGGGCAGGATTTCTCAGAGGCACATGGAGTTAGGGGTGTATGTGAACCCTTGACATGCGGTCCTTCGAGAATCACTCGCATGTCTGGTGAGAAAGAGGAGATGGATCTGAGCCGCAAAAGGGGGTGTCTATGGGGACCAATCAGGGAATGTCACTACTAACCGACTAACTAAACGATATCATCACAAGGGAGAACTCCGGCGGACTTAAACAAATGGTTCCCCATCATTTTCCTCAGGGACGCAAACCATACCAAGGAGAGGGGCTGCTCAACCTGTCTTGAGCTATTCATATTATTCAAGGTTATACAAGGGTAATGATGAATTACGCATTTAAATGTGGCTAGCCACGAATTTTTGCACTTGATCACACAGAGAGACCATTCAACGTAATATGCTCCATATAGAGAGGGTGCTCGGGGCATAAAAAATCCTTTCGATTTTTTCGATTTCGATAAAATCGAGTCCTTTCATCTTGCCGGTGGCCTGATGCTTTCAAAATAACCCGCAAAAAGAGACGATCTTCAAGTGGGGAATGCACCCTATTAGTTGGACGTTACATCTATCAAATTAATGTTATAAACAAATCAACGAGGCACATAAATGTTAACGCCGTTTAGAAAAATCATTAGTACGACTACGAACAATGATGCTTCAATGAAACCTCAAATATTTTTGAAGTATAAAACTACCTATAGCGAATGCTGTCATTTTTTAATACGATATTAAAACAATTGATAAAATCATTCAAATACTAAAATTCACTATTTGGTCTAAAAGAAAACCAACTATTCATAACTGCGGCCCAATAAAGGTATCGAAAAGCGCTCTACCTAGACACAAAACTTTAATTTGACACAACAATTCTTAGTTTAAGTACACAATAAAATGAATGCTGAAAAGACTTCTTCGGGACGGATTGTCACACAACAGTAAAGAATACGTCAACAGTTCAATGCAGTAAGGTAACGCGACTACCTACGAACTAAAGGTAGCGTTGACAACATCAAGGAAATTTCTACTCGAAAGTTTCTACACACATTCATTTTTAAGGTTGGAAACGATATATGACAGTCGCGAAAACCATTATTTCTCCTTGATCAAGTGACAAATTCCTACACTGCTCCGCGATTCCCTCGGTCGACTCCCACATGTTCATTAATCGTTCGCTTTCCGATCAATCTCATATGCTCTTCAGAATGTCACTGGGACGGCCGCTCATTTGAAATGACATCCCGCAGTAGATAAAATCGTTCCTAGTATGACTCGGCGCTTCATTTGGACCTGGAAACTCAATACTTTACCGGTGTTATTTTTTATCTTTTACCGGTGACCAGGGACGTGATTCCTGCGGGTATATTTCTTTAATAATATTAAATATTATAATTTAATATTTGAAGATCTCTCTCTATGTTGAAGTCCTCATAACCAAATCAACTCTTATGAATAATAAGTAACAAATGTACGAACACGGCCTTTAGATGACTTTGATGCAGCTAACCTTTAGCGTCAGTCCTACACAAGCCACTGGTATGATCATATAACCCCTTAAAATGATAGCGCCCCCATAATTAGATACTTAACATAATAATGGCACGAGTGTACATCTGCACACTTGTGATTGTTTAAGACACATTAAGCAATATTGTTTTAACCGATTTCCAGTGTATAATAAAAATGCACGACCTAGACCAGAAAGGAGTATACAAACCAAATCTGTGAAAGTCATTTTTAATCGGAGTCAACCACTTTTATAAATTCTGAATTTCACTACACAGAATTCACCTGCCGAACCATCGCGAATGATAGATTGAGGAAATATGGATTTACAGCACGATGATTTGGTCAGGTACTACGCCATGCAAGTTGAGTCGGAAACACGGTGGAAACCTTAATTTTAAAATAATACAAGGACACACTTCTACCCGAAATTATATTTTGAAATAACATTACGCATAGCAATAAATTCTACTGAACTCAAATATCCGACAACCAAAATGGGATTTGGTCTCTACTCCCCCAATGAAACAAAGTTGTCATTTATCACAAAATCTTTTCACCTTACTTAGTTTAAATCAAACTGTATAGACATCGCTTGATTCCCCAACAACCTACATTTAAGAATTTGCAGTTCACGCCGCCTTGTTATCGATCTCAGGTGGTCTCCGGAGTTGTAGGCGGTTTCAACATCAAATCACTTAACTCAATCTCGGGTTTTAATAAAACTAAATATGTCCCTTACGTGAAGACGGAACGGTATAACATATTTTCAATGCTAGCCGCATGCAGTTCTAAGACCTAGAGGACTAAGCTTTTATGGTTTGAGAATATATATGCTGCACTGATTTATAATAAAGACCTCGGTAATTACGACTATGTAAGTAACCCTTGGTGCTATTTTACGCCGCCTCGAACTAGCTCTAGGATGTGTACCATGGTCTAATTATATCAAACGGCGAAGAACGCGAATAACAGCGAGGAGTAATGCAGTAAGAAAATTAATTAACATTCTCCAGCACTTGGAAGAGCAATTTAACATCTGTAAGACAACCCTTCAGAAGAAGTCACGCTAACTACCGAGTCCACTACAGCAGCAATTGGCAATCTAATTTCAGTTAAATATATTTGAACAGACTAAGGTAATGATTCAGAGCTCCATATATTTCCAAAGTAGTCGAGGCTTTTTAAAGGCAACAGACCTCTGCGGTTATCAATATTCACAATGATAACATTCTAAAATCCCTCGAGAGAGGGACTCATTTACTTGGATATTTTTCTTTCAAGGTTACATATATCACAAAAATAAGGGTATTCTTGGGTAGACTCTGTGCGATAATTACACATAAATTAAAATACGAAATTTGGAATTAGAATGAGAAGTCGGGTAATTTATTAACCAACGGATAAACTCAGTATGATAATTGTCTGGATATCCAATATGAAATAAATGCGCCTTGAAGCCTTCACCTTTGTGATTTAATCATCACTTGAATCATGCACACTTTTTGAAACGCTGTCCTTTCCGATGACGATCAACCATTCTGATTTTATCAAGATTTAGTTAAAAGGATCAATACTTTTGTACAAATCTGAATATCAATTCTTTGACGGATTGGGGACTGATTACCATCAGTGGCCACAGAAAACCTTCCAAGAAATAATACATTCAGCCTGATTAACGATATTCCTAAGCACATCAGCTCGCCAGACGACTGAGTTCATTATTTTTGTCAAATAAATTAGCTCCCGGTTAAGCAAAGCCAAAGCGCCAAACCTATGAGAGGTATTTTTACATCTAGTAGACATGACAAGCTCAAAACAATATTAACCCATTACACTCCCACGTCAAACGACAAATTCCTTGCATTACTAGCGTCCAGGACAGTAGGGTAATTAGGGAAAATCCATCACGGCATCAACGACCATTCTAATCCCTGTCTGCCCGTTTTTGCCTCAGCCATTTGGCTCGACTTCGGCATTTTCGTGGCTTGAACGCATCGGCACGCCGAACGCATTTAAGAGACTAGAGCATCAGCAGAGTGCAGAGGAATGTTAACGAAGATTGACACCCCGGGTCGGATCCAAGTGAGATTCATCGCACTATTGCATTAACGCAGGACACCCTTTTATAACATATATCACTCGAGTTCGCAGCACTTTTCTTTGATGTCAACACATGGCCACACTTACGGACAAAAAAACTATTTACCTTTATACGTTTACTATTTAAAAGTAAACCACCTGATTCAATCAAAAAATTTCGAGAGTGTAGTCGTTAAATGGGCTCAATGGCCCCATTAAATTAATGGAGAAGAGAAAACATCTCCAGACGGAATTCTGAAAGAGGGTAAAATATTTCAAACCCTGCCAAGTAGTTTCAAACTTTCCCACATTAATTCAAACGAAAACCGAGTGGTTAAACGTATTACAACATCATCATTACACTTTCATTTGTTAATGTAACATCCAGTCCATCTCACCCTTTCATCAAAACACACGATTCGTCGTGGTTTTGCACCCCTTGGCGAAGGGCAAGGGCGTGCAGGAATATAAATAGGCCGGCCGGCGGCGTCGGTGTGGGCGGAGAGGCCAACGACAGCGCGGAAGGAAACGGCAACGGCCGATTTCGCCAGAGGAAGCCACCACGACGAAGAATTTCGACCTACTCTGCAAAATGAAAAGCGGCCAAACAAATCACCTTCGCTGTGATTCAAGGGAAGGATTGGGTCACGATATGGTCACGGCGGAGGCAAGATTCCTGGACGCTATGTGTGGTGGGTGGGGGAAGGGTGTTCCACGATAGATTCTGGTAATACCCCTAGACGGGGGGCCTGGTATAGGTCGGGGGCCTGAACTGGGTCAGGGTCTCTTCCATACTATTTTTTAGTGGCCGCTTTAGTATTTTAATTCTCAATGCCAGATTTTTGGGAAAATAATTCAAACAAATACATTGCACCTTAATATAATTCCGGATTTAACTACACCATAATAAATAAGCAGCTGTCGCAACGTTGAGCCTATTTAAAAGTAAGCGCGGATGCTAAAATGTGCTTATCCAAATTGGATAGTACGATGAATATCGATTGGAAGATAGTAAGCCTATCACCAAATCCCATCCACAGTGGATTACTCACGTACAATCAAAACTCATTACAGCCATCCCCCGATTATATGGGCATTCACTCAATTGATAAGAGGAAGGGATTACTACCGTCACATGATGGATGCTCTCGATAGAATGTCACCGAGAGAGAGGAGAGGACTTCCCAGTTGCAGTTCTTTACTCCTCCGTTCAATGAGTGATCAAATGACAACTCCGGACTAGATACTTAAGTCACTACGCTATGCTGGAATGTCTAAATTATGACCGTTACAGCCGAAGAAGATTTTGACAATTACTGTCCAAATTATGCGATCTACAATTTAATCACAGGAATATCACCACTGCGCGCTTCTGTCATTGTAAAAATAATTTATAAATAACTTAATTGTTTTTAGGGGATTCCTACCGATGAGAAATATTTGGAGGAGAAGGTCGGATAACAATATTCACATAGATGCTCAAAAGATTAGGCCAATTTCACGAATTTTTCCAACTATTAATTATGATAATTACAAATTAAAATTAATCCGAGTTATCTGAAGAGTTATTATCAATGCAATCTATCTAATTTGTGATCGCTTACATTCTCATTTTTCAAAGTTTACAAAATTAGCATTAAAAGAAAATCGAACAACTTACATTGATACCCTTTAATCTTATACATTACTCGCATTCCTGAACGCCCAAAGTTCTAATTGGCCATTAGATTTCGGGCAGAACATCTTAAAGGCTCACAATAAAAAGATTCCATAATTTAGTCACGCAGCAAAAAAAGTAAGAGCTAACTATCAACAGTGAGCTATTAAAATGAGAATGTTTCAGCCATCCATAGCCAATCGGTTGGCATTCATGAGAAAAACAACGAAAATGAAACAAGGTCATCGCGGAGTTTTCGAGACCAGCTGCTAAAAGCTTACGGAAATAATTCCCTCGCTGCGTCCTCAAACAAGAGTGGAATATCACGAACAGCTGTCTAATAACTCCTAACGACAGGTGTACGGCCCTAAAACCGATAAATTAAACACAATGACGCGGGAAGTTACCGTGAAATATTCCATTAACACTAAGCTTAAACGTTCTCGTGAATTTTATTCGGCTAATAACCATTAAGAAGAAGAGATTTGAAATTAATGCAGAAAAGTCAATAGAAAATGCTGCACTGTTTCTGCTACATCGCCTCCTTAATGCAAGTTACTTGGCTTGATCTAAACCCGTTTTTAATAGCTACGCGTTTCATTTTCCGCACACTGTTTTGTCCTTATACTGGAACTTTTATCATGGTGATATTTCTCACATATATGCAACTCATTTTTCTACTCAGCATATAATGACCAGAACTAATTACCGTGAAAACGAAATGAGCACAGTGGGCGAAGTAAATTAATTCACACCAGAAGTCAAAGCATTTATCAACCTAATCTTTAAAGAAATAATTATATTTCACCTAAGCTGCTGTCCCCACGGAACGTTGCTAGACATTACTTTCGGATGTTAACCATCAATGACAACGATGAAAATTAGGAAATTTCTCGGTCATTATTGACACTTTTAGATATACTACCCGACCGAATTTCAAAATTAATAATTATAATTCACAGTAAATGACAACCTATTTCACCAATGTGTGTATTCTATCCTGAAAGAATCCTTAGATAGGATGTCGAGATAGATATTGTTCACCAATGTGCCCATTTTTGTCTTGAAAACGTTTTAATCAAATCAGAAAGCAGTAAATAATAAAACGGTGAACACTGCACTAATTAAACCTGAAGAGTGAAACGCGCTTGAGAATACATGAAACAGCATCAGACACCAGACGATCTCATGAGTCCTTATTACGTTACAGAATAAAGTTTCGAACATTGCGGAAAAGTGCAGTTTTTACATGGAATGGACTTCTGCTACATTGCCAGTAGAAAGTTAGTTACGACTCCATTCGTAAACATTTTTTTCCAGCAACTATTCCTTCACGAAAATATTCCTGAATGACGACTGAGTCATGGTTTTAGAGGCTAGAATCGAAAAAAAAATTGGAGAAATACTGCACGGAGTATTTTAAACTTAATAAAACACGGAGTATTTGAGCACGGACATTTAGCATTTCCACTTAATAAATGTAAGGGGTCATGACGTACCTATTCATCACTTTTGTTTAAGGGTAGTCGTACCTGGCCATTTGGTCATCTCAAACTTGTTTCATGAAAGGGTGATTTCATAAACGGATGTCACTGTTTTCATAATATAACTTAGAAGGCGAGAGGTGATTATGGTGAAGGAATACGGAAGTTGGAGTTTGTTATTGCGATATTCGGTCTTAGGTGTTTATTCATCTCATTAGCATCATAGACCCAGAGGGGTTCGATAGTGGGTTTTCTGTCGGGGGAATTTTTCTGCGAAAGAGTCTATTGATGTTTTTATTTTGAGGTCTTTGTTTCTAATAGACAAAGGGGTACCGGTAATTTTTCTAATAATTTTGCTGCCTGTGTTTTGTGTTCTGTTCTCTATTCTGCTAAGGTGGGATTTCGCTGCATGAAACCAGGCTGGGAAGGGGAGGGATTATGGAGTTTTACAGTAGTAACTCTGTTTTTCCGTTTAGGGTAGATTTCGCCCTAGTAAGTAATGTTTGTGATGCCGTGGTTGCTGCAGTGGTTTTGATAATAGACAACCGGATGTGAGATTCCAAGGAACGTTACTGTTTGGGACTTGGGATTACTGTTGCCGTAGTGAATGAGGGGGCTTTATGTTTTCTCTTTCTGGATAAGACAGCATGGTTACATTATTTCGCGTTCACTTTTAACTTCCAATCATCAGCCCAGTCCTCGACGGTATCGATCTGATTATGGACCTTTTCGGCAGTTTTAAGTGGTTTATAAAACATTTCTTTCGCCTATCATTTAAATAGTATTTTGATAATAAATAAATGATAAAACAAAAGGAAAAAATACGGTCACAATTTGGCTGCAATCAAATTCCACAGGAAATGAACGAATTTTAACATTGTATCACCACATAGGCCAACAGGGCAATATATAAATGACAGCTTTGAAACGACATTTGAAGAAACACGAGCTCGCAGTAACAAAAATCTTTATATTCTCAGTTCTGATAGTTTCGGAGAAAATATTGAACCAAATACCAATGCAAAGAGAACCAGCACCGGAATATTTCAAAACAGTCTTCAATTTTAGAATACATTGACAAGTGGAAACTGCAACCGGTGACGTGCATGCATTCCAGTCACACGAACACATTCCAGGCACAAAAACACTAGGATGCATATGTGGCACATGGCACGAAAGCAGACGCAGTCTGGAAGGACTAAGTACGAGTCGTCGTACTGAAAGAGCGAAGAACCCCTTCGCATGGCTACACAAAACATTCCTATTTCCGTCACTCTAACTAAAGACTCCGCGATGGGGAAAACACCACACCGATTTTGTCCAGGCTTGTTTTACTCCGTAGCCGAAATTATTTAGACTTCCGCCTTTCCCCCGCGACTTCCCGAAGGATTCGACAAAAAACAGAAATCCAGTTATCCATACACGTTTCCATTACTCCACGGCTTCATTTTTCTATCAATGTTGATTGTGATTATTTCATTGCGAATTTAATTATCGTTCATAAAGTTCTAGGGTGAATTATTTCAATAAATTGATTAACTTGCATATTTAACTCTTATGCGTTTAAGCGCTTAATTAGTACAGAAAGCGCATGCGCTTAATTAGCACCGATTTCATTTGCAATGAAAAATGCTTTCCATCATTTGCACATGCATATATGTTATTACTCAAAAACAGAAGGAATGCCAAGTTATGCGAAAACTAATTTTATTTCTCTACCATACAATCGTGCACAAAGGTAATTACGTCCAGATGACCAGCGATACGAAATTTTTAAAATTGAATTTCGGAAACTAGCGCGTGATGTCTACATTTAACAAACACTTCGAGATCCTTGCTCAAACTTGCGTCTTTAGCGGTGCAGCGAAGATTGTTGACATTTATGTCGAAGATTACGCCAAAAGTACTACTGAATAAATATAAATTCATAAAATACTAGCAAATAGGGTTAAGTGATTGAAGCGCTACAGCCGACCATTACTAGTACACAATGTTGACGACTTACAATGACAGTCGCTGGTGTAATCTAATTATTCTTGGTCGAAAAACGCGCTGAAATTTTAAACCGATGCTGATTACTATTGCTTGAAGAGGTTTCCACAACACACTATACCAATACGACACTTTTTTGTTCTGTGACAGCTTCGCCTCTGTGAAACGGGCTCTCCCAGAGAGACTTTCCGCCTAGTACATAAAAATAACTCCCACCAATGGAATACCCTAGCGCTCCGCCCAGGCATACCATGCAGAGAGGTACGTCACAATAACAGGCCCGGGAATCGACCCCGCCCCCTGCATCACTGCCTTCCACCTCAATTTCGCCAAGATTCCTCGCGCCAAAAAAAAAGTATTTAAAGACCAACGTGAAGGGGGCCATGTGAATGGGTTCGTGATGGGAAAACGCGACTTCCCGGATGCTTCAGGACTCTTTCTCTCCCTCTTCGCTCCCCATGCTCGACACAAAAGACTGTGTGGGAGGGAAACGAGAGTGGATTGGGTGGAGGGAGTCGAAGGAGTGCGGGAAAAGAGCCTTACCGACGCCCTCGAGTGGTCGGGAGAGCAAGCCGCAAGCCTCCTCAAGGGGGAGATGGAGAGTGGGTCGGTAGGACGAATTCTAGGGATTTCGGGATACTTAGGGGTTGCGGGGTTGGAGAGCCAAGAGAAGGAGACAATGGAGGGGGCGGGCAACGAGAAAGGGGGTGGGCTGAAGAAGCCGGCACTAAAACTGAGACCGCAACTCTGAGGATATCCTGCGATTTAACAAAACAAGGCGTATTTTTCTGATGTGGGAGCGGGCAGGGAGGCGGTATCAGCGATAACGAGGCGGTGAGTTGGCAAGGAATCCTACTCTGTCGTAATTTTGATTCCCTTAAGGAATCGAGTCTCCTGCACTTTTAGGGGCATCCTTCCACCGTCAGATGAACAAATTAATCCCAGTGTATTACAATCGATTTCACAGGCTTCATTTGGCGGAGTCCCCGCATACTAAGTAAAAAAAAAAATAACTGGCAATCCGTGAGATTTTCACCTAGTAGAGATTATGAGAAATCATTCAAAACATACTACCACCTATATCATTGTGAGAAAACCATTTTGAAGTGAACGAATTTTTTATTATAGGTAATGTACCGGTAGTCTGTCGGTTTTAGATGAACCCAATAACCAAATATTTCTACTGCCTCTCCTAAAAAAAAACCCAACATCCTACTCTACAACCAAGTACACAACTCCACATACTTCCTTTCTCACTTCATTCCGTCGAACACCCCATCTTATTCCTGCTCCTCCCTCGTTTTCCTAACATTCTTCCTTATTGCAGTCTCCAACATCTAAATGCTTATCAATATCCTTCGAATCAATTGTTTCTGTCTACTTATAATTTTTATCCTAACAATTCCCCACCACGCAATACTCAGCACCTCCTCATTTGTTTGCCTTTCTCTCCACTTCACCTTTTCCATCCTCCTCTCACACCTCCACATTTCACAAGCCTCGCCAATTTACGCCTATCATCCTGCTTATCACGAAAAATTACTCCACGCTCTTCTCTTACTCAGGAGTTGAGGTAAAGGGCATACCACCGTTCCATCTGAATTAGCAGTAACTATAGTTTTGGCTAGATTGTGAATGCGTAAGAGTTATACTTAAAATGGAGGTTACGACGAAAGTAACTTACGAATGCAAACCCAATGTTTTGTAATCTGAAGGGTGATGCTCGAATCGAGCGCAGTCTAACGATAAAAGATAAAATTATTTGCACTAAGCATATGGCTTAAATAGCGATATTAGCAATTGAGGCTTTTCCAGCTTAAAAGTTTCAACGAGATTCAAGGAGGATTAACCAGTATTACTGTATTGGGTTTCGTGGAGATACTGGGTGTTATCAAAGCGTTGAATAAATTAATTAGCATACACGTCGAGGCCGCTCTCGATAGTACACAAAATAAAAGTTTTTCCTAAAAAAGTAAATGTTATCGATTTTCACATGTTACTATCAACCAGAAACGCATTACGAGTAACGCATTTAATGGCTGTGGTATTAAAAAATCGATAAAACACAAGCATTATCCCAAACTAAAATTCACTTATTTGAGTACAATGGTGGCACTAATGAACTCCTGAGCTACACATGGGAAGTACCACCGACCTATTAAACGACGCTTGTTTTTTTAGAGGGTACCACGATTGGCGCTGTTTACTCCTTAAACAGTCCAAACTATAACTTTTCCTTAAAAATATACGAAACATTATTGTACGCATATGAAGTAGAGAAAACGAAACAGGCAGTGGACGCATTAAGGAATGTATGTATCGCAATAGCACCCGCTCGCGTTTGAGGATAAGTGTAGACATAAAACTTCAGGGGTCCCTAACTACATCGCCAGCACTTCAGGGACACCACCTCGAAGTCACACCTTTATCACTACCAATCGTTCCTTCACTGTAACTTACATCAGTGATTTTGTTAACAGGATTTAAAACTGGGAACCATCTCGCATAAAATATGATGTACGAAAATAAAATTTTACGAAGGTATCAAAAACTGTCCAAGTTAGAAGACCCGCCTTGAGGGAGCGGGATTACTGATAAAATCAAGGAAATGTTTATACAATGGAGTGGAAGAACTGGCCTTTCAATCTCAAAAGAGGAGCGAGAATAAAAACTCACGAACCATGAAAGGAACCGGGTAATCTCTTGGGCATCTCAGTAGAGTTCAAGCAGAATTATAACGAGAATCCTACCGCGAAGAATCTAGTCATCTAGGGTTCAAAGAGATATAAGTCATAAAATAGCTCCTCGAAAGGTAATTACTCCCAGATCGTGCTGGCTCTGCGCATCGACGAATGAAAGTTAGGGAATTACTTTCAAGCAGAAAGTCATATTTACGTCCGTACTTGCAGTTTACGGTTGCAGAACGAAGTACTCCAAATCATAGAACCAAGCACTCCACACAGTGATCATGCCTTTCAAAGATTTGAGTTCGCAGATCAGTATCCCTAACTGGGTGATCCACGAGTACTCGTACTCCCGTATAAAATTAGTAATTTAGTGTCTTGCTTATCACTGAGATAAAATAACAACACATTCACACTTCAAACAAAATACGTATGTTCATTATCTTTCAGGACCATCCATAAATGTTTTAATAACCCGCTCAAGAATCAAACCATGGAAGCGAAAAAAAATTAAAATTTAACTTATGATACACCATTAACTTCAAATATTTCAACAGGTTCCTCAGTCTCCAGCGATTATATACCTTTGGCGAAGTGCATTTGTGTCCACACGCTTTTGCCTTTTTCTCCTAATAGCAACGCGTACAATATTTGCACAAACTAGAACCAACTTACTAAACGTAAATCTACGACGAAAAGCAGAAAATAATAGCCTTTTAAATACACGGTAATTTATTTTAAAAAGATGATATGATTCAACCCACCCAGGGTACTTGACGCATTCATACTTACTAAGATTTCGGCAATATTTCGTCCAAGTATCAAGCCACTGGCCTTGATTTCTCCACTACTACAGTGTTGCTACGGGGAATTCATTTTTTACGAAACGCGTTTCCGCTCGGTGCATTCCGAGATGGAATATACAAAAAGCACGAGAACGAGAATAGTTGGTTCACGACAGGGATTTGGGGAAACGGCAACCCGAAAGAGGAAAAATGTGATTGATGGCAGAGGGCGACGAGGAGGGGAGTGGGAGGTGCGGTTATAGCATGGAGACGGTTGACAGTAATATACGCCCTGTTTACGAATATGCAAAATGGACCAGGTGAGTGAGACCCGCGTTGACAGCAATTGATAAAGGAGGCCAGAAAATGGTAACGCGCGAGAGAAATGCGAGCGTTTGCCGCGGAACGGAAATGCGTGCAGAGGAATGGACAGCACTGAGGATGTTAAAGCCGTTTCAAACACAGCAAAGCGATCACGACAGGCTGCACTGTATGTATACAGAGGAATTTACAACACATGATCGAGGAGTCAAACTCGCATCGTGGACGCTGACGGTGCTGGAAGAGAAATATTTTATCCGCTGATTTTTCGCATGGCACAAATTTGGTTATCTACATATTCAGACCCGCGTGTACAGCAAATACCTGAAACGCGCAGCTTTATCTCCGAAATGAAGAACGGATTTTTACAGGTTTAAAGAAAAAATTGGGCACAACTGATACAGAGAGAGTTAGCCACAAATATGGGCAACATTCAATATAAACAGCAACGTTAACCCCGAAAGATCCCCACGAGAATCAGAATATTTTCATGCAGCATTTTAAAATGCTAATCACATATAAAAACGCCAATAAAATGTTAAATCAATCTTATTCCTGTGGTATACTATTTTAACTTAAAAACACTCTCGTGCAAAGATCATCTATAGATACTGAGACAGGCTAATTAAAAGTAAGTTTCTCAATTAAATACTAGTCTTGAGTGATCAACAACGAAATCTCGCACCAGTCCGCTGGGTAAAGCACAAGCAGAGACAAAACTTCCCCCGTCACGGTGGTAGGATGCTGTAAGCAAGTTTAATTAATAAACGGAAGGTCAGTTATCACTTCGCGCGATGAAACAACTGACACCTCCCTTGAAATCCACGGACCACTTTGCAACTCGGGAAGAACTTATACCTCACCGCGTAAAATTGTACGACGATGTCATACAATTTCTCTAAAATTTAAGGATGTTGGGAATACACACGGCGAATAAAGGCGGATCTAATTTCAACTTCTGCCAAGTTTAATTAAAACGAGCACGAAATGCAGATAGAATTACAATATACCAATGGGGACTTAAGTCCTCACTGAGGATCACTTTAACTTCCTCCGTTCCAAATAATGAGTGCATTCAACTCCACTCCAGCGAATGCATTAGAGTTATAACGGATACTCGTTAAGTCGATAGAAATGATCACGTCATGAACTGTAATAACAACTGCGGAACCAATTCACACCATGTGAAAACTACTCCCATTATATGAGATATTACATTTTTAACGAGTACGGAATAATCGCAGATACAAAACCGTTCGGTTCGTATTCTGTTGAAACATTCAATGGTATGATTCTCCTGACTAATTCGCCAATTTTAGGCCAATTACCTGGCCCTAAAACAACATCAACCAGGTAAATTACGTCTATATGTCCCACTCTTCAATTGAGGACAAAAACGCAAAGTAAAATTAAATGCATGTCGAAAATGTCCTTCCATGTACGACTAATAAGATTCATTTAATTCTGATTCTGTGAAGCATGGTTAGGCCGAGTGTGAAAACAGTGGACACTTATTATTGACAAATAAAATATTGTTGGCGAAAAGGTTTGCTAACGGAACGGTTTCGTGCCAGAGAAAGAACTGTTAGCGTGGGTAAAACTCCATCAATCAATATATGACTAGTACGCAACAGACACCCACCTTAAAATCATTAACTACTTCTTCGCACAGTTTGTCTACTCGGTAGCGTGACCCTTTGATTATTCGTGACACAATGAATCCCAAGCTATTGACTGATTACCGTTTCAGTGAGCAGCACTTAGCTCACGCGCTGCAAGTAAGCTTCTCTCGGAGCACTTCGCGTGAGTACATGGAATGACAAATCACGGTTAACTGTGTCGTTGAAATCACTTCCATGCGGTTGCACCGAGGCCGTCCGAGCCCACGGGGTCACTTCTTTGCGAGACCCCAGGAAGAGGACTGCAGTAATGGACCCCGTGGTTCCCGCGATGATTCGACGGTAAGCTGTTTACTCTTCGCCGTGAGGGAAGGGGAGGAGCGGGGCGGAAGGCGTCCCTACGCGTTTATCACCCGAAATGAATGGAGATGCAGGAAGAGAAGGGGGGAAGTACTGCCTGCTTCGGCGGCTGGGAAGCGTAATAGGACTTCCTAAAGATGTTATCAGCTTCCTTCTCGAACACAAAAAGGAGAGCATTAAAAGCAACAAATACGCCGTTACGACGTAAAATATTATCGCTTTCCCAAAAAATACCTTCCTGTATTCACTTTAGCAAATACGAGGAAGAAGCGACACACCCCCGCTTTAACACGAAAATCTTCGGGAAGGAAAATGGAGACATTATAATATGGTTATCATTTGGGAAGTCAGATATTTCTCTCTAAATTTACGGGACACTCAAAAATTAAAACCTGACACCTCCGCTTCATAATCTGATGAGTGGAATGACTACATTTCCGCCAAAAATTTTCAATTAAACGCGTACCACCTGCCTGCCCACGCAAGAGCCCCTTCTGGGCAAAAAAAAATAACGCATGTAAAACAACGAAGATAGAATGCTATCCACGGCTTCATAAAACTTAATCAGATGAGAAAAGGTCCCGGAGGAAAACCTGCATATTATTTCATCTTGCACGATGCTTATAATTAACTTTAAAAGTTTAAGGAACTGCACGTAAGCAAGTAGAGGGATGATTTATTTTCCCCTACTAATTTAGATCAAATAACTTAAAATTACCTGATGGAGCTTTCGCTAGAAAAAACATATACATTTAACGAGTAATTCATTCATTTAATCATAATTATTTTTACATACATTTTAAAAACCCAAACACCATTGCCAGTGATTCAGCTTCACAAAATATACATATGATCTAACATTCTAAGTTATGCCATGCACTGATTTTAAAAGTATGTGCTTTCATCAGGAAGTGAACTTTCTTGCACAGTAAAATATGTCCCAGGGAAACCAGACACGCCCTGGCTTCTTGGAAAAAGGAAGCGGCATGCACATATATATATATATACACATATTTGGGACAGCAACAAAGGAAACGCGGAAAGAAAAAGGGCATTAGGAGTTGCCTGCTTCCCCTAAGCCACCATGGGTTACTCATTGGATGAAAAGAGAATGGTACTCACCACCGTGATTGGGTACACCGGATTCAGAATGGTGAAGAGGAGGACGTGGTTCACTTTGTCATTGTCTGTCCTGAAACAAAGCAGAAGAGATTTGGCTCAATAACGGAAACATGAGCGTTTGGACGGAGAGGAAGAGGGTGAGAGATGGGAGCGTGGGAGACCGAAAGGGTGGACCGGTGATAAATTGCCGGGGGCTTGAGTGAGAGAGCGCGGGTTCGAGGGTGTGCGAGGGTGTGGGCTCAAGGGGTGAAAGACGTGGGGGGGGGGGAAGAGAGAGAGGAAAGAGTGGCAGAGAACGGAATCCTCAGGGGTTGTCGGAGGGCAGGGGGCGATTCCCCACCCACGGACAACCCAAAGGTTAACACTGCGAGGGAAAGGTGGAAGACAAAAATGAAACCAAACTCACGCGGCGATAACTCTTGGACTTGTGCGTCACATTGCGAAATATTTATGGCAATGCGCGATAGCTCTGAGTGGCAATGGGTGCGGGGAGTTGGGAATGTAAAGGGTAAATTGAGTAGGAGGGGGAAAACGAGCATCACTGGTGCAAAACAATTGCTTCGTCTCAATAAAATGGCTGGTATGAGTGTTTAGAGACAACTACTGTTGTTTCGATATCACTACCTTCAATGAATTCGCTGTGAATTTTATATCAATGGAATGTATGTACACAACTCCGTTTTATATCCTGGGAGTTTTGACTAACTTAAGACGTCGGTCTGCTTTCACATTATTTATATCTTAACTATCAACAAATGCATGCAACAAATTAGTGCAACCGCCACAGGTAGTGAATGTACACTTCACTTAAGAAAGTAAATTACATGGATGAAAATCACGACCGTTCGTAAGTGAAATTGCAATTAGGTTATTGCAAATATGTGACATTTTTGGAAGGCTCTTAGGAACTGAACTCGCCACTTTAGCACTGAAAACGAGGTATTGCTGGAAAATAGACCAAAAGAGATTTTGCATAACTAATTACCTTTTATGGCCACCAATAGAATATATACTTCATTTTTTAAATATATTTTTCGACTGGTATTCTGTGTTGAACGTATGACTAGGGAAAAATTCACTACAGGCCTATTAGCAAATCGTGCACGCTTGAAAAGAGTATCGGCTGAGATATACTTCCAATGAATCAACTATTTAAAATATTATCACAAATTCAAATAAAATTTGGTTATGGCTGATGAATGCGAGGAAGAGTGTGATCCGACGTCGCCCACTTCCGATTAAAGACGGATCGCGCACCGCTCCAAATCGGAAGTTCAGAAATAATTTTCCACTGGGAGTTAGCCGAAAATTTACTGCCGTCTCCAGATGAAAAAACAATGCAAATTAATGTGTCGTTGTGGAGTCCTTCCCAGAGAAGAGTTACGATCCGCCAGAGCTATCCAGCAGGATGGAGACGCAATTTTTACGAGGCCCATTTCACAGACTTGGACGTAAATAATAAATCAGTGGAAAGGTAGCAGATTTATCACGCCAATGACTTCACATCCCCGACGCCATTATCAAAACAATCGTTTTCCCGCGATACTCTCTCGCCCGAGGGCGTCACCAAGCATCCCCATCCGGATTTTTTTAGTTCAATTTATGCAGTCACGGCAACGCTGTCATATAACCCCTTGCTCTTGACACTCGCGATAATAGGTCTGCACCGAGCAGAAATAGGGGGGAAAGGGGATCATTTCATATGCGTCGAGCGCTGTCATCTTTGGGAAGCAACTCTAGAGAGGGTGAATATCCAAAACTATTACAAAACGAGATGAATTCGCCGATATTTCCCACGATGACTTCACGAATCTTACGTATCTGAATTCGAGGATTTTGAAGAAATTATTGTAATTGGAAAAACCTCACCGTAATTAGCACTTTGGCAATAAAACGGCTATTCACGGTCATCAAAATGGTGAACGGATGTCTCTATATCGACGTCCACTTGGCAGGAACATAAATCCTTCAAAAGAATGAACTCTGACTTATTTTCTCGATCAGTGGCCAAAATACGTGTACTCAACCTATACTCAACCTGTACATCAATAGGAGAGACACATGGGCGGAAAGGCACGTTCAAAATATTGAAACGCAAGCGACAATAATCAACCACAAACAACTAAATAAAAACGTGCTAGAGAGACCATAGAGGCACTGTTTCAAAATGACTCATGCACTCTCGTACGAGGAAGGGAGGGTTTTAGCAAGCCTCGTTTAACGTAACCCGCAATACATTTCTACTAATGGATTGGCCTTTCAAAATACCTGCTTATAATCCTTCAGGAAGCTCAGCAGATGAATCTCAGAATACTGAGATCTTGGACGTAAACAAAGCGTTAATCCCCAACGCTAAAAAAAATTGCCGGGAATACATCTGATGCGTCATCACCGCCACGCGTATGCAACTTGCATTCCTCAACTACAAAATCACCCACCGGATTTATGATCCGAATCTGATATTTACGGTAACTATCTGCGGTTCGTTTATAAGCAATTAGATGAATGGAAACGGCCGCTGGGACGCCTCACCGCGTCAAAAATTATCCCAGAAAAGGTGCCAAGTAGGGCTGCGCTCCCTGCAAAAGGACCCACGAAAGGATGACTGCCAGTTTGACGAGCGTTCGCAGCAGAACGAGTGCAGCACGGTTGATGACAAACTGGGGAAATGTCCACGCCAGGTGAGGCCTATAATTATATGGAAACTTCCAGGGGGGACCGCTTCCGCCACTTCAAAGACAGCGAAGACGATTTATGTTGGACCGATAACAGAATCCCAACGAGTCATGCATAGCTCAGAAACCATAATACTCACGCATGCAGGGGCACCGAAAATAGGACGCAAATTTATTTCTTCGGCCAGCCTAGCGGAATCTGCTAACAGCGCATTGCCGTTTTGCCAAAAACGCAAATCCTTCGATCATCTCATGAATCTTCGTTATGACTTCAGCAAGAAGACACTCGTTAGGAAACCCATATCCAGAAGGCAAAAATAATTTTGAGTGGGAGCATTCGATTAAATTAAATGTGCAAGAGAAATCAGTTTTTTCGATAACACAGGCGCCTGGAGAAGTGAGAGAGCTATAGCATTAACTATAGTTTTTTAATTAATGTTGACTCATATCATTTATTTTAAAATACTAACACTGATTCATAGATTCGAATGCATACTTTTGATTCGCGTAAAATGAAAAAAATATCGCCATAAATACAGGACATATCAACGAACTAAGATAAAACTTGGTGGTCAAAGAAAAATATTATTATCTGGAGAAGAAAACCAGTAATAGTAATTTTATGTAAATGTACTAGAAGACAAGACATCCGAGAATGCTCGACGAAATTTCGGAAAACTCATATCACTTCATTGTGCAACTATTCCGGAATAAAAACAAGGTTTGTCGGCCAAAGGTAGACACATCGTCAACATCACTTTCAGCGAATTTACGAGGACGCACACCGCTGCGTCTCCACGGAGAATGAAATTCAACCGCCTACCCCCAAACCTTTGTTGCACTCTCACACAGCGGTTCTCAGAACGCCAAAACTAGAGACCTCACTGCTGGCGAGACACACACGACGCAACGGATGTAGAGGGATTTCTTCATCGCGGCTTCCAACCCGACAACAGACTTCATTCATCATGCTCCCGGCATTTCCACATTGCGGTCAACATCGCGTGCTGCTTGAAAACCCGAAAGTGCTGGCGAGACGAGACGTACACTTCGGACCCCTCAACCGAACACACACCATCTAATCGAGAAACGCTAAACTATTCCAAGATTAATTCTTCCTCTCATAAATCCGATTAACCTAGCTGGGCCGATAAATCAAGGTTTGCAACAGACGTGAGCGCCAACGTAAAAAAAAAACACGAAATTACGGATAATCCTGGGAATATTAAGTTTCACATGAGCTCGGCGAAAACTAGCGGCTACCTTATTATAAGATACGATACCGATGCCCTCTTCAATCTTTTTAGATAGTGTCCTACTTGCCCGTGCGGCGAGAACCCTTCACAAGGAGACGGACGTTACACGGAGTGGCGAACCCGTATGACGAGTACGCTACGTTCCACGCCTCCTCATACATTACAATTAACAGCACCCATGCGGTTATCACAAACGGGGAAATCACCCTTACATTTCCCGTAAACAGGATAACGTACATGGGTGGGCCACCCGCCTCGCAGCGACAGGCAGAGAGGACAGAATGTCGACGTGAAATGTCTTACGGGAAGCAAAGACAAAATTGATCAACATTTAATCCAAGGTGATAGTTAAGAAAACAATTAGCAATCACTTTCCAGATCCATTTAATAATTGAACGTACGGCTCGCAAACGTGGAATTGGAAAAACTGGATAAATAAAAGTATCAATTATAAGCTGAATTTTACTCGAATTTACGTACACAATGAAGCTGACTCTCGTAGTCCACACATATATTTTGAAAATTAAAATTTAATATATTCATCACATTTCTCACCTTCGCATTGTTTGTTCCAACTTGATCCTATTCTTTGTAGTGACGCACTTGGCGACCTCACAGCACTTTAAATGTTACAAGAGCTAGGCGGTGCCCATTTTATCTAATTAGCAAAAGATATGGCCCGTGAATTAGAATCTCAGAGAATAGCACGACACAAATACGAAATTCTAAAACATACTATGGAAATTGTACTGAAATACTTATGCCTCTGTATATCATAGACAACAACCGGCAAGAAACAATCTACAATCAAGAACAAAAGGTATTCGAGAGAACATTATCGAGGTGAAAAAAGAATCATGTTAACCCTATTCCAAATAATTCAATGCTAAGATACAACAACTTAAATAAAACTCTGCCAAATTAAATATTGGCCTCATTGAGGAGTTTTAACCAACACTTTTGCTCGATGAACCTAGTCATAGGCACCCTTTTGTCGTCAAATATCAATGTTTGGGCAATTTTTCTTAGGGCTACATCTGACAATACACGTACAATAAAGGACTTTTAGATGGATGCCTTCATCACCAAATTGGCATAGCTTCAGCAGCTCCAGTTTTCCATGCACCTTTCCTACTCCATACAATCTGGATTAAAATTATTAATCAGAATTAAGGATCTACGCAAGCAAGGTGGTGAAAGTGGGCGCCAAAATCATTGGAGATTTCCCGTATGTAAAATGATTCAAGTAGGATATCTGAATTGCCTTCAATTTTCATCAAATACACCTCTTTATCTGATAAGATTTATACTACATTCAGTCAAGTCAAGTTATTCTACTAACGCCCCTCCTATGGACTTCAAACCACGAAGTGGTGGAAGGGCTTGTGCGTTCCGATGACCCCTAGGGCTGTGCTGGTGGGAGCAATGATAATTGCTTCTGGTAGGGTCACCCATGCCAGATAGGTCGAAGGTTAGGAGCCAGACGAAAGGTAGTCCACGCAGCGTCTGTTCCTCAGTGAGGCCGATGCAAAGGCGTCTGACCCCAGTGGGGCGGCCTTTGAGTGATGGTGTCATGTTAAAAAGGCTATTGAGAAAAGCAACGGGAAACAACCTCGATTATTAATTCCAAGAATATAATGATAAACAATACAGAGAATGACGAGGGACTTGATGTAGAGTAGGTTGCTGGATCCTGTTTTGCTAGGGGTCACACAATATCTATTTGATAGTTGTGCCCATCTAAAACATACCTTAACCGGTAGATTACTCCCTTAATACAACCAACGTATGAAATGCATATAAATATTTCCCAGGTAAGGAAAGAGGCCACAATTATCACAAAACCTGGGACCAATATGAGAACTAGAAACAACATGAGATACTACGACGAAAGGGATTTCGGTCAACTTTTTAACGGACGAAAATGGAATTTCCACTCACTGTAGATTGCAAGAAATAAAACTGAAGTGTCACAGAGTACATTTTCGGTGAGTTTCGTAAGGGGAAATGTATGAGGTACAATGTAAATTAGCTCCTTTCCGCTTAACCTCTAGAAGTTAGTAGAATTCTGGGTTTGTTTTGACCGTGCCAGTTCAAATATCAACAGTAATGGAAAAGAAATAAGTTTGGACAAGTCTTACGCTTTGGGATATATTTCAGAGAATATGGTAACATTTCATTCTCGCTGGAATATCATACCATGCATGACCGTTTGACCAATGTTTCTAGCCGAGAGAGCATGGCCACGCAGCGCCGGCTCAATGTAAACAGGATGGGCGCCTCCGGAACAAGAGGAGCCCGAGGAATTGGAAGCGAAGGGCTGGAGGGACGGCGCGAGTGATATCCTAGGGGCCGCGCGACCGTACCCGGAATAGACGCCCACGGCCCCGCACAAGAGAAGGCGGCGGTCCACCGGGTGAGGTGGACACGCTCCTGCGACCCCCGGGCCCTCCCTTCCACGCCAACGACAAACACCTCAGACCACCGTCCCCTTCGCCTGCGGTCCCCCAACCACCCCCGCGGGCGTTCCCGCGTTACGTGGCCATTCCAAATTTAAAGCCAGGGGCGGACGAGTGGGGTGTTAACACGGGTATGGGGGCGGGCGAGCAGTCAAAAGAGCCCACAGTGGGTCTGAGGACGGGGAAGGGTTTGGGGGGAGGGGGCGAAGGAGGCGGACTTGGGAGAAATGAAGAGATGGGAGGGACGGACGGACAGACAAACGACTTCACGCGGGGGCGACATTGAGGCCAGCGGGTTACTCCTTCATTTCTGCAGAGTAAAAGGAGAAGTGAGCACATACAGGGGAGGAGGAACTCGATTCGGTCTGAACAGTGACCGGATTGTCCCGACATTTCAATTCTCCATCGCCTCTTTACATTTCTGTTCAAAAAACCACAAAATGTTTTTCAAAATAGCTGCAGAGAATTTATGATAGCCCAGATCATATTTGTTTCCGCTGCGTGTTTAACAGAGGAAGAATATGGAATCAGTTCTCAAAAAGACTAAGCATCCAAATAAACACTCAATTCAACACCATCCAATCAAACACAAGCTAACCAATCACATACGATAATTATATATATATATATATATATATATATATATATATATATATATATATATATATATATATATATATATATATATATATATATATATATCGCGACAGTACTCTTATTCGCTGTGATAAATGTTTAAAAAGTAACATTTTCAGACTTATCTTTATGCCAAGTGATTCATATGATGAGTGTGATGAGACGACAACGCATTTTCGACGAATAGTATTTAACTGGACGAACACTATGCCTTTAGCAAGGCAAAACACCTGAGAATGCTGCGTCGCAGCGAAATCAAGGTCGTGGAGACAAAAGAAAAATGTAGAAATTGTAGTGGTTGAGTTAGAAAATTTGCCAGCGTGGAAAAAATGTAATTAAACCTTATCTAGGCTTATCACCGACTTCTCAATCAAGTAACTATGTGTTGGTTAACATCGAATACCTATGACCACTTTTTTGGCTCTGTGAATTTATTGACAGCATCACCGTGTACACCTTTTCCAAATCAGGAAGACCATAAGTAAATAATAAAAAATTAGGGGTACTAAGTAATTTTCTCTTCTAACCGCATCTTGGTACATTTGAAAATGAAATCATGTTTGATGAACTAAAACTCAGTCATGAAGGTGTATAGTTTAAAAACAATTGTTGCTACAGTTGTATAATGTGGTGCACAGACAGCTCGGGCCGTACCGTAACTGAACCGTAAACTCGGGAACTGTATTTCACGCCAAACAAGTAACCTGATGAACAAGGTTTTGTAAGATCGATAACCTATGCAGAAGGTTAAAAATGGGTATTTCTTCAATTATTTTAAGTGGAAAGGCCAAAATAACATAAGGAACAGTATCTTGGTAAGCATTAGAAACTAAAGTAACAACAGATGTATTTTTGACGAATTAAGTAAGAAGTACCGCGCCGATTGTGGAGGTTAATACCACAATAATAAAGGGTGAACTGTGTTCCACAACGGTCGAAGCTGGCCTGCTTCCGGGTTCTTCCCGCGTTAAGTGGAATGACGACTCCCGAAAATGTGACCTCTCATCCTGGGTCTCCGTCAGAGGACGTCGTCCGAAAATGGAATGGGGAGGCACAAACGACGGGTAGAAAAGAAACGGAAAACAAAAAAACCCGTGGCGCCTTTCAACACCCATACCCTAAACAGCGTCCTATCGTGCCTGGGCGGTTCTCTACTCATTTTTCAACACTGGAAAAAACTGACATGCGTCCAGCCTCAAGTAAAATGATTCCTAGATCCAAAAATATATAGAAACGCTGACGTACAATTTATATAATTAACAGAACCAATTACGTTGGCTCCTCGAGTTGAGCGTGAATTGGGTCTGGGCGTAGGGGCCTTTTCCAAGTAGATTTCTCGACAGCAGAGCTGAAACAAGGGGGAGGCGAAGACGGTCGAAATGAAACTTTTGGATACATACGGCAGAGCAGGAAATAGCTATTTATACAATAAATTAAAGAAAAAACTATGCAGAAACTTTTTTACTTTGAGGGAAATTCCCATAGTACAATATCCTGTAGGGTAGTATCCTAAATCCTGGTAGGGGTGAAAGTTCGCAACCATCAAATATTACGCCACACGAGCTTCAGACACTGGTAGAAGAAATCGAAATATTCAGGTTACCCCATACGTCTCAGATGGGGATGGAAATTTGAATTCAAGTCTTTTCATGAATATATTAATTTCGTTCTACATTATGCATACAGGCCTGTATCCGAAACACAATACTCATGCTAAGACGGTGAGTTTACCGGATTAACTGCGCAGCGGTGTGCTTCGCCTGAACAAAATGTAAAGTCAGTCTTATACCCACTCACTAGAATTGACTATCTCGATCCGAGGCAAGAAAATGGCAAACATCAAATTAAATTCCACAATCCACATTCATATTCTAATTCCCATGCACCATATCGTGATTTGATCCTAACTACTGGTGTCCAATATTCACACCTTTCCACTACGGTGGGGCAAAACGAGAACGACTAAATGGACGGTTTAATAAAACAAATCAAATTATCATCGCCTGGAAAACAAAATACGATTATCTCAACAGACATACTGTGAGACATTATGGCTTCACGAACGCAGAACTACTTACGGGGGACCCGGCCGCAAAGAGAGCCAACAAATAATGGCAAGTCAAAATGAACAAATATGAAGGCATGAAATGGGTTAGACGGTATTATTCTACACGTTGAAAACTTGTCATATCTTAAAACGTATAACAATACGATGATTAGAACAAAAATTGCAGCTGGGAATGTACGACCGGCGGTCAATCACACGCGTGCGTATTAGAACATGAAGAGGGAGAAAATAAAATTGCAAATCATTTGATTCCAATGGCGTTATGGATCCAGACGTCCAGTAGGTTTGCTGCACTACCAACCACAAAACCATAAGCACGGTTATCAACCAGAAGGTCGGTTTAGTAGGCAATGGTAGAGTTCACCCAGCACTAAGCCCTATACGGCGAGTGGAATTCACACAACGGGGTAGGGGACGGACCAGTACTCCAACGCTCTAGCCCTAGGCTACCGCAACCCACATACTACCAACACATAACACAGAATTAGAACAATACAATACTTAAGCCACTTTGTGAAGGATTTTTTTTTTCAAAAAAATCCTAACTGATTTGATCTAAACCGTGGAATTTAAATCCCAGCGTAATTTTTCTTCCCAAATTTTACCCTTAAAAATGAAGTCGAGCGAAATCCGCAGTAGTGACGATGATAGTTAAACTTTGATTCCAAAACTTCATCGATTTTGCGTAATGTTCCTGTTATATTTTTATTGCCTGTCCATTTTAACCTGGTAAAAACTAGAAAATTTCAGAATCACAACTACGACCGCTCGCAAAAACCTTAAAACACGCAAGTGATTTCCGGGGATCTGTACGGCAGGCAGGTATTTAATGAGAAATTTCAGGGAACAGAGGACGACACACGATGGACCTTCGAAGTGTAGATTCCCGTTCTCTCTTTACATTCCATTAGACGGTCGAGCGAGGGACAGCGGAGGCGGTTTGGAGAAAACAAAGAAACCAAAGTATGCGCCTTGTAGAATCCCTCGAGCCTCGCGGACCATCGATATGCCAGACCGCAGCAGATTGGGACCCACGAGGCCTGGCCCCCACACCACTTTACGACTTTACGGTGGAAGAGTAGGGAAATATTATCAACGCCGGAGTGTATACTTTAACTTGGAAGCGCTCCAGAGACAAGAAAGGATTCGAACAATGAAGATTCTTGATTGCCGTTCGGAAGCGATAGTCTTCCCACCGCGAACCCCACTTAAAACCCCTTCCCCTAAATGACGCCCCTATACCCTTATTTATCTTCAGCATTCTTTGGAATGTGGATATTTTTAGGCCGAGAGCAATTATTTTACTGAAATCGGGCCAGATGTTTTCCGACGAGAAAACCTATTAGCAAACTGCAACAACTATTCCCGAACAAGTGATCTATATAAATAACATTGAACAAGGTCTTGCTTTAAAGCGAGTCATCGTTACATTAAATATCTGCCGGGAAAGAATGAAGGAGATATAAATCACATACCCTAATAATAGATTGCCGAGGATAAAAATTCCACACGCCAAACCCACTTGCGGTGGGGAAATAATTCTGCTTCGAGTTTGAAAGCCAAACCGATGCCGGAGGGATGTTAAAAATAACAACATATAGCCAGATACAATAGCCAGAAAAACAAATGCCACGGCTACGCGTGGAAGAACAAGTGGATACACTATTGAAGCGGTGGATGGTGAGGGGGTACTTGCGATTGCGTACAATTGGATTTTATTATTTTATTACTTGGATTGCGTACAATTCGAGGGAAATTGATGAGGTCATGCAATAAATTAACGTTTCTTATCCCTTCGTATCAATAATCTACGCTACAGCTTCCTAATGCAACCAAAAAATAATTTAACACCGAGAATTAAAGAGCATGAGCGAGCAAACCGGCTCTTCAGTAACGTGATCGACAAGACCGAAGAAAGAACACGCTCGCAAAACGAAGAGGTCGACATTTAAGAGAGTCAATTTCATTACGAGGTAGAAGACGGGAACTTCGCTGACTAACTCAGCATGTGTGCCCTCCAGACCACCTTCTTAATATTAGCATCAAAGCAGCTCAAGACATATTTGCCTAATGCATTTTATCAGGAATTATTCCGTTTTTTAAATGCCTAAATCACATATTTAACGTATGCCTCTGGATGCAATTCGAAACAGAGATCATTATAATTTAGCGCTTTCTGCCACCAAGTGGCAACCGGATAGGTTATTCGAGATCCGTGTTTCTATGCTCAACTATAAATGCTTGATGAAGTCCACACACACTGTCGGTGAGATCCAGGGACCAAAATGTGCGCAGCCAACACACGGGTCAGTGAAAAGATGTTATAGGCTGTAGCAGTGACCAAATCATACTCTAAGGTGCAGAACTACAGTAATTCGTTCGTGCAAAACCTAAGAGACAACGAAAGCACTCGCAATAACCATGTAACCTGAAATGGGGGACTAGTGGACTGGAAGACTACACTCAAAGTACCAAAAACATTACCAAAGGAAGATGATTCGATATAGATGTAATAATAGCCGCACACTGAAACGGTGTCCCAGCCAGTATGGAAAATAAAAGAAATAATGTCAATCATCTACATTCGAGGACTCTTTTGTCGTTCGAAAAATTCACGATTGCGACCAAAAGTGCGACACACGCACAAGTGAACACCAATCGCACCTTTCATACTCCACGAGTTTGAATAGATTCTGTTCTCGGATCCCCTGTCACCTGCTCTACGGCTGCGGACGAAGACGCATACGATGTGCGTCTGAGGTCATTTACTGGAAAAGCAAAAAGGGAAAATCATGATGCCTATGGAAGATTCAACTCCAAGCCTCCAGGTTAACGGTACGGGGCAGAAGGTGAGAACTCTGTGAACCAACGGCAGGCAGTGCGTCAATGTAGCGAAGAACAGGGTCGGGTAGAAAGATGAATATTACCACACCTCGGGTTATTGAACCACACGATCCTTTCGGGATGAAAAGCCCACGAGCCGAAGAAAAACCGGACCCCCCCCCCCCCCGGGGTCCCCCACAGGAATTGGGAAGCGACGCCGGAATTGAGGGGGGGGGGGGAGGATGAAAAGGGGCGAACTGGTTACGGGCGAGGGACGTTCAGGACTGTGGGCAGACAAGGCCGAAAAGGAAAGGACGGAAGGGAGAGTGGGAGGCGAGAGGAAGGGATGATCACCTCGGAGATGAGATGGTCAGACGAAAAGGACGGGGGGTTGGGGCAAGGGATATGGGGGCCGGAAAGGACGGGGGGCGGGTGGTTAAAGGGTAGAAAGAAAGCGGACAAGGGGGAGGCGGGAGTTTGTGCGCACCGGACCCTTTCCCAAGCGCAGGACACACAAACATGGGAGGGGGAGGTCGGGATACACGCATGAGACATGTCGGGACGACTCCCAGAGCGATCGCGCAGGGTAAAACACCATGCGCCGCCTCCTAGAGCGAAGAGATTAAACTTTTTATCAAGCGGCGCCATCAAAACCATTTGACTAATTAAGAAAGGACGCCCTCCCTCACGCACCCGAAATAGCATGTATGAACAGTAATTAGGCACCTCGCTAGGCCACAGTGGGAAACAAAAATATGAACGGTTTGCAAAGTGAAAAATATAATCGCATCGTGTCCACCGTCCCCAAGAGTTGTTGATCTAAGAGATAAAACGTGCTCCCCACGGTTTGGAAGGGAAAAGTACTTGTGTTGTCACCTATCCACCGTAAGAAGGGTTTAACACGGTCCCAATTTGTTGAAATCAGCAAATACGATATGTACAACGATGAATATATTCAATGGTTTAACAACTGTGTAATTACGGGTTTATCATACCTGGTTTACCAAGGTGTGTCCGACATTTACCACGGAAGCGATAGGACAGAAGTTGGAAGGGAAAAAAGCAAGCGAGCACGAAAAGACCATTAAGTTATTTCAGATGTAATATTCTGTTGTAGCTCCTAATCCTTTCAAGAATCGATACCGGAAATCTCTCTGCCATTTATGTACATTACATGAAAAAGCATAAGACCATATCAGGCAAAAAAATGGGAAATAAAATGAGAACTTTATACATTATACGCCTAACTGCTCGTTTTCCAACTTGAATGAACTAATATCACCGAAAAAAATGGCCATTGATGTCACGTCAAAAGTTTTGGGATGATGTATTTCACTCTGACATAAAATACCAACAAAAGAAAAAATATAGGAGTTATTTAAAAAAAAGAAAATTCAGACATATTTGGCCCACTTAAAAACGGAATTTCAGTCGTTTAAATAAGTTAATGCGCAGAACGTTCTTAAACCGTAATATCTTTTAAGCTACTAGGCAAGACATTTTATCCGCAGGTATTTCAGAGATCTGATGCGTCACATTAGTGGATCGTCGCAGAAACAATGCACGCCATTCTTCACTTAATCTTCCGACGACTTTCACCGCTTTCCACGAACCGAATTAAATTACGGTGACACATAACCGAAAAGATGGAACGAGAAGCACATCGTCGAAACCCCTCCCTCCCTTTGATGGTGTGAATGTAGACACCAAAGAAAGTTTAAAAAATAACTGCAATTTCGATATAATTTAGGTTATCATGAATGAAGAACATCTACATCAGCATCTTACCCTCCAAGCCTCCACGACAGGGCTGTAGGTTAACTGTTGTTGTTGTAATAGTAAGTGGTTATTTGAATGTCGTGTCCTCTTTACTTTCGAGGACGCGTATTTCGAATTTCCGCAATGTTTTCTGCAATTTTGGTAGCAAATCGTGCAAGGGAGCAAGGATACCATACATTGGTGTCGCATACCGGCATATTTCAGAGCTAGAATTGTTCCGTGCAACCGTTGAAACCCATTAAAAGTATGCACATCTTAGAACCAGCGCTTAATACATTTCTAGTTTTGGAACAGGGCTCGCAATACTAAAAATTACCCACTTACTCATATTTGCATTAAAATATAACGACGTTGTGTCGTACATAGAGCTGTTATACCCGTAAGTTAAATTTTTTAATATTGAACAGTTATCCGGACACCCAAAAATCACATTATTGACTAGATGATAGGGTCAAAGTGAGAGGGTAGTAGATCATTTTTCAACCGATTGTAGTGAAGCGGTATGATGGTATGCGGAGGTTTCGAATTTTTAACACGATGTTTTCGTGATAACGTTCGTAATTCTAGGTGTACCGGCAAAACTTGAATTATTAGAACATGGGAAGGAAAACATTAAACTAAATTGGAAATACCCATTACAAGGGAGAATTTAGAAGGCAGAATAGGCGAAAGGACGACAGCATTGAGAGGCGATGAGATCCTGAATGCCGTGATAGTAGATGGAATATTTGGCAAGTGGGGGAAGAAAATAAGCTCGTTGGAAGAGATGAAAGCAAAAATATGAAATTAAAGTCGGGAGTTAAAAATGGGGTTCCATTCGCATGATATTTTGTACTTATTCGTAAGGAAGTGTCCAAATCCTACCTTAAATGGAAGACTTCTTATGATGATGGCCCAAGAGGATATTAATGGCCCATTACATTAAGAGTCCAATTCAGGACCATTTCAGATTAGCGAGCCAGAACTAATTCCAAAGTTGAAATCTCACATTAATGAATCATTCATGTTCGCAATATAAAAGTTTTCATACCGATTCGCCTC